>OX333075.1:44597828-45197828 GCA_946863875.1 Alloplasta piceator | reverse complement strand
TATACATATAATATCCCAAAGGGGTGTTATATATGTAGCACGTGACGAAGCGCGCCTTTTAGCAGGCAAACAAACGCCCCCACTTCCTATCTACCGTGTTAAAGCCGATTCTAAACGAGGTTCATGGAGGCAGGAGATGCAGTTGTTCCGCAAAAGCAACGCATAATTATATACAACAACGAACCGTATATACATGAGTAATGAGTATATATGGGTCGCTTTTTCAAATTTCTTAAAGCGGTGTTCTGGTCTAGCGACATAAATTTTGAGCGTTTTATCAAGCTCGATACAAAAAAAAATATATTTTTACTACATATTTATTAACATTTTGACAACAAGTAAACAAAATTGCGAGAAAAAAAAATGAAAATTAAATAAGTCATAAGCTGGTAAAGTTGAGGCTAAAAAAGGAGGTGTGCTGCCTGGGACGATTGCAACCTTTCTAGTCATCTGATACAAAAATTGAAAAATGATTCTTAATCAGTAAGAATGTCGTTATATAGCCCCTACCTCAGAGAAAAGGGGGGGGGGGGGAATCGCAAAATGGTGGCTGTCTAAACAAAGAAGCGTTTTTCGATGCTATTTTTCATAGTTTTTTCTTTACAATAACAAAAAAAATATTTTTAATACAAAAATGGTAGGGAGGATATAGGTTGAGTAGAACTAGAGAGATCATGTCTATAGTCCGATTTGGTCTGACGAGACGAGCGTAGCTGCTGCGTCACTAAAATAGCTATAACTCCGTAAATTATTGGAATTTAAAAATTTCCTGTTAATGATATACTCTTAAAGGTCTAAACTTTAAGAATATGCAAAAAAATCGATTCGTTCGAAATTCTAGATCAGAATACCCTTTTAAAGTTACGCTTCGACGTGAAGCGCATAGCTATAATTCCGAAAATTATTGGAATTTCAAAATTCCCTCTCGAGGATATATTTTTAAAGTTCTAAATTTTAAGAATATGCAAAAAAATTGATTTTTTCGAAATTCTAGGTCAGCATACCCCTTTAAATTAACGCTTCGGCGTGACGCGTATAGTTGCAGCATCACTAAAATAGCTATAACTCCGTAAATTATTGGGATTAAAATATTTTTTTTCGAGGATATATTCTTGAAGGTCAAAATTTTGAGAATATGCAAAAGAAAATTGTTTCTTTCATACTTTTAGATCAGAATAACCCCTTAAAACAGATTGTTGTCTTGCGATTGGTACAGATCTCCTAAATTCAGGATACGTTCCCAAATGTTAATGATAGGTAAGAGATTTTTAAAATTCAGCATTTTCAAGCAATTTGCCAGCAACCATTAATTTTCTCATGGAACACTTATTTACAAAATCATTTATTTATTGGTAAGTAAAAATAATGAATAAAATCGGTAAGGAAGATTTCTCTATTTATACCCTTTTAGTTTACGAATAAAAAATGTGTTTAGGGGTTTGCATAAGCTGAAAATTAATTAAAAAATCGATATTATTGTGAGTCTTTTAACCTACTTTAATTAATTTGCAATGAAGATTTTGTAAAAATTCGCTCAAAAGTTAAAAAAGTTGAAGTGAATTAAAAACAAAAAGTAAAAGTCAGTTTCAAATCTTGATCCAATTCCAACCAGGACGAAATATTTACTATTTTCCAATTTTTTGGGGCTCAAAGCATACACGGACCTCTTAACAAGAAATGATATGATATACGAGGCATTTCAAGCAAAGTAGCCACAAAATCGTTTTAAATCGAGCTTAACCGTAAACCAGCGTTTAACTCTACTGAAAAATTATGATTAGAAGACGAGAAACGAGAAGAAAAGTCCTCCTATTGAAAATTCGAAAAATGTCAATTTTTTTTCGAAATAATGGCCCATATACGTTTTCATGGAGAATTAAATAGAAGCGAGAGTGAAGGATTTTGGTGCTGAAAATTCCGAGCCGAGGCGCGAATCTGTTCTGGTGCGCTGTGAAGCCGGTTAATTGGATTAGTTGGGGGAGATTTTGTGGGAAAGAGTAGGACGTGGCACATCATATAAGAAGACGAACGATATATAAACGCACCCTCGGGGTTTAGGTAGGGTTAGGTGAGAAACAAATATTTCACGGAAAATACAGGCTGACAGTGAGATAATTGCGATATAACGTTATTGTTTTCCTCAGTAAAAGTTTGCTTTCTCTTAGAGCATAAAAATAATCCACGTGCTGAAAATGTCAGAATTAAGAGAAGTTATATTATCGATTCTTCGAGCTTTCGGTCGGTTTTTACGGAGTGCCCATAAACTACGATTATCCCTGTAGTAAAAAACTCCATTCGTCGCCATTGAAAAATCCCTATTCATTCCCCATTGGCAAAATAACCAATGGAGATGAATGCCGAATTGCCTAAGAGGATTTTCGCTATTGAATTCTCCATTTGAAACGGAATGGGGATTATCTAATGGGGATTCAATGGAGAGAATCCCCTTAGGCTATTCAGCATTCATCCCCATTGGTTATTTTGGCAATGGGGAATGAATGGGGATTTTTTAATGGCGATGAATGGAGTTTTTACTATACGAAAGAATCTCCATTGCTGTTCGCCACTCATTCCCCAACGCCCACAACACCAATGGATATGAATGCCGAATTTTCTAAGGACATTTTCGTCATTGAATTCCCCATTTGAAACGGAATGGGGATTATCCCATGGGGATTCAATGGAGACAATCTCCCTAGTTAATTCGCCATTTACCTTCATTGGTTTTTGTGGGCAATGGGGAATAAATGGGATCATCAATGGAGATTCTTTCATATGATTGCTATATATACATGGAATTACGCATTAAATAATCAAATGATGTAAATTATCAGTAAGTAAGATTAATCATAATGCTAATATTAGCATAACGACCTATAATTATATACGCATTATATATATTATTACATGTAATAGAAATTATTGAAGCTCAGAATTGAGAAAATAGATTGTAAGTGTATTCAGATGACGATTGATAATGAATTTTTTTAAAATTACTTTCTAATAATTTCCGAGCTTATTGCTAATATTAATTGACCATCGATATAATCATCAGCATTTATTACAATTGAAGAAAATATTTGGTTCATATATGAGAATCAGAGACATCTACTCTTACTTAATTTTTTTAATTCACCGCCGTTTGAGAAATATCGTATTCGGAAAAATTCTCATCGATCAATGGGTTCAATTGTTCAGCATTAAACCTCGAATATGGATTGCAACATCGTTAACGAATGCTGCTCATCATTCGATCAGTCATCAATGAAATGACATTATTGATAAATGTTGATCATTGTATAATTCGTAGTTACTTATTATTCAATGGGTATCCTTGGTAAATGCTGATCATTTCATCGTTAGCCGCATTTGGGTTCCAATGAACATCTGTGGGAAATGCTGATATTTCAGTTCATCCGCATTAACTTTCCAATGGACATCATTGGGTAAAGCGGATCATTTCGTTCATCAGCATTTACCTTCCCATGGACACCATTGGGCAATGCTGATCGCTCGATGAATCCGCATTGGCTTGCCAATGAGCATCATTGAGTAATGATGATCATTCGATTCATCCGCATTGGCTTTCCAATGAGCATCATTGAGTAATGATGATCATTCGATTCATCCGCATTGGCTTTCCAATGAGCATCATTGAGTAATGATGATCATTCGATTCATCTGCATTTGATGTTCAATGGATACCCATTCTCTGATCAATGGTCAGCCCTGTGCGCCATTGACAAATGCGGAAATCTCAATGGGTCCCCATTCATTTTCCAATGGAGTCGTATGAGGACCATTGGTTGCCATTGGTGATTCAATGGAGTTTTTTACTACGGGTCACTACAAAAAAATGCATCCAAACAAAGAAAATGTGCTCAATATTTGTTAAGTAATTTCAGTTTATTTAAATAAAAATAATGAAATATCATATTTATTGTCAACTTCAATCAACAAAATAAAATTAAACAGCTTGCATGTACGAAAAAAGCCTTTTCAGTTATTGTTTAAAAAAAAAATGGTCCCTCCTACAAAACTCAATTTTAAAATATGCCGAATTTTTCCCATGTCCTGTTGACTATTTCGAACAACTTTATGCATGGATTTTGTGAAATTTCTTTTCATTAAAAAATAACAATTTCGAAAATGGCGAAAATTTTGCCGCAATTATTTTTTGACGTGAGGCGTCATTTCTTATCCAAAACAATGCACGAAAAAATCGGCAGCCTTTTAGCATTTATGTATCATAGAGCTAGAATTTCACTTGCTGGTCCACTTAAAAGGAATAGCAATCCATCCAAAAAATAAGACCTTCATACAAAATATACGTCTAATATAATAGTGAACAGGTTTATGAAAAAATCGACATTTTGGGGACTTAAAACCAATACAAGTCAATTTATCCTCTTATTCCATTTATAGGATGTATTTGCTTCCATAAATTACAGAAAGGCTGAGGCCCGACGGCCCCCCCTCTAAAAAATGAAAAAAAAAATTATTTTGTTTTTATCTTAAAACATCGTTTTCCATAAATTATAATGAATGTTATTGTTTGTTTGTTCAACATGAAAAAATATAGATGTATAGAAAAAATTGTTTTCCGTAAATCATAATTAATATTATTGTTTGTTTGTTGAAGATAACAAAATATATAGATTAAATAAAAATTCGTGAAATAATGAGTAATTTCTATTTTTTGCAATTATAATTTTTTTTAGGTGAAAAACAATTTTTTTAAATTTTTTAGATAATAGATAATAGATAAGAAAATTTGCTTAATTTATCTTAAGATAATGAGATAATAAATTTTAGATCACACAGATAATAGATAATGTTGTTTTCTTTTGAAAATTTTTCAATTTTGTTAAACATAAAATTTTTTTAAATTTTTTAGGTTCGTACATTATGCTCCACGTATCGTGGATCGGCCTAAAAATTAGTCAACCCATCAAATTTATGATAATTTGAGAAGAAACCAAATTTTGTTGCTCGCCAAATTTTCGAGAAGGGCTGTTGTGCCCCAGGGTAAATTACCATGTGTAAAGTTTATTGATCAAATTTATTTTCGTCATTTTTTTTTCATTCTGTTCTGAAACAACCCACTCGAGCTATTTCAGGACCCTAGACAATTTGAAATTTTGGTAATTTTAGAACTTTAGTGTGCAGTCAAGCTGGAGTCTCCCACGCAGCTGTAACAAAATATTTCCATTGTATCCCAGATGAATATACACATATAAAAGCCAATATTGTCAATTCTGAAAGCCGATAAGGCAGGAATTTGACCGAATCTTAGAGGGAGCGGCTGAAATGCTTTGTGCACTAATTGTACGATGGTACAGTATAGAATGAGATCCTCTCCATTATTTTTGGAATCTGGAGTGTGCTCATATTCTACATCCCCCTGAACATTTTGCTGTAATAACGTGGGTGGGCCATTACATATCCCAAACAATGAGAGCGAATTCTCTGACTGCTCGAGGGTTGATTATCGGGTACAAGGCAAATATATATATATGGGGCATTCCATCGCAAATCGGACAGTTTGGAAAACTTTTTTTTTTATTTCCCTAATTTTTTTATATTTTTGCGTACCCATCAAAAGACCCTTTCTGTTAAATTTTGAGATTTTTTTGATTACCCGTTCAAAAGATATTAAATTAACAAAAAAAACCGCTGTTTTTTTGGTATTTTGGACATAACTTCTTTAATGATGGTCCGAATTGAGAGTTTTTTTTTCAAAATTCTTGTTTTTTGAGTTTTAAACGTAAAATCGCGTTTTTAAAAGTGAATGTCATTTTTGATTGTTTTTTTAATTTTTTGTTTCAAACATCTATCTATTCAACAATTTTTAAGACTAGTCCGATCGTGGGATCTCAATGACTACTATTTTTTTTCGATTTTTGAAAATTGAAAAAAAAAATATTTTTTAATAAATTAGTATGAATACCAATTTTTGTTACTGTATAGTATGTTTTTTAATCATCTCGAATTAATTTGGACACTTTTTCATCATTAACAGATTTTTTAAATTAATAATTAATCGATGAGCAAATAACAACAGTTCAAGAATTGTATGAGTGGGCATTGAACCTAAACAGTCTATATTGCGGTCAAATTTTCACATGAGAAACATTATTCAGATGCAAAAGAAAGATTTTATTCGCGATAAAACACTGCGAAGTCAACCACAGGGGGACACAAAAATTTCATTCAATTATTCCAATGAGCAACGGAAACGTATTGGCAAAAGAAAATTCTAATTCAGGAAACAATCGTATATGTAAGGTTTTCAAAAAAACACGTGAATAAATAAAAGCTGTTGTTATTATTGTTCATAAACAGACTTAACGATTAATTATTAATTTTAAAAACCTGTTAACCATAAAAAAGTGTCAAAATAAATTATAAATATTGAAAAAAATACTATACAGTAACAAAATTTGGTATTCATAATAACTTATGAAATTTTTTTTTTTAATTTTCAAAAATCGAAAAAAAATAGTAGTCATTGAGATCCGACGATCGGACTAGTCTTAAAAATTGTTGAATAGATGGATGTTTAAAACAAAACATTTTTAAAAAAATCAAAAATAACATTCACATTTAAAATCGCGATATTACGTTTGAAACTCAAAAAACTCATTCAAAAACACGTGAAATATTTTGGTTGTATTTTTTCTGAAAAGGCCATAAAAAAACAAAAATTTTGAAAAAAAAAACTTTTAATTTGGACCATTATTAAAGAAGTTATGACCAAAATACCAAAAAAAGATCGGTTTTTTTGTGAATTTAATATCTTTTGAACGGGTATCAAAAAAATCTCAAAATTTAACAGGAAGGGTCTTTTGATGGGTACTCAAAAATATAAAAAAATTAAGGAAAAAAAAAGTTTTTCAAACTGTCCGATTTGGGATGGAATGCCCTATATATATATTATATATATATCTATATGGATATGAGGGCATGCTCGAGACATATGAAAAGTAAGGAAGAATTCTAAACCCCCCCAAAATGGACCATTCGAGAGTACAACTAAAACCATCCTTGGAACATAACCGTAAAATTAATACCAAGTAGATGGAAGTATAACCACTCGGCAGATATTGCAAACCGAGTTACCGTGTTAAACTTTGTTATTGTTATATATATGAACTGTTCGCTAGTGAAATCCTCAGAGGGTGAATTTATTGTGGCCTCTCCCATGGGTGACTCTGTACTCAAACTTTGTGAGTGTTTCGCGACGTTCTTTAACACCTCGAGCAGGTCACATTCAAATTCTGATTTAATAAGATTTCATATTAATTAAGAGAAGAATGTATCATGAAATGAAACACTGGGCATAATACAGTAACTCCTCGATATAAGAGTCCTCGATATAGGAGTCCTCGATATAAGAGTCCTCGATATAGGAGTCCTCGATATAGGAGTCCTCGATATAAGACTCCTCGATATAAGAGTCCTCGATATAAGAGTCCTCGATATTAGAGTCTTCGATATAAGAGCGTTCCCTCCATTCCGCTTGAGCGAGTTTTATCGCTTCTCCCACTCTACCTATGTCCGCCGTGTGAGCTCTTATATCGAGTTCTAGTGATGAAGCAATTTTCAAACAATGCAGGTAGTAGTGGGAGAACGCTCCGGCAACGAATTTCTCGGAATTCACTTCCCCGAACCACCCTAGAGCGCTCTTATATCGAGGAGGTACTGTATTTCTTAACAAGGCTTCGCATTGATCGAGATGCTCAATTCATCCAAACTCTCCAATCTAGGGCCATACAAAATATTTAGTTAATTTAATTAGCATCTAATTGACGAATGTATTTTGGTCTCTCGTAAGAGCGAAAACCACTGTAAAAATTACTTTATTGCACTCCGTGCGTAATGTGACCACTTCTCGCACGCTTCGCTTCGCTGCGCGTGCGAGAAGCAGGCATTTTACGCACTCGTATCGTAATGTACTATTTTTTCATCTTTTTAAAGTATATGTTTTCAAAAACCGGTAAGTAAAATTTTATGATAACATTCTGAAAATTGACTCAATTGACGAAGTTGTTGAATGTTTGTTATTAAGAAAGGTAGGAACATATAAAAAAAGTATCTGTTTATATGATGGAGAATGTTACAAACCATGTTCCGTCCAAATTTGAAGTAAATTTCAATCCACTTCATATCTATTAGTTTGCTAATAGATTTTGCGATATGATGTAAGCCAAATCCCAAAATGTAAAGACGCAAAAGACGGCGAGCGAGCATAGTTCAATCGTTTATTGCACCCCTTGCGCACTGCGGAATGCTGTAACTATAACCATAACCCATCCATTGATGGGTTATGGTTATAGTTCCATTGAACGTTGGATGGGACATTCTGACCTGCCCCAGTAAAATCATCATAACTCATGGAATTTTTGAAATCTTTATAAAGTCTTTGTGCGAAATAACAGTTGAAACTGCAGGCAATAAGATAAAAAAAAACAAAAATTGTTCCCTCAAAATTCCAATCCAGAAATTGATTCTTCGAAGGTTATGCATCCCTTCAAATGCATTTTTCTTTAATTAACTTTCAACGACCTTGTCCCAGCGAATAAAAGAAGGACCCTTAAAAATGAGAAAAATTTCATGCGTCGCCATTTTCTAAATAATCGAAGAAAATGAATGGCTACTTGTGATGACAGCTTCGTATAAATATGTGTCAATACATTTTTTTATTTATCTTCAGATAACTCTTCACAATGGGACATAGCATTTTTTTGCCGTTGATATAATATATAATATCTACATCTCTGTTAATTAAAATAATTGCTCTTGTTAGTGAAAAAAATTCTTAAACATTGTCAATTTTTTTACCGTTTACAGTCGCTTTCTCTCATTAAAGAAACTGCATTATCTCGGAAATTCACCACTGATTATTAATTTGACAATAACAAATTTTACCGCAAATTCTATTTAACAAAAATTAACCCATCGTCTGTAAACCTGGGTCATTTTTGTCCTATCCAAAATTGTTTCCGACAATTACGCCCGAACGAGCGAGGGGTTGGACATAAATGACCCACGTTCACAGACGGCGTCTGCCAAATCGCAAGTAAACGAAAATGTATTCAATTTTAACGTGTTTTTTGGCGTAATAAAGCTACAGAATTAGAAAACTAATTTTTTTTTTCAAATAATAATTTCAAATAACGAATAATAATTTCATTTAAGAACGTACAATTTTGTTTATAACAGTAGAATTAACAATTATAAGTTGAAAATAATTCAGTTTATAAGAGAAAAAATGTTTTTCGATAATAAAATTCGTTCTTATCAATACATGATTTATTGCCCATTTTACCCACCAAACTTAAGCATTTAATATTACATGAATAAAATATAATATTTTTTTCCTCAAATCTGCATGATTGAGCTTTAATTTGCCGTAAAGTACATTAAGATATCTTAATTTTCCGAAAAGTTATGATTTTTTAAGCAAACTACTGATTCTTTACGGAGTAGCTCCATTTTGTTAATAACAAATATATGTAAAAATAAACTTTTCACAAATTTTACGGTTGGTATGTCAACTTGAAGGTTTCGAACAGTATCTCAAATTTTATCAAATTTTTCCGAGTTCATTAAACCCACAAAAAAACGGCTGGACGCGAACGACCCAGATTTACAGACGGTGGGTGCTAAAAAACCGTTTACAGACGACGGGTTAATACGACACGATAATCATAAATTTAATTCATTCGTAATGAATTTCCTTTCGATTCTAAGAATGAGTCATAAAAAATTCCTCTTTTTCCATTCAATAATATGCAAAATAAGAAACCCGGAAGCGCTCCGGGGTAAAATATTTCGATTCCACCTCATAGTGTACTTCTTCTCCTTTTCTGACTCTCTTTCTATCTGCCTCTTTCGCTTCATTCGTTATTTGTCTTACGTCTCACGTTCTTTGTTTACAAACGAATATATAAAACAAATAATATACCCCAAAGAATCGTATGATATAAAGGCAAGATAATGCCAACGAGGGGATTTAATCGACCCCAGAACTTCGATGGGTTTCTCGTCATCGCCCCTCTGAATAATTGATCGTCATTGAAAATTCGTCGGGAGCAAATAAAAAAGTCTTCAGATGACTCGACAGGACGTGCCAAAGTTCCGGATATTTGCTTCCGAAAAGGACGAAGGATCGTCAATATTATTCGAGGGGTTCGTGCATAATGGGGTGAAAAATAAATTGAAACAGGAGCCAGAGAAGGTGGCGCCCTCTTCGAATTGAAAATTCAGGATAAAACGCCAATAGATACGGTAGATCTTCGCATTACCGATTGTAGGTAAGCTTGAGAACAGTTGGTAATTTACCGACGGTGTGGTAATGCAGGTATCTCACTTATCAGCTGTCGGTTGCTTCCCAAAATCAATTGTAATTCACTGCCAGATCGTTCAGACGTCACTTTTTCTCCCTCCAATGGAGGCTTTAAGGGGAGGCTGAATACCGACACTAGCACCTCAAAAAATTGATTCCAAACTTGCTCTGGCACGAATGGATGAATATCAATAAAATTTTGACAGTATCATCGGAATTATGGCACAAATGGAGGCCCACTAAAAAAATTCCAGAAAACGAAAGAAAAAATTACAGATCCGATTATCATCAAAAATCTATAATTGAAAATATTAAATTATAATGTTTTTACGGCATTTCGGCTAAAACCAAGAGTGGGGTTCCATAACCAACACCAAAGTACGAATATCGATACGTATTCGATATTATTTTATGAAAAAACCGCGCCGTAAGTTTGGAATCCAAATCACGAGATGAATGTTGATAAATTTCGTGTTTTATCGAAGAAAATGGCGAAATTAAGTTCACAGAAATCCGATAGAGGGCAGCCCCATGTAGAATTCCTATGAAATAAACATTACTTTCATCAGACTCCTATCCAAACTGTCTGACAAGTTAGTGGCAATTAACGGAAACGTTGATTTATGTCTCGCATTTGAATTTTGCAATTCATTCATCATTAATTCATAAATTTAATTGATATTCATCCACCGGTATTGGAAAAAGTTTGGACAGCGATTTTGAGTTGATAATGTAGGGCTTCAGTAATAATGTCGGTATTTAGCCTCGCCTTAAGAGGTGGCAAACCAGAGAGTCATTTTTTAGTATGAAAGGTGACGATTACCCTCCACGTACACTGTCGTCCAAAAGTTTGGAGAAGTTTTCGCACAAATATTCAATTTTTCGAAAAAAACGATCATATTCATAAAATGTAGCGTAACTCTAAAACTACTGAGTTGTTGTGAAATCACTAAAAGAGTAAAAAGTTGCATACAGGTATTCTAGATTCAATGCAATTTTTTCAACATTTTTTTTTTGAGATTTTTTCCTGTGAACGAGATAATTTTTTATCTCGGGTCTCTTTTTTTATCTTAAATAATTGGGTCTCTTACCTCATCTACATCACGGCTTTTTCATCGAAAAACCTCATCTACACGGCTTTTTCATTGGAAAACCCGTGTAAATTGATAAGAGACCCGATTGTTTAAGATAAAAAAATGGTTAACAGGAAAAATTTTTTAACAAAAAATTTTGAAAAAACATTCTGAAAAAATTTCATTAAATCCATAATTTGTTTATTTTTCTTTATTTCCCATTTCTCTTTTCTTAAGCCGAATTTAGTTGGAAGTTCTAGACCAATTACATGACAGAGCTTGCTATAATCACTAAGTTAGCTTTTCAGTATTTGACTTATAATTAATGTATCAAATTTCTCCCTTATCAATAGAAATAACAATAATGGTATTGTTATTTCTCTTGATAAGGGAGGGAATTTTCATATCATGGTTGATAAAGCTGAAATATTCATATAATGGGAACAAAAGTGATGGCCAGATGAGGCAATCTTTCCCAAGACCTTTATTTTTATACTTTTCTAATTACCCCTTATTTAACACCCTTCTGCAGAATAACGTACTAGACACACTGGGGTCGTTTGTACCACAGCGATCAAAATTCTTATAAAAAATGTACCATTTAATATTTTAACTTCCAAATTTTTTTAGAACTTCTTAAGAGGTTACGTTCCAGAGTTACATAGAATTTATAGTAAAATATCAAAGTTAAATATGATAAAAAAATTTAAATATCCAAAAAAACTGAAAGAATGACAACTTTTACGAAAAAAATCATAACTTTTTTATTTTTCGTCAAAAATGGTTAAAAATTTAACTTTGCTTATCATATAGCACTACAAAAAAAAATAGTAGTAGTAAAATAATATAACAGGGAAAAGAATTCATTAAAAAAATGCATAAAAACTTATTGCCTTAGAGGTCCCAATTTTTTTAATTTGGGTACTTAAAATTAAGAAAATTTAGGTTTGGGGTGTTTTGTACCCCAGTGTCTCAAGTAAGGTTGAAAAAAAAATCATTTCAAATATAACACAGAATTTCGACGGTGTCGTATTGAAAAAATGATTTAATCGATTTTTTACAGTTACTTTGAAATTTTTTTTGAGTTCACAGGATGATAACTGGGTCTGTCACCAGGAAGGCAGCGCACAATGACGCGAAACTCTCGATATTCGATTCGCGAAAACTTTTTTGCCTCTTCCAGGGACCATGTGGTAAAAACCAGATTTGCGGCATTTTCCGTGCCTCTGGAAGTCGATTGTCGCGGCGAAAATTCCACCTGAACGTCGATCTGCAAACCCGGCTTTATTCTCGCAACGTCGAGGGTCTCGATCTTCAATTCACTGATAAGGATACTCGAAATTTCATTCTGACACTCGATACCGCGATAACGCAGACAAATCGTCACTGCGCTCTGATTCAGTATCGTTAAACGTCGACGGTAAGAAATACCGGCGCGAAAATCTCGGAACAACAATATCTGCGGGATCGAGCGCAATGATTTTTCGGGAATGATGATTTTTTTGTTCTTCCTGTCATTCGCGAGCTTTCGGATACGACGAATTTCCTCAACCACGGCAAAATCCTTCGCGAATCCGTTGCTTTCACTGATCGATAGAAAATTTTGGGGCCCGATTCTCTCACGATCGTCACTTTGATCGGTTTCGCTCCGCGCTTTCTCGGGATTCGCCATTTTTCGCCAAACGCGGCGGATCAAAAATTCTCGTGAAATTTTTACAAAATTTGTCACGGGGCTTTAGGTTATTTCCTAATAAGCGCTATTTTCCTTGACGCATGGAATGTAGGAAGAAAAAAAAACCAAGACATTAATGAAACAATTGAATGTGGAATTTGTGAGGTTAAATGGAAATTACTATTCTTTTGACTCGATATCGCGAGTCAATATATCGATATATTGACTCGATATGAATGTCGGGAAGATCGTACGGAATAATTTTTTATGTTATAAACAAAACCCGTGTAGAAATGTGATAGGGCAACCATTAGTTGATTCTTGCCCCTGATCCGCCCTGCCTGATCCGATTTTCCTGGCAGGGCCCTGACATGGAACTTAACGACCTGGTCCCTAGTTATCACATTGAAATAATCACTTATTACCAGGGCCCTACATGATCAGAATATGAACAGTTTCCGACGATGTTATTTTTACACTTTTATGCAAAACATATTTTTGTTGTATTACCCTGGCAGGGCTCTGATGTGAAAACTATTGGATTGCCCTGAGTATTTATTAAAATAAAATTATTTGTATATCGGCTTTCAGTATAATAATAATAATAATAATAATAATAATAATAATAATAATAATAATAATAATAATAACAATAATAGTAATAACAATAATAATAAATTAACAATCATTGCCTCGTTTATTATTATTATTATTATTATTATTATTATTATTATTATTATTATTATTATTTAATTATTATTTACATTATCAATTTTATCCCGCGAGAATAACAAGCAATTGTGCGCCTGTCACAAGTTCGTTACGTAGGCAGAGGATTATTATTATTATCACCACGAACCGCATCGCGTTAGTTCCGAGACTTGGCGCGAGATGTCGCAGGACAGCAACCGTTGAACTCCCATACGGATAATGTGTTCAGAATGCTTATATAGACGGGTGTGAGCACGGATGTTAGCAGAAGTCGGTGTCGGAAGAATCCATACAAGGAGTTCCTGCCGTCTTATGTAATTGTACTTATTTATTTAATCCTCGTAGAGAATTTCCGTTCACTCGGAATCTAATATTCTCTTCGAGGATTGCCAAAAGAAAAGTGTACCCTAAGAAAGCGTTGCCTCGAAATAAATAATAAGATGCATACATTGAAGAAGGAGTACCTCGTAAAAACGAATTGTTCAAAAAGCGCTTCGGTGTATGATCGTGACCGTGATCAGGGCCTTTAAGGGCATGATTCTAAAAATCTTAGGGGCCTGATCAGGATCTGCTAGGGCCGGATCATATCGTCATAGGGGCCTGATCATGACCGCCGGATCCGAAAATGGCCAGCCAGGTGTTACATGGCATAACAGGGCCTGTTAGGATGAGCGGATCATTTCCCTACATTAGTTAGGGAGGGCAAGTCAGGGGCAGAAGTTTTTCCCTACCAAAATTTCTACACGGGAAGTTATCCTTTACATTTCTGGCTTGCAAAAAGAAAAAATTGTTCACAGTGCCGTATTATTGAAAAAAAAAGAAAATTCGAATAAACGTCGAACATTCATTTAAAGGGATGCTAAATACCGACATTAGCACTTCGAAAATGGATTCCAAACTTTTTCTGGCACGAATGGATGAAAATCAATACAATTTTGACAGTATCATCAGAATTATGGCACAAATGGAGCCCCACTAAAATTTTTTCGGAAAACGAAAGAAAAAATTACAGATCTGATTATCATTAAAAATCTGTAATTGAAAATATTAAATTATAATGTTCTTACGGCATTTCGGTTAAAACCAAGAGTGGGGCTCCATAACCAATACCAAAGTACGAATAACGATACATCTTTGACATTATTTTATGAAAAAACCGCGACGTAAGTTTGGATTCCAAATCACGAGATAAATGTTGATAAATTTCGGGTTTTATCGAAAAAAAAACTGGCGAAATTAAGTTCACAAAAATCCGAAAGAGGGCAGCCCCATGTTGAATTCCTATGAAATAAACATTACTTTCATCAGACTTCTATCCAAACTGTCTAACAAGTCAGTGGCAATTAACGAAAACGTTGATTTATGTCTCGCATTTGCATTTTGCAATTCATTCATCATTAATTCATAAATTTAATTGATATTCATCCACCGGTATTGAAAAAAGTTTGGATTGCGATTTTGAGTCGATAATGTAGGGCTCAGTGATCGGCAAAAAAAAATCTATCTATTTTTATTATCCAATTTTTTCAAAAAATTAATAATTAGCAAATAAATACTACTAATTTTTCTAAAAAATTAATAATTAGTGACAAAATATTACTAATTTTTCTAAAAAATTAGTAATCAGTGACAAAATATTACTAATTTTTCTAATAAATAAGTAATTAGTTACAAAACATTTCTAATTTTTCAAAAAAAATGAGTAATTAACGATAAAACATTACTAATTTTTCCAACAATTAGTAATTAGCGAGAAAGATATTGCTAAATAATAATAAAAAAATCAATAATTTATGGAGAAATGTTGTATTAATTTTGGAAAAAGTAATGAATAAATAAAAAATTACTCATTAAATATTCGTATTAATAATAACTTATGTGATATCGTATGACATTCGGTACAATAAATACTAATGTGTAAAGTATTCGATAGATCTAGTTATTATAAAAAACACACAAGTACACACAAGTACGTAAATACACACCATACTTTTCTACAAATTGCTGTTTTTTTAACAAATTAATTAGTAAAACTTGGTAATTTTTTTTCGCTAATTACTAATTTTTTGGAAAAATTATAAATATTTTGTTGCTAAATACTAATTGTTTAGAAAAATTAGAAATATTTTGTCACTAATTACTAATTTTTTTGGAAAAATTGGAAACATTTTCTCACTAATTACTAATTTTTTAGAAAAATTACTAATATTTTTCCGTTAATTATGAATTCGTATGAAAAATTAGTAATAATTTTTGACTAATTATTAATTTTTCGAAAAAATTATTAATGAAATCAATATCGTTGACGAAAAAATCGATACTGCCGATCACTGGTAGGGCTTCAGTAATAATGTCGGTATTTAGCCTCGCCTTAAAAAAATTGAGACATATTTTTGCTCTTTGGACATTTCTCGATTTTCCTGGAAGTCTTAAAGAACAAGAGTATACATTTTTTTAAATTTCGAGAAGTGTTCGAAAACGCTAAAAAAAATTAAAAATCTTCGATTAATTAAAGCGCATTTACAGGACTTTTTAAGAATAAATGCAATTCAAAGACTATTCGAAAAATTTAAGGTATTCAAGTTTCGCTATGGAGTGTGTTTAAAATTTCTCAACTTCACTGTGAAACCATATTTAGCATAAATGTTAGGAAGTTTTTTCTCCGTGTGTTTATGAAACTTTTGCACCCTCACTAACGTAAATCAATGTAAAAATTGTATTTTTTCGACTCTTTCAATAGTTTAAGGCGCTATTCTGGTCTAGAGACATAGATTTTGAGCGTTCTGTCGAGCTCGATAAAAAAAAAAATTTCTACCTTTCTTTTTTTTTACATTCATATATTAATATTTTGGCAATAAACAAAAAAAAATCGAGAAACAAAAATGAAAATGAAATAAGTTATAAGCTTGTAAAGTTGGGGCTAAAAAAGGGGTATGCTGGCTGACACTATTGTAACCCTTCAAGTCATCCGATACAAAATTTAAAAAAAATTATAGCCCCTACGTTACAAAAAACGGAAAAAAAAATCGCAAAATGGCGGTTGTTTGAACAAAAAAGGCCTTTTTCGACTCTTTTTTTCAAAGTTTTTAATTTTTTTTACAATAGTAAATTATAGCGACCCTAATAAGGATGTTGACATTGTCAGGATAAACATTAAATAGTAGTTCATAAAGTTGCTCATAATTTGTAATTTATGAGTAACGAATTTTAGGTGGATTAAAAAAAAATTTTTTTCAAATAAAATTCATTAACATCGTATTTTTTTGGAAAAATTAATTGGTAAGAAAATAATTATGAATATTGTAAACATCCGAAAACCCTTTTTCAAAAACGGTAAAGTAGCCTATTAACTACTTTCGTTCGAAATAATTTCTAGTAGCAACAAAATCTATCACGATAATAATTACTCCGGAAAATCGACGAAAAACGCTCGAGAACTTTTCACTCGCGGTGAAGCGCATCGTAAAACGAGAAGATCGAGATTATTGGATTCGCGATGCTGTTGTGGCTTCTTCAGAAGAGGGAAAACTGAACCGAATGCATAATTCCCACCTTTACAGAACGAACTCTTGAACTTCTCGTGAAGTTGAGTTGCAGGAAGTGCAGCATGAGTATCAAATGTACATGTAAAAGCACGCATTAGCTATCGTGCTGCAAATAATTTTGTTCCTGCTTTGGAAGCAATAATTAAAATCGGTATATCGCTAAATAATAATGATAAAAAACAAATCGGAAATTTGCACATCGCTTCCTCAGAATTTTTTCGTATTTACAAATCCTCCTCTATGCCCGTAGTAAAAAACTCCATTGAATCGCCAATGGCAACCAATGGTCCTCATACGACTCCATTGGACAATGAATGGGGACCCATTGAGATTTCCGCATTTGTCAATGGCGTACAGGGCTGACCATTGATCAGAGAATGGGTATCCATTGAACATCAAATGCGGATGAATCGAATGATCATCATTACTCAATGATGCTCATTGGAAAGCCAATGCGGATGAATCGAATGATCATCATTACTCAATGATGCTCATTGGAAAGCCAATGCGGATGTATCGAGCGATCAGCATTGCCCAATGGTGTCCATGGGAAGGTAAATGCTGATGAACGAAATGATCCGCTTTACCCAATGATGTCCATTGGAAAGTCAATGCGGATGAACTGTAAGATCAGCATTTCCCACAGATGTTCATTGGAACCCAAATGCGGCTAACGATGAAATGATCAGCATTTACCAAGGATACCCATTGAATAATAAGTAACTACGAATTATACAATGATCAACATTTATCAATAATGTCACTTCATTGACGACTGATCGAATGATGAGCAGCATTCGTTAAGGATGTTGCAATCCATATTCGAGGTTCAATGCAGAACAATTGAACCCATCGATCGATGAGAATTTTTCCGAATGCGATATTTCTCAAACGGCGGTGAATTAATAAAATTAAGTAAGAGTAGATGTCACTGATTCTCATATATGAACCAAATATTTTCTTCAATTGTAATAAATGCTGATGATTATATCGATGGTCAATCAGTTTAAAATATAATATAATAGTTTAAAATAAAATATAATATAATATATTTTAAAAAAATATATTATATACTGCTCATCAAGTGCGCGTACGTTTGGGATAAATAATTTTTGAAACCGTTTATTTTTAACATATACTCATAATTTTATCAGTCCCTCTCAACTCGATTTGTGAGAGGAGAAACGTATATACTTTCATTATCAATCGTCATCTGAATACACTTACAATTTATTTTCTCAATTCTGAGCTCAAATAATTTCTATTAAATGTAATATATATATATATACATATATATATATATATATATATGATTGCTATATGATTGCTATATATGATATATGATATAATTATTGGTCGTTATGCTAATATTAGCATTATGATTAACCTTACTCACTGATAACTTACTTGATTATTTAATGCGTAATTCCATGTATATATAGCAATCATATGAAAGAATCTCCATTGATGATCCCATTTATTCCCCATTGCCCACAAAAACCAATAGAGGTGAATATGGAAAATTCACTAGGGAGATTGTCTCCATTGAATCCCCATGGCATAATCCCCATTCCGTTTCAAATGGGGAATTTAATGGCGAAAATGTCCTTAGAAAATTCGGCATTCATATCCATTGGTTTTGTGGGCAATGGGGAATGAGTGGCGAACAGCAATGGAGATTCTTTCGTATAGTAAAAACTCCATTCATCGCCATTGAAAAATCCCCATTCATTCCCCATTGCCAAAATAACCAATGGGGATGAATGCCGAATTGCCTAAGGGGATTGTCTCCATTGAATCCCCATTAGATAATCCCCATTCCGTTTCAAATGGGGAATTCAATGGCGAAAATCCCCTTAGGCAATTCGGCATTCATCTCCATTGGTTATTTTGGCAATGGGGAATGAATGGGGATTTTTCAATGGCGACGAATGGAGTTTTTTACTACGGGTGAGAAAATGTTAGCAAATTTTAGTCAATGTTAGCTGTCACAGTTTTGGCTTCTTCATAGAGGAAGCTTTGTAAATACGGAAAAATACTCTGGAAACGATGTGCAAATTTCCGATTTGCAATTTTTTTTGACTACCTCCGGTTATCGGAGTAATAGAACGGCGGCTTTGAATCGTACAATTTTGGATCAAGATTTTTTTTGAAAATGCCAAAATTGCACAAAATTTGTACGGTCCAAACGATTTTTGCAAAATTGAATACCAAGTAATTTTTTCCATTAAACTACCATCAAAGAAATTTAGAGCCTGATATAACGAAATATGTGCAAGCTAGAGTTCGAAAATATGATTTCTCGATGTTTTAGGACATTTTGAACATACTGACATGAAAATCTCGAAAAAAAAATTTTTTCACGAGAACAAAGCTTCCTCTATGAGGAAGAAAAATCATAAAAAAATAGTTCAAACAGCACAATGCAAATAAACATTTTTACAAATAATTTTAAAGCTTCATAATTCACAGTTATAATTTATAATTTTTATATTTAATGATTAAGAAAATATATTGTTATTTTCTCGGATACTTGTAATGGTTTTTTCCACTATACCTGTAGCTATTCACGTTAAGATAACTAATGACATTATGAGGGTCGATTAATTGGATATTAGATTATTGGGGAGATTCCGAAATATGAACAAGATATACCGGAAGTACGAGGCAAAATAAAAGAATATTCGTACGAGCACAAGGCTGACTGTCGAGGGAGAGCTCAATAAAGAGTAAAATAGGAGCTGATCTCTTTGCCATATGCCACGGATAATTCGAGTGATTGACGAAGGATTTCACGCCCCAACTGTCACGGTGCACTATACTGTATATATATATATATATATATGGGTCATTCCATGTCAAATCGACCAAGAGTTGGAATCGACCCCTTTCAATTTCGATGTAATTTGGTCAGAAGTTTTCGATTTCAATAAAACAAAGTTCTACCAAAGGAAAAAAAATTGAAATTTTTTTTCGAAAGTTATGCAAAATTCAAAACTTTACAATTTTTCAAATCTCTTAAGTTTATTTTTTAAATATCTTGAAACCATTATAGTTACGAAAAATTGTTTTTAATCAGTTTTAAAGAGTATATTTGAAGCTACGAAAAAAAAATATTCGGAAAAAAATTTTTGAAAAATGATGAATTTGGAGAATTTTGAATTTTCAAAAATCATAAAAATCCAAGTTCCATATTTTATATTTGGTTTAGTTTTTTTATACAATTCCGTGTACTGATCTTAAAAGATCCTGAAATTTTCAGAGAGGTGTTTTTTTTTGTTTCGAAAATATAAATTTTTAAATTTTTAAAAATCGTGCAAATCCACGATCAACATTAAATTTTTGGTTGATTTTTTTTTATATAACACCTTGTACTGATCTTAAAAGATCCTGAAAATTTCAGGATGGTGTGTGTTCCAAAAATATAAATTTTTGAATTTTGGTAAAAAAAATTTGTTGTTTCAAATTGCCATTAATTGAAATTTGTACTACTCAAAATTACAGAATTACATGATTGCTCAACTTTACTTAATTTAGAGGGAAAACAAAACAAAATGTTTTTACCACAATTCAAACATTTTTTTTTTGGAAACAAAAACACCATCCTGTAAATTTCAGGATCTTTTAAGATCAGTACAAGATATTATAGAAATAAAATTAAACCAAAAATAAAATATGGAACTTGTATTTTTACGATTTTTGAAAATTCAAAATTCTCCAAATTCATCATTTTTCAAATTTGTTTTTCGGAATTTTTTTTTTCGTAGCCCCAAGTATACTCGTTAAAACTAATTCAGAGCGATTGTTCGTAACTATGATAGTTTTGAAGATATTTAAAAAATAAACTTGACAGATTTGAAAAATTGTTAAATTTTGAATGTTGCATAACTATCGAAAAAAAATTTTAATTTTTTTTTCCTTCGGTAGAACTTCGTTTTATTGAAAAAGAAAACTTCTGACCAAATTTCATTGAAATTGACAGGGGCTGATTCCAACTCTTGGTCGATTTGACATTGACTGACCCATATATCTAAAATAGTGTTTTCGCCAAGCCTTCCACACTGCACTTATGTAATGCCAATAGAGAAAGGTTCCAGCAATTAGTGTTGAGTCGAATGAGTATCATAAGTGGGTCCAAAAAAATTGAAAAGCCAAAAATACAAAAGGACAAATTTTCCGACGAAATGATAAATGTATTGAATCTTTTGGGGGTAAAGAAGTGTTCATTTGAACAGGCATTCTCAACTTTATGATATATTTGATACATTTTCTTCCATGCAGGAAATCGAAATCATTTTTGAAGTATTCTGAAAGCTAGACCATGAAATTCTACCTTCGTGAATGAAAACATCGGCGGATAAACAGAACAATGATCAATAATAATTATTGATCATTGTTCATCAATCATAATTATTCATCATTGTTCATCAATAATAATAATAATACCCGAAAGTCATTAACAAATAGTTTAAACAATTGTTTAAAAAAATTATTAATAACTTTTGAGCCATATTATTATCGACAATTGTTGTTTATAGCATGCCAAATGTTGCTGAATTTTTTCAGATTTGTATTGTATCACTAAGTACGGAAATTTCAATAAGACACAATTTTTCACACTGGGACGTCGTCATCAGTTTCAAGCGAAAATAGTCAAAACAAAAATTTCATAGGAAAATTCTGAAATAATTCCAGGCAATTTCCTGTATGAGTACGCTACTTTTTTCGTACTTGACATTTTCTCTTAAACTCTATAGTTTTTGAGTTACATTGCGTTTTTCAAAATTTGTCTTTTTCAACCAAAATTAAAATAACTTTTCAGGAAAAAATCGTACAAACATTTTTGATAAACAAAAGTGGAGCATCTGATAACTCTTTCAAATGTACCGTGGATAAAAAAGACAAAAAAAAAAATGTCCTCAAACTGTGCGCCCAATTCGCAATGGTCGGAAAAAGCCAAAAAACGGTCACGTACAAAAGTGCATAACGGGTCGAAAAAAAATCACAAAAAATATTTTTACAAAAAGTAAAACAAAGCAGAATTTCTTCCCGTTAGAACGCTTTTTTAAAAATTTGATCATCTTTTTTTTTGACGCAGTTATGGAGCTTTTAGCGCGGAAAGAAATATCGACTGATGTATCCAAACTTTTGAGCGAGGGTGTATTTTCCGAAATTTTTTTACCTACATAATTTTGCATGGACAATGGGTTTTTTCGAGAATTTAAACTTCACATGTTTTATTATAAGAGAAGTGTCAATTCGCACCAAAAAAGGATATTCTATGATAGAAAGCTTATCGATTAAAAATATGAAAAATATAATATAATATTTAATTACTTCTAGTATATATGAGGCATTCCACACCGATTCGACCTGGGTCTGACCTCTCCGATTTTGTCCGCAATTTTTTATGGTTTTGTAGAACCTCTGAAAAGCACTCAGGATTGCTTTCATTTTTTTTTGAAGCGATTTGACTGAACTCGGGTTAAGTTTTTTTTCGAAAAAGCTTGTCATAGATGGAAGGTAACCCCCACCCACTTTTGTTCAACGTTTGAAATTTTGCATATAAAAAACGGGTTTTTTGTGATTATTTCAGATTTTTAATTTTGGTCTAAAGGTAATTTGTTTATCAGATTATAATTTTATAAACAAATTACTTTTAGCCCAGATTTAAAAATCTGAAAAACAGCTGAAAAACAAGCTTTTTCGAAAAAAAAACTTAACCCTAGTTCAGTCAAATCGCTCCAAAAAAATGAAGATGATGAAGCTTATTAAAAAATATAATAATAAATAAAATTACATTTGATTTATCCGATATATATTTGGGTCATTCCACCAAATATTGACTAAAACTGTGCAGGGGGGTCTGAATTCTGCACAACAAAAATTTTTATTGAAAAGTACATAACAAAGAGAGCTTTCATGATTTTTTTCAAATTTTTTCGTCGAATCCTTTCGAATATACGGTAGATCGAAAATTGCAAGATTTGCAATTATTGACCTCGGATATTAAAAATATCAATCCCCTGTGAAATTTCTAAAAATATATTAAACAATGGTTTTTGTGTAAAAAAATCTCAGCTTTCTGTAAAAAATATTTTTAATTTCCTCCAATGTCGGGAAAACCCCGAAAAATGAGGTCAAAAAGTAAAATACGCTTTTTCTACCAATGTATCATTATTGATATTTTTTTAAATATTTTTTTCAAAAAGTTCATACTTTTTTACACGGAAAATGTATTTTTTTTATTTGGGGATATTAAAAACAAACCACAATAATTGCAAATCTTGCAATTTTCGATCTACCGTATCTTCGGGAGGATTTGACAGAAAAATTTGAAAAAAATCATGAAAGCTCTCTTTGTTATGTACTTTTCAATAAAAAATGTTGTTATGCAGAGTTCAGACCCCCCCGGCACAACTTTGGTCAATAATTGGTGGAATGACCCATTTACTATATGCGTTGCCCCATTTCTTTAATGAACGAAACACCCCCGATACAAAAGTTCTCATGTTGGTTCTAATTCTTGAAATAATAACTTTTATTGCACTCCGTGCGCAAAGTGCCACTTTGCGCACGCTGCGCGTGCTATCGAATCCTCCATGTCATATTGCAATACTCCAGTTTGAGTGAAAGTGGAAAATGCGATGCCAGGATTCGTGACGATAAATGGAACGAGGGTTATATTAGTTTACACCGAGGGGTGGGGTCAAAGATGGCACGCGAGTCCGCACGCGACTACTGTCAGAGTTTTCCAAACATTTTGAAAACAGCTCACTGTGTCACTTGTGCCTTTCGAGGATACGTGTATTTTCATCTGGAAAGATGGATGGGAAAATGGAGAAAACTGCGGGAGACGAGCCGGAGTCGCAGAGCCGAAAACATAAGAGATAGGGCGTCATGTAGGGAGCGATGACAGCCAAGAAGAGAGACGCTTCACGAGCGGCCATTTTGGTCCCGCGCGGGCTTTCGAAGAAAAGTGAGAGCCAGAAGACTTCCAGCAGCGATTTCCGTCTGGTCCACATACAGAACTCACTCTCTCTCTCTCTCTCTCTCTCACTCTCACACAGACACAATTTTTCCAACGGTACATTGGAGGAGAAAAATTCCAACTTTTGTCTTTCTCTCGTGAAACGCGCCTTGTAAATCTCCACTGGGAATCTGAGGGAGTCCAGACTCGATTATTCACGAATTTGGACAAAGGACCAGAGTCCACACGGTAGCTCCCAAAGTGGCTTGACCTCTTTTATGCTATGTTCTATCGTGTGCACGGAAAAACACGACAAAGTTACCTTCCCTCTCTCTCTCTCTCTCTCTCTCTCTCTCTCTCTCTCTCTCTTTTCGCAGCAAAACGGTAGCACGAAACTTGCACGCTCTGTAAATCTTTTTCCGGGCCTATTTCTTAACTCTTGAGGTGTGCGAGTGAGAGATGGCATTCAGGGTGCTATATTATGATGTACGGAAGCGAAGCAGGCTTTGGGCTACTGGAGGGCAGTAGCCCAAAGACCCAGTGGCCCTAAATTTTACGAAAAGTGTGTCAACTGCGAGGCTCGCAGGAGTCCTTACGAAAAACCTGGAAAAGTTTCCCAAAGAAAAGACGACCAGTGTTCCCTTTCCTCGCTATTCTCTTCCCACGTTTCTCTCTCTCTCTCTCTCTCTCTCTCTCTCTCTCTCTCTCTCTTTCTCTCTTACTCATTTCGCCTTTGCCAAATTTTTTCTCAAAGACTTTCGATTTTACGGCTTGAAAACCGACGTCTTCTTCGACCCGAGACTCTTGGTCGATTTTCAATAGAGATTTGTTCTGGTATTTTTATTTCATTGACATCATGTTTCATTTTTTGGATATTGGTTGCAAAATTAAGATTGAATTTTTGCCGATGATTTTTAGAGCGCTATTCTGGTCTAGAGAAATACATTTGGAACGTTTTGTTGAGGTCGATAAAAGAATATTTTTTTTACAACATATTTATTAATATTTTGCACTGGGAACATATTTATTAATATTTATTAATATTTTGCACTGTTAACAAACGTAAAGTTGAACATGGCGAAATCAATTATGTTAATTGTAACAGTTTAGGAATATTTGAGTAACAGTGCCAATTCAATATTTTTCTTCACTAGAAATAAACTGTTTTCTCAGTGTGACAATATATAGCTATGACTCCATAAATTATTAGAATTAAAAAAATTCCTTTCGAGGATATATTCTTAAAGATCTAAACATTAAAAATATGCAAAAAAAATAATTTTTCCAAAATTCTAGACCAGAATACTCCTTTAAAGTAACGCTTCGACGTGACGAACATAGTTGCTGCGTCACTAAAACAGCTATAACTACGTAAATTATTGAAATTAAAAAAATTCCTTCTACGAATATATTCTCAAACGTCTAAACTTTGAAAATATGCAAAAAAAATTGATTTTTTTTCAAAATTTTAGACCAGAATACCCCTTAAAGTTACGCATCGATGAGACGGGCATAGTTGCTGCGGATCTAAAATGGCTATAGCTTCGTAAATTATTGAAATTAAAAAATTTCCTTTCGAGGATATATTCTTAGAGGTCTAAACTTTAAGAATATGCAAAAAAAATGACTTTTTCAACATTCTAGACCAGAATACTCCTTTAAAGTTGCGCTTCGACGTGACGGGCATAGGTGCTGCGTCACTAAAATAGCTATAACTCCGTAAATGATTAGAATTAAAACATTTCCTTTCGAGGATATATTCTTAAACATCTAAACATTAAAAATATGCAAAAAATAATAATTTTTCCAAAATTCTAGACCAGAATACTCCTTTAAAGTTACGCTTCGCCGTGACGAACATAGTTGCTGCGTCACTAAAAACAGCTATAACTACGTAAATTATTGAAATTTAAAAATTTCCTTCCATGGATATATTCTTCAAGGTCTAAACTTTGAGAATATGCAAAAAAATTGATTTTTTTCAAAATTCTAGACCAGAATACCCCTCAAAGTTACGCTTCGATGAGACGGGCATAGTTGCTGCGGCACTAAAATAGTTACGGCTCCGTAAATTATTGGAATTAAAAAATTTCCTTCCGAGGATATATTCTTAGAGGTCTAAACTTTAAGCATATGCAAAAAAATTGACTTTTTCAACATTTTAGACCAGAATACTCCTTTAAAGTTGCGCTTCGACGTGACGGGCATAGTTGCTGTATCACTAAAATAGCTATAACTCCGTAAATTATTAGAACTAAAAATTTTTTTTTCAAGGATATATCCTACAAGATCTAAGCTTTAAGACTATGCAAAAAAATGATTTTTTCAAAATTCTAGACCAGAATACCCTTTTAGTCACGCTTTGACGTGACGGGCATAGTTGCTGCGTCACTAAAACAGCTGTAACTCCGTAAATTATTAGAATTTAAAAAATTTCCTTTCGAGGATATATTCCTAAAGGTTTGAACTTTAAGAATATTGATTTTTTCAAAATTCAAGACCAGAATACTGTCTTAAATGTTTTGGTCAACATGATGACCAAAATGTCTCACTGGGAGTGGAACAAGCAACTGGACACCATTTTTTTCAGCATTCCTATGAGGTCTATTGAGTTACTCAAGAAGTATCTTTCTGATGCAAAATTCATGGGGTGATTATAAATTTTGCTGATTAAAAAATGGAAAAAAAATGTTGGGGCTCCCCGCAGACCTCAGACGATCGGAAGGGCTTCCGGTTTAGGGCCAAACGTCGCTTTCGTTGGAGGGAATGAAACATCTATATATATATTGTTCGAACGATTTCGGAAGGGAAACCAAATTTTATACTACTTTCTAATAAAATTTACGAGTTTCTGCGGGTTCGTGAGAGTACCTTACTTTTGAACGACCCCTGGTGTGTGGTTATTGGCCCTGTGACCCACTGGCTCTCGTTCAAGGCCACTGACTTACACACGCATACCTTTGACTTTAAAGTCACATTGTAGGGGGCGCGTTTACGCACTGGCCTATGGAAAAAAAGGGGCACCGAAAAATTTCTCCTCCAGTAATGTGGGTTACCGTGCCATTGAATTTCACTGCGAAAACTGCTACCGTAAGGTGTCCCTATATTTTTGTGCTTATATTCCTCGATTGACCTCCCGCTCTCTCTTTCTCCTTCTCTCTCACCCTCAGCTGGTGTTCCTTCCCTTCTTCCCTTAACACTAAATTTTTTTTAACCTACAATTATATCGAACCTTTCTCCATTCTAGGCCCAAAATTTAAGATCTTAAGATCTATCTTAGGATCGATCTTAAGGTCAAACTTATGATTAAATTTCCCATCCGACTCAAGCTGGAACTTGAGATTGAACTTAAGTTCAATCTTAAGATGAATTTTAAATTGAATCTTAAGATGAATCTTAAATTGAATCTTAAGATGAATCTTAAGTTTGAACTTAAGTTGAATCTTAAGTTGAATCTTAAGTTGAATCTTAAGTTGAATCTTAAGTTGAATCTTAAGTTGAATCTTAAGTTGAATCTTAAGTTGAATCTTAAGTTGAATCTCAAGTTGAATCTTAAGTTGAATCTTAAGTTGAATCTTAAGTTGAATCTTAAGTTGAATCTTAAGTTGAATCTTAAGTTGAATCTTAAGATGAATCTTAAGTTTGAACTTAAGTTGAATCTTAAGATGAATCTTAGGTTTGAACTTAAGTGGCATTATAAGTTCATACTTAAGTTCAAACTTTAATGCTAACTTTAGATCGATCTTAACATGAAACTTCGACCCAAATTTGAGTTTGAACTCAAAGATTGATCTGAAGTTTGCACTAAAGTTTGAGCTTAAGTATTAACTTATAATGATATCTAAGTTCAAACTTGAGATTCATCTCAAATTGGAACTTAAGTTCGATCTTAAGTTCCAACTTGAGTTCAGTGGAAAGTTTGATTTCGATCTTAAGATCGATCTTAAAATAGATGTCAAGAACTTAAAATTCGGGCCTTAGTTTTCGCCCCTGAAATTCAATGATTCCATGTTATTTCGCAGCAATAATACTTTGAAATTCACAAATGAAAATGGCGGGAAATTCAAATTTTGCCTGCTTCTAAATTTTAATTTTACTTCTCGAAAAACTCGGATTTGTAACTATGCAGTTACTGCATAGTGCATAGTACTATACTGTATTATTGATAACATTTTTTATTGTTTTTTTTTCGATTTGGAAAAACATATGAGGCTATATATAAGGCTTGCAAAATTATTTCCAGAATTTGGTTTCCGAGCATCTATACATTTTTCGTTGTTAATAGTTGATTTAAAATTTGGTAATCGGAAGTTTTCATATGTCGCTGATTACAAACTTTGAATTTCTAAATTCTAATTGCCGGATATGATGAAAATCAATATTGTTTATTTTAGGTACAAATTATTATTCTTCAAATTTTACTGATATTTCTAGAAAACTTTTCTAAATCAGGCAGTAAATTTTCAAAGGACATTATAAACTCTAAAAACCGTTCAAGATCCATCGAAGGCATTTTTCTTGCCGATAACACAGCCACAGAAAATTTTAAAAAAAATCGGCCTGGGGGTCTGACTATGTATACTAGGGTGGTCCTTATTTAGGCTATGTTGTTTTTTCTTTTAACGATAGTGCTAAATCGGTTTTAAATAAATAAATGAAAATGCATATCAAATTTCAGCTCGATATCTCAATTTTAACCTAGCCCCCACGTCAGTCGAATTTTTAAAGGGGAAATACGTGTATTTTATACGGTCAATGATTTTTACATTTTTTCAACTTAGTTAATATTGATTTAAAAATTTGCAACTTGGCATATATATTGCTCATAGTATAAGGTATATTTGTAGTATTTTATCAGATTTTTCATCCTCGATTTTCGACATACCCTCCCGCTAAAAAGTTTGGACACATTTTTTGAATTTCGCACCACACGAAAAGTTTGATTGCGGAGTCAATAATGAAGATAGCTGTATTTTCCAAGCGGCGTTTGATAGAGGACATATTAACCTTCATTTTGTTTTTTTATAAATTTCTCTACGATTTTTTTTGAGCCCGGTACGCACTTTTGAACATGATCATTGGCCCGGTACGCACTTTTGAACATGGCCATTTGCCATGTTCAAAAGTGCGTACCGGGCTAAAAAAAAATCGTAGAAAAATTTCTAAAAAGGCAAAATGAAGGTTAATATGTCCAACAAAATAATAAATAAATAATAAATTGATAAATAAAATAATTAAACAGTTGTTAACCCAAGTATACTCATCAAGACGAACCCAGAACGATTTTTTCGTAACTATAATAGTTTTCATGATATTTAAAAAACAACTTAATTTTTGAGTGTTTTTGAGGTTATAGCTAAATCCTGACGTGCTGGGGTTAAACCAACCTCGTATTCGGATTCAGTGACCCTAAAAACATACAGTGTACATAGTCAGACCCCGAGGTCGAATTTTTTTTTCTTCTTTTGTGGCTGTATAATCGACTTAAAAACTTATTTTCAATTATTTTTATTTATGTTTTATTTAATTTAATTTATTTATCGAAAATTTATTCTCTGGAATTCACATTGTATAAATATACAAGGATGTCCTGTATGAGTATCTCAATTATTTTGTCGATATTGTTGATGGTTAGTCGGGAATCACTTTCTCCCGAGGTAAAGCATCTGTTTTTAAAATTTGTTTACAATATTTTTGCAAACAAATCAAAATCATTGCCCACACTTTCTTAATTCTTAGGCCCAATTATAAGTTCTTAAGATCTATCTTAAGATCAAAATTAAGATCAAACTTTCCATTGAACTCAAGTTGGAATTTAAGATCGAACTTAAGTTCCAATTTAAGATGAATCTTAATTTATTTATTAAATTTATTTATTTATTTATTTATTTATTTGTGTATTCAAGATGAAGATTAAAAAAGCTAAAACAATACTAAAAAAAACAATATTATAATTATATTAAAAAAGTTAAAACACTACTAAAAAAAACAATACTAAAAAGCTAAAATTTTCATAATTTCATAGTTACCATTATTTTGTTCACATTTAAATGCCAAAAACGAATCATAAGATTGCATACGACATAAAAAAAGATATTCTTTGGCCCGAATTTTAAGTTCTTAAGATGAATCTTAAGTTTGAACTTAAGTAGTTTGAAGTAGTTAAGTTTGAATTTGAAATGAATCTTAAGTTCGAACTTCGGTATACTTATAAGTTCATACTTAAGTTCAAACTTTAGTGCGAACTTCAGATCGATCTTAAGTTTAAACTTAAAGTCGGTTTGAACTTTAATCTTAAGATCCATCTTGAGCTTGAACTTAAGTTCGCTCAAACTTCTTTCATCGCCTCCCTCGACCGTGTTTTTTGACATTAGTTGTCAAAATAATTAAGTTCGATCGAACTTGAGTTTAAGCTCAAGATGGATTATAAGTTCAAACTTCAAACCGAATTTAAGTTTGAACTTAAGATCGATCTGAATTTCGCACAAAAGTTTGAACTTAAGTATGAACTTATAATGACACTTAAGTTCAAACTTAAGTATGAACTTATAATGACACTTAAGTTCAAACTTAAGTATGAACTTATAATGACACTTAAGTTCAAACTTAAGATTCATCTTAAATTGGAACTTAAATTCAATTTTGAGTTCCAACTTGAGTTCAATGGAAAGTTTGATCTTAAGTTTGATCTTAAGATCGATCTTAAGATCTACACATATCTTAAGATTGCTCTTAAGATCTTAAAATTGGGGCTTTACTAAGGACTAAAGGACTAAGCAGTCCTAAGGACTACATAAATTTCGAAACTCAAGTTGCAAAAACAGAGAAACCATCGAAAAAAGGTGACGCAAATGTGATTCCAGTATTAAGGAAGAATTTTCAAAACGCTTATTCACCAATAAAATAATTGATTTTCGAACCAAAGGGTTAATAACCAAGGTTAACACGTCCCAACGCATATATATATATATATATAAGGGATGGAAAATCTTAGTACAGTGAGAAATATGACCAAAAAAGAGAGAGAGGGATGAGGCGAAGTGAAAAGTGTGCGTTTGTCAAAGAGAAAGGAGCGTTTCACGGGTCTTAGCTATAAAATTGGCCATAAATGGGCCCTCGACGATCATAAATGTCCTTCGTCCTCGTGCGCGTCCTTCGAGTCTATTTCGTACGGTTTTGTCGGAAAACGAGACGAAGTCAGGTTATGGTTAAGTGCAACGAGTGTACAACGTTGAGGAAGATGGGAAAAACGTGTATGCACGTCAAAGATCGAGAAAGAGAAGGAGAGAGAAGGCGAGTGAGATGAAGGGAGAGAGTTAGAAATGACAGAGAAAAATCGCGTGGAATATTGGCCGCGTCTTATGGTCGAACGACGGCCACACGCCGGCCACCATAAACCTCCATAAAGTCATTCGTCGATCGTAAAATTTTTCGCTCGCATTCCTGCTCAGATTCATATACTATACATCCGGGGAAAGACGACGAGAGGAATTGTGCGCGAGAAACGACAAAATTGTGCGCAGTAAATCATCACACTTGCGCGAAGGCGCGCGCACTTTCGTGCTTGCTCCCCCCCCCCCCCTTTTATGCCGAAATTTTTCCAACAACAAAGTTTGTCGCGCGTGAGTCGCGCGTGGTTTCCTAACGGAATTTTTTTTCCCTCGTACGTTGAGGCTTTTCCTTTTTTTTTTGGACCTGAAATTTAGCATTTTTTGAGGCACGACATCTGGCAAGTTTAAGGTCCGAATTTCAAGATCCATCTTGAGATCGATCTTAAGATCATGCTTAAAATCAAACTTTTCGTTGAACTCAAGTTGGAAATTAAGATCGAACTTAAGTTGGATATTAAGACGAATCTTAAGTTTGAACTTAAGTGTCATTATAAGTTCAAACTTAAGTGTGAACTTCAGATTGATCTTAAGTTCAAACTTAAATTTGGTTCGAAGTTTCAACTTAAGATCCATTAATCGAGCTTAAGCTTAAGTTCGATCGAACTTAATTATTTTGAGAACTAATGTAAAAAAACACGGTCGAGGGAGGCGATTAAAGAAGTTCGATTGAACTTAAGTTCAAGCTCAAGATGGATCTTAAGATCAAACTTCAAACCAAGTTTAAGTTTGAACTTGTGATCGATCTGAAGTTCGCAGTAAAGTTTGAACTTAAGTTGAACTTATAAGTATACTTAAGTTCAAACTTAAGATTCATCTTAAATTTGAACTTAAATTCGATCTTAAGTTCCAGCTTGAGTTCAATGGACAGTTGGATCTTAAGATGTATCATAAGAACTTAAAATACGGGCCTAAGAATATCTTCTTTTATGTCATATGTAATCTTATATAATGATTTGTTTTTAGCATTTAAATGTGAACAAAATAATGGTAACTATGAAATTATGAAAATTTTAGCTTTTTAGTATTGTTTTTTTAGTAGTATTTTAACTTTTGTAATATCATTATAGTATTGTTTTTTTTAGTATTTTTTTTTTTTTAGTATCGTTTTAGCTTTTTTAGTATCACTTTGAGCGCTCGTAAAAAAAAATTAGCACAGCAGCTGCCGAATAATGAAAATTCTAGTATTCAGAAGTATTATTTTTTTTTAATTTGAAATTCTTGGACAATTTTTCCCCAATTCGATATCGAACGTTTTCGCACCTCGTTTATTTTGATTTTAAAAAAATAGCTACAAAACTGTGAAAGTTAGTACAATCAGAACGATGTTTGGGAAATTTACATTTTATTAATTTTATTAGTCGAGGGATTTTTATTAAATTTGATATCAATCGTCTTTATCGCCAGATAAATTTGCGTACAAAATTCAATTAGCTTGAAAGCCAAAAAATTACTGATGTAAGAGTGATCACAAAAAATCTTCAAAATTAGAATTTTTTTTCGAAACTGATGTCTTCATGACATCCTTTTCAAATTTGATATCAACTGACTCACTTATATTTGACTTGTTGCTATTTGGTATTTAATAATTTTTTTTGTACACAAAATGATAATTAATAAATGTTAATTATCTTATTAACCAAACCATGTTTTTTTCATATTACAACGGTGAAAAAATTAAAAAGCTGCATCGACACTGCTTTGATTGATTTTTATAAGAAAATATATAAAATCCAATCAACTTATCAAACGAAATAAAAATAATATTTTGAAAAAATGAGATTTTTTTAAAAATCTATTTCAACATTTTTCTAGGATATTCAAAAAAAAAACTTTTCATCCGATGCTGTGATTGGCAGCATAATTTCTGCACTTTTGCACACTTCGTTTGATATTGTGAGCTGCATTTGATTTACCGATGCGATAAATGACTCGTTTGGGGTACAAAAGTTTTTTGTATACGAACAAATGATGTGAAACTCCGCGGTCAATATAAGTTCTGAGACGCACGGAAAATCTTTCGATTTATGAGTCGAGGTCGATTTCAATTATTCACTCTTCTCCTGTTAATACGAAGCTTTTATGAACTAGGCTATATTTCGTCAAATGCGCTAAACCATAGATTTTTAAAACTGTAAAATCACATTTTTCAGGGTGGATTCTTTAGAATTGTTTTTTTTTCCCCTCATAATTATCCAAGCAAAGTCCCCCATAAAATTATTCCCTATTTCGTTTCTTGCTAAAAATCCTTTCTCCATTCTAAAAAAAATTCTCCAATTCTCATATTTTGATATATTTTAAATTTAAAGGTCAATTAAATTTCGAAAAAAAAATTCAAACTGCATCATATGAAGATTTAAAAATACATTCAAAAAATTCAAATACTCCAAAATAAAGAACCTCGTGAAAATGATTCGCCGGCAAATTTTTTTTTAATTCCCAACATGTTGCCCCTAAATGGGATATAATGATGGGTCATTCCATGTAAAATCGACCAAGAGTTGGAATCGACCCCTTTCAATTTCGATGAAATTTTGTCAGAAGTTTTCGTTTTCAATAAAACGAAGTTCTACCAAAGGAAGAAAAAATTGAAATTTTTTTTCGAAAGTTATGCAAAATTCACAATTTCACAATTTTTCAAATCTGCCAAGTTTATTTTTTAAATATCTTGAAAACTATTATAGTTAAAAAAATCGTTCTGTATTAGTTCTAAAGAGTATACTTGGGGCTACGAAAAAAAAAAATATCTGAGGTCCCGAAAAAATATTTTGAAAAATGATGGATTTTGAGAATTTTGAATGTTCAAAAATCGTAAAAATCCAAGTTTCATATTTTATATTTGGTTAAATTTTTTTTATATAATATCTTGTACTGATCTTAAAAGATCCTGAAATTTTCAGAGAGATGTTTTTTTTTGTTTCAAAAATATAGATTTTAGAATTTTTAAAAATCGTGAAAATGCACGATAAACATTAAATTTTTGGTTAAATTTTTTTTATATAACACCTTTTACTGATCTTGAAAGATCCTGGAATTTTCAGGATGGTGTGTCGTTGTTTCAAAAATATAAATTTTTGAATTTTGGTAAAAAAAAATTTTTTGTCTAAGCATAAATTCCCTAAATTCCTATAATTCAATATTATTCGTAAGCACAAGTTCAATCAATTTTGAAAACAAAAGCAAAATTGTCATCTGGAATCTGCATTATAGTATAAATATTCAAAAATACATTAATCAAATTTTGAATTTCGCAAATAAAAAAAATATATATATATTTTTTTTAAACAATTTTTTTGATATTCCACAATTGTTGGAGCAGGGTGTGGCTTGAATTTAAGGATAGTGGAGTTTCATACGATGCCGCCCACGAATCACGCCCACAGTTTATTGAGAGCAAAGGCGTGGGGCGATTATAATTTAACTTTATTACGTATATAATAACTTTATTAAAATTTTAAAAATTAAAAATTTTGGAATTCATTAATTTGTGGAAAAATCTTTGAGGAATTTCTCAATTCAATAAATTAGTTATTTTAATTATCGTTAATTAATAAATATTAAGTAATAATAACAATAATAATAATACTAATAATAATAATAATAATAATAAACAATTTATTGAATTGAAAAAATTTCTCAAACATTTTTCTACAAATTAATCAATTCAAAAAATTTATTTTATTATTATTATTATTATTATTATATAATAATATTTAATAATAATAATAATAATTTATTGCACTCAATAATAAAATACTATGCGATGGGCAAAATGGTTCCATGTCCATCCAGTTAAATCATAAATTATCTTAATGAGTGAAGGGGTGAAAAATTTTCGGAATAATCTTTGGGTATCGTTTTCGCTTGTGCCAATACCTGCAAAAGTCGTCTAGAAAGTCCTTTGTGAACGAATTTCAGAGCGGATACACCCGAGATAGTTCATCGTAATTTTCATTGTGACAAAAATATTGCGAGAGGACAAGGGTTGCCTCTAAACGGATAAAGGGGTTTGTAAAAAGGTTTTGCCGAGAGTCTTGTTATTCGTAATAACGTAAAGTCATAATTTCGAGGTCTCTCCCGGGTGTTGGCGTGCTCTCAGCGAAGCTTATTATTACCTTTCGATGGGCTGAGGTCCTCCAAGACCATACTCCAAATCACCAAATTCGTCCTCGTTTCCTATATATATATATATCTGTATGTGTGTTTGTACCGTTCAGGACCATCACATTTACCTTATAAATTATTTTATGGCGCAACGAGATTCGTTTATTGCGCCTTTTCATGATTTTAGGAATTATTTATGAGACTTTAGTGAACGTTATGTATTTATGACAGAAGCATCGATTTTCATCTTGCAAAATATGTTTTCGTGCCAAAAGCGAGGCGAAATTCCCACGGGTCCATTTATTTTTTTTTTAACGCGAGGTCACGTGGCTCAAGAAAAAAAAATCCTCGAGGTTAAGGATATAATTAATTTAGGACGAGAGTTGAGATAAAATTTTTAATGAAAACGATTTTCTCATTTTTTTTCAATACCAATAATTCTTAAGGTCGAAAGAAAACACATGGCGAGAAGTGTCGTTCATTTTTTTTTTATTGTCCACCAAAAGAAATGATTAATATTTATGCTTAGGTATTTGATGGGCTACTTTTTGTCTCGGTAACACTTACATAGCTAGAGGGATTTTTTTTTAATCCAAAAGTACAATTAATAAGGTTTAAATTTTGTCAATTTTTAACCTCTTAAGTTTTTCAAATGATAATTCAAGATACTATTACAATTTTGAACTTGATTAATTCAGAACAGAGCTGGGCAAAGTACCCGGAAGTACTTCAAGTACGAAGTACAAAGTACTGTAAGTACTTGAAATATCAAGTATCGGCAGTACTTGGAGTACTCCGTACTTATTACTTTAAGTACTTAAGATTTAAAGTACTTGAGGTACAAGTCCTTAAAAAATCAAGTACCAAGTATGAAGTACTTTTCAATTTTTCAGGTATATCTCGAAAGTTCCAGTACTTACATTTGATTTCTTATTCTCATTTGATTTTCATTCGAGTACTTTTAGTATCAAAACATATTTTCAGCCTGTGCAATACACTGAGATTAAGCTTAGGCAGATTGGAACAGAAGTGTATTTAATCAAAGAATTAAAAGTACTTCAAAAATAGCATTGACGATTTTAATTACGATTTATTTTGGTACAGGTTTGAAAAAGAGGAAATAAAGAATATAATACATGGATTGCTTAAACTACTTCAGCTATCAGCAAGACACATTCGAAAGTACTTGATACTTGCACTTGAAAAAGTACTTGAAATACAGAAAAATATTTGAAATTTTATGTACAACACTTGAAGTACAGGCCAAGTACTTGAAAATTTCACTACAATTCTTGAAGTGCTTTTTAAGTACTTGCAAATTTAAGTACAATACTTGGAGGACTTTCTAAGTACTTGAAAATTGAAGTACTTCAAATATTGTACTTAAATTTTCAAGTACTTAGAAAGTCCTCAAAGTATTGTACTTAAATTTGCAAGTACTTAAAAAGCACTTCAAGAATTGTACTGAAATTTTCAAGTACTTGGCCTGTACTTCAAGTGTTGTACATAAAATTTCTAAGTACTTCAAGTACTTTTCAAGTATTTTTAAGTGCTTCAAGTACTTTTAATGTATTTTTAAGCACTTCAAGTACTTTTCATGTATTTTTAAGCACTTCAAGTACTTTTTCAAGTATTTTTGAGTACTTCAAGTACTTTTCAAGTACTTCAAGTACTTTTCAAGTACTTTTAAGTACTTCGAGTACTTTTCAAGTACTTTTAGGTACTTTTTAAGTACTTCAAGTACTTTTCAAGTACTTTTTAGGTACTTTTTAAGTACTCAGAGTACTTTTTAAGTACTTTATAGGTACTTTTGAAGTACTTCAGAAGTAGTATTTTTTACTCTAGAAGTAGTACTCTTAAGTACTTTAAGTACTGCCCAGCTCTGATTCAGAATATGGTTTTTCAATAGATTGCCTGATATTTTTAATTTAAACTGTTTGAATTTGTCAACAAAATGGCGACCGTCGGTAATCACAGACCGATCTTTTGTACTCATTGTCAGCAGAAATGACGATATTTCATATGCAATTTCTATGTCAATACATTATTGATTTTTAATAGTAATAAGAGATAAAAATATTTCTTAAGGAGTTCGATCATAAAATTAAAAAATCACAAACAGGATCGATTTCATGGTATTTTGAGTTTTTCCAAAATTTCAAATAAATTATTATCATTATTTCATGGTTTATGTAAGAAAAAAACATATTATCAGTTCAACACAATATCAAGATTATCATTGTTATGAAAATACAAAGAATAAAAAAAATTGAAAAAGTTGCATCCTTTCACACAAATTTATAATCACCGAAAAACGACCAAGAACCAAACGTTCCAAATTACAACTATTTTTTGTACTTCTTTAACTATGAAAAATAAAAAAAAAATTTCGAATAAATCTCAATTTTTGTTGGTTCTTTTTTCAAAAATACCTCTCTGCAGGTTCTGCTTTGACATGGTGGAATTTTACGGTAAACGAGAGAAAAAGTCACTCTGACGAAGAGTGAAAATGAAAAGTGTGGGCGTACATCGGGTAAGGGGAATTAAGGCGAAAATTACCAAAAGACTGTTGCGGTTGTATTTGTGGCAGTGAGGGGAGGCGTGTCGCACCCTCTTGTTCATTCTTCACTGCGATTGGGATATACTTAGTTTGGCAAATTTTGACAAATTTATAACGTTCTTACACCGCCTTCTCCCCGCCCCATACGCACACACAAATATAGATATATATATATATATAAGTATATAATCATGGGATACACCGCAGTGAAGATTTTACATTGAATATGCGTCAATTAGTCAATTTTGTCGGGACGTTTTTACCATCAGTTATTAACCGCAGTCCAATAGAATTTACGAAGTTGAGAAGAAAATTTTACACATTTTGGGTCATTATTGTCTTCCCCATGACCATTTCTTGGGGGTCTCGTTCTGCTGGTGTAAAGAGCTTTATATTTATATACATTAGGGTGGGTCAAATAAAATGACAAATTTTTTTTTCCTCGATATAATGAAAAATGTATTCTTTGGCATCGTAAAAAAACCCTCTGCAAATATTAGCCCTTCATATTTAAATTAAGAGGTCCCTCAACCCAAATTTTTATTTCCCATTTAAATAACATAGGAATTTTTTTTTTAACTTTGGAATTTTATTAGACTTTAACCGTTGAGGTTAGGACAGTTTTTTTAGCATATTTTTGTGGAACATTTGATGCCATACAAAAAAGCTTTCTTGTGTCTAATCGATAAAACTAACCGTTCCAATAATCATCGGTGATAATTAGTTATTATTTCCCATGTTATTTAAATGGGAAATAAAAATTTGCGATGAGGGACCCCTTAATTTAAATATGAAGGGGTAATACTTAGAGGGTTTTTTTGAGATGCCAAACAATACATTTTTCATTATATCGAGGAAAAAAAAATAGTCATTTTATTTGACCCACCCTAATCTATATACATACTTAAGCTTATATACCCGTATATACATATATAGACATATATATACTTGGGTGCGTATATAATGTCGAAAATGGAAATATACATGAGTGGAGAGAAAAATGAAGATTCCAACTGTGTACGAAAAGTGCCAGAAAGCGAATGGACAACCCATAACAAGGGGATTATCGTTGATCGGTCCACACGCCGAAAATTTCATTTTGGTCTTTCTATGCACGCCCGTTTTTCGGCTTTATTTCACGAGAAGAGTTTTGGCGTTCGCGAGGATTAACTCGAAGGATTTAGGCGTACTGTTGGTACTCGAGAAGGCTGAGAATTGGCAAAACTTGAGGATAATCCATATCCGCTGTGTCCTCGGTACAGTGACTTTTGTCGTTTGTGCAAAATTCAACGCCCCCTGGTGAATTTTTGATCGCACTGATCGTGCCTATTTGATCAGTGACGAAAAATGTGCAATGGTGATTTTTCTCAAAGCAATTGCATGAGCTTGGAGCCTTAAGAAAAGTTAAAACATAGAAGAGGGTCATTCCATGTAAAATTGACCAACAGTCCGAATCGATCCCTTTCAATTTCGATGAGATTTGGTGAGAAGGTGTCTTTTATCATAAAACGAAATCCCGCCGAAGAAAAAAAATAAAAAATTTTTTTTTTCGAAAGTTATGCCAAATTCAAAATTTCACCAGTTTTTCAATTTTTCAAGTTTATTTTTTAAATATCTCGAAAACTATTTTAGTTACGAAAAACATTCTGGCTTCGTCTTTAAGAGTATACTTGGGGCTACGAAAAAAAAAAATATTCCGAAAAAAAATGTTGAAAAATGATGAATTTTGAGAATTTTGAATTTCTAAAAATCGTGAAAATCTACGATCGACATAAAATTTTTAGTTAAATTTTTTTATATAATACCTTGTACTGGTCTTCAAAGATCCTGAAATTTTCAGAATTGCATTTCATTTTTTCAAAAATATGAATTTTTTAATTTTGGTTACAAAAAATTTTTGTATCTCTAAGTTAAGTAAACTTAAGCAATCATGCTCAAAATGCTCGAAATTACAAAATTACATGATTGCTCAACTTTACTTAACTTGATTGAATTTACGTTTTTATTTATGTTTCTGTTTTTACATTCTTATGTCACATTAATTGAAATTTTTACTGTTTAAAATGATAAAATCATGTAAAGCTAACTTAACTTTACTTAACATTAACTTAACATTCCTTAATTTTTGCAATCACGTAATCTTGTAATCATGTAAAGCTAACTTAACGTTACTTAACATTAACTTGACTTTACTCAACATCGAATGAAAGGGGTCGATTCCAACTATTGGTCGATTTGACACGGAATGACCCAAGAAGGCTCTCATTATGGTAATAAAACTTTCATATAACCGGATAAATAAATGAAAAGTTCGATCTTCGACAAAAACAACGTCAATCACTTTTTATCAACGAGTGTATAAATAAATGGATACTTCGGGCAATTTTTGGAAATTTTGTTAAATATTTGCTGCAAATTCAAGTAAAGACTCTAGCTTACAAAACTGCGTAACAAAAGGTTAATTTTTGTTTATTTCAAGCTTTTTCAAACCACTTAATGATCTTTACACAAATCCAATAGATTCTTCAATTTCAAAAGTGAATTTCAAAAATATGCAATTTGACTGTAAAACTTTCTCTAGGATATTTAAAATAATGCAAAAATTCAGAGTGAAAAAAATACTATAAAAACTTAAAGCCACACTGAGAAAAAAAATTGTTGAACTAACTAAATCTTTAGTTGCATACGCACGACTAAATATTTATTGGGCCTAACTAAATAATTAGTTTCTTGAATAATTCTGCGTTTCAGTTGACCAAAATATGATTCAGGCAAAAAAATTTGGGTTTGTGCAACTAAATATTTAGTCGTGTATATGCGACTAAAGATTTAGTTCATTCAACAATTTTTTTTTCTCAGTGCAGTATTCACCTAAACTAATAAGGCTAAAAATGATCCAAAAAAATCAGGATTGAAATGAATCGAAAAAAATGGGGGTTGAAATTTACCGTAAAAATTGTGGTAAAAACTACTCTAATTTAAAAAAAGGAAAACCAAAACGTGTTGATTCAATCAGGGTATAAAATAATGATTTTAAAAATTTTTTTTTTTATATTAAGGCTTCTGCAAACCCCTTAAATATTCTTTATACAAATTAAATTGGTTAACAAAATTTAAAGTAATTTTGACAACTATGAAAATAAATAGCATAAAACTATACTCTCAAAATTCCAAATAATGGAAGAAATTAGCAATAAGTAAATATACCGCACAAATGCAAAATCAGAGTTCAACCAAAAAGGATAGGGTTAACAAAAATTGACTTTTTTCAAAATTCTAAACCAGAATACCGCCTTATATTATATTAATGCTCGTGTTGACGCCCGAAAATTTTGGGATCGGATATAATCCCGGACGCAGTTTGGACGTCTTGCAGGTCAACGGTACGCCCCTCCTCTTAATCCACTTAATCGTGTCTCGGGCATCCCATACCTACATTATATGCACACGAGTTCACAAGTGTTTTGACGCTTTGAGGAGGGACCAACACCGGCAATGCCATTTGTGAGATACCGATCTCTTCTACTCTCAGTATCTCGTCCAGTTATTTGAAAGTGCCCAGACAAAATGGACAGAAAGAGAGCGAGCAATTAAAGTAGCTATGTGTCCGTGTTTTTGTGTGGGAAGTCGCGACACGGGAAGATAACCGAAGCGAACGTGGTTTACCACGGATTCGCACGTTTACGCCCTCCCCCAAATTATTATTAACCATAATTGCACCTAGTAATAAAATCTTAATAATAATAATAATAATAATAATAATAATAATAATAATAATAATAATAATAATAATAATAATAATAATAATAATAATAATAATAATAATAATAATAATAATAATAATAATAATAATAATAATAATAATAATAATAATAATAATAATAATAATAATAATAATAATGGTTTCGAACAATTGGATTTATGAAAATAGAACCAAATGCAAGCCACAGTTGCGCGGATAAAAAAATTTTTGAAAACAAATTAGAAACGTTATAAGTATATTGTAACGATTTTAAATGGTTTGGTTTTCGAAAAATACACCCGATTCCAAGACATAATTGTACCGATCAAACTTCAAATCACCATAAATGATAGGCGCAATTTTGATGGTCGTTGAATTTTTAAAGATAAACCCAAATCCAGAGCGCAATTGCATTTATCAAATAAATTTTGAAGGGAAACGATAAACAAGATAAATAATAACAATGATTTTTGTCGATTGATTTTGTTGAATCCATTTGATTTGGAACTATAATTGCACCAATAAAATTTCATCAATAAAATAAAAACATTATGAACAATAAGAAACATTTTTAATATGTTAATTTTTGAAAATATTGCAGACAACATAAAAATGTTAATTAATAAGTATAATTTTATTTATTTATAACTCAATATGAATCGAAATCAAAACCATATTTGCACTTGTTAATTTTATTTTAAAAATGAGAAAGAACCCGAAAAATCAACAAATTATTTTTAAACTATTGGTTTTCCATAATCCCATCCATCTCTAAAATTATAATTTGAATGAATCGATTAATTAGTTATTATTTCGAAAATGAAATAAAACTGTAATAATAAATAGGAATCACAATAGTCTTTAATTTTTAATTTTTAAATGGGTACCTTAGATATTATGAAATAGTAGCCCTGTCCCAAAAATGTTATTAACCATTACCGAGAGTATTACTCAAACTTTCCACCTGTTAAACCAACCCCCAGATGGCTAAAAAAAGGAAAAAATATTTAATAGGCCGCGGTATTCTGGTTTAGAGACATACATTTTGAACGTTTTGTCTAGCTCGATAAAAAAAACCAATAATATGTTTACCATTTTTTTTTACAACACATTTTTGTAAATATTTTGACAATAAACAAAAAAATTAAAATTAAATGAGTTATATAAGTTGGTAAAGTTGGGGCTAAAAAAGGGGGTGTGCTGCGTGTGACGATTGCAACCTTTTAGTCATCCGGTACAAAATTAAAAAAAAATTCTTAATCAGTAAGAATGTCGTTATAGTCCCTACCTCAGAGAAAACAAAAAAAAATCGCAAAATGGCGGCTGTCTGAACAGAAAAAGCGTTTTTCGACTCATTTTTTCATAGTTTATAATTTTTTTACAATAGTAAATAAAAAAATTTCATACAAAAGTGGTAGGGGCGATAGAGAGTTATACATTGAAGGTTGGTGCAAAATTTGAAGTGAATCGGTTGGGTAGAACTTGAAATATCATGTCAGCCGTGTTGGGAACAGGAATTTTGAGAAAAAAGTCTATAATAGTCCAATTTGCTCCGGCGTGACGGGCGTAATTGCTACGTCACTAAAATAGCTATAACTCCGTAAATTATTGGAATTAAAAAATTTCCTTTCGAGGATATATTCTTAAAGGTCTAAACTTTGAGAATATGCAAAAAAAATTGATTTTTTTTTAATTTTGGACCAGAATACTCGCTTAAAGCCACGCTCTCCCGTGATGGGAGTAGTTGCTACGTCACTAAAATAGCTATAACTCTGTAAATTATTGGAATTAAAAAATTTCCTTTCAAGGATATATTCTTAAAGATCGAAACTTTGAGTATCTGAAAAGAAAAATATTTTTTCAAAATTCTAGACCAAAATACTCCTTTAATCCCCAAAATATGATTTTTAAAGCTACTTCCAGTAGCAAATCATTTTTTCTGAATTTTTTTCTTTCTTCGAAAGTATCCTCACAAAGCTGAATTACGCTGAAGGCATCATCGCAGAGGGTACTTTACGCCGACGCGGGAGATGTCCCGCTGGGACCAATCGACTCCTAATTTGCGCACGAAACACAGGACGAGGAAGGAGAAAAAGGAAGAGAAACAAAAATGAAAGAACGAGAGAAATATGGTCGAGATGTAATTTCGTGTATGCTGGGGTCTTCAAACACACTGTTGCCGAGGGACAGCGGTATCTAGGTGTATTCGAGAGTGTATCAAAAAATATGTATATGGGTAATTCCATGTCAAATCGACCAAGAGTTGGAATCGACCCCTTTCAATTTCGATGAAATTTGGTCAGAAGTTTTAGTTTTCAATAAAACGAAGTTTTACCAAAGGAAAAAAAATTAAAAATTTTCTTCCGAAAATTATGCAAAATTCAAAATTTCACAATTTTTCAAATCTGTCAAGTTTATTTTTTAAATATCTTGAAAACTATTATAGTTACGAAAAATCGTTCTCAATTCGTTTTAAAGAGTATACTTGGAGCTACGAAAAAAAATATTCCGAAAAAAATTTTGAAAAATGATGAATTTGGGGAATTTTCAATTCTCAAAAATCGTAAAAATCCAAGTTTCATATTTTATTTTTGGTTTAATTTTTTTAATATAATACTTTGTACTGGTCTTAAAAGATTCTGAAATTTTCTGAGAGGTGTTTTTTTTTGTTTCAAAAATATAAATTTTTGAATTTTAAAAAATCGTACAAATCCACGATCAACATTAAATTTTTGGTTAAATGATTTTTATATGACACCTCGTACTGATCTTAAAAGATTCTGAAATTTTCAGGATGGTGTGTTTTTGTTTCAAAAACCTTAATTTTTAAATTTTGGTAAAATTTTTTTTTTCTCAAATGATCATTAGTTGAAATTTTTACTGCTCAAAATTACAGAATTACATGATTGCTCAACTTAACTCAACTTAGAGGAAAAAGAAACAAAAATTTTTACCAAAATTCAAAAATGATCATTTTTGAAACAAAAACACATCATCCTGGAAATTTCAGGAACTTTTAAGATTAGTACAAGGTATTACATTAAAAAAAATTAACCAAATATTTAATGTTTATCGTGGATTTGCAGGATTTTTAAAAATTCAAAAATTCATATTTTTGCAAAAAAAAACACCTCTCTGAAAATTTCACGATCTTTTAAGATCTGTACAAGGCATTATATAAAAAAAATTAAGCCAAAAATAAAATATGGAACCGGGATTTTTACGATTTTTGAACATTCAAAATTCTCCAAATTCATCATTTTTCAAAAAATTTTTTCGGAATATTTTTTTTTTTGTAGCCCCAAGTATACTCTTTAAAACGGATTCAGAGCGATTTTCCATAATTGTAATAGTTTTCAAGATATTTAAAAAATAAACTTGACAGATTTGAAAAATTGTGAAATTTTGAATTCGAAAAAAAAAAATTAATTCTATTTCGTCGGGTAAAACTTCGTTTTATTGAAAACGAAAACTTCTGACCAAATTTCATCGAAATTGAAAGGGGTCGATTCCAACTGTTGGTCGATTTGACATGGAATGAGCCATATATGTATATAATATTCCTGTATGCTGGCGAACGACTGAATGAAGGGAAAGGTTTGCCGGCTGCGGGGCTACTGCACAAGGCTTGATAAATTAATTTGCACCGGAAGCATCTGACAAGGAAATTACGTCATTACCCGCTACCGAACACAAAATTATAATGACAACAATAATATTAAATATTATTATTTTATTATGAGTATTGTTAATTTCAAATGGAGCAAATGGACGCCAACGCGACCTCGTATGTCCTTCAGCTTAGCATTTTTGTACCATCATGTCCATTTTAGTTTTATTTTTCTAAACAAGCCAATAAATTAAACTTGTGAATTAATTTTTTAATTAATTGCGATTTCGAAGGGTACATTGTAAATATTATTTTTTCCAAAATGTAATTAATGTTTTTGTCCTTTGATTTCACGTGAGATATACGAACCGATCATATCCGTTGGGCCCAGTTTGTTTCAAGCATCGAAAAATTTAGTGTCATCCCGTAGTAAAAAACTCCATTGAATCGCCAATGGCAACCAATGGTCTTCATACGACTCCATTGGACAATGAATGGGGATCCATTGAGATTTCCGCATTTTTCAATGGCGTATAGGAACGACCATTGATCAGTGAATGGATATCCATTGAAAAGTCACCATTGCCCAAAGACGTCCATTGAACAACAAATGCGGATGAACCGAATGATCACCATTACTCAATAATGCCCATTGGAAAGCAAATGCTGATGAACGAAATGATCAGCTTTACCCAATGATGTCCATTGGGAAGTAAATGCGGATGAATTGAATGATCAGCATTACCCAAAGATGTCCATTGGAAACCGCGTCGCGTTAGTTCCGAGACTTGGCGCGAGATGTCGCAGGACGGCAACCCGCTGAACTCCCATACGGATTATGCGAAGAGTATGCTTATCTAGACGAGTGTGAGCACGGAATATTAGCAGAAGTCGGTATCCAAAAAATCCATGCAAGGAGTTCTTGCCGACTGATGCCCATGGGATAATCCCTATTCCGTTTGAAATGGGGAAGTCAATCCTCATTGGAAAATCCCTATTCGATTTCAAATGGGGAATTCAATGGCGAAAATGTCCTTGGGCAATTCGGCATTCATCTCCATTGGTTATTTTGGCAATGGGGAATGAATAGCGATTTTTCAATGGTGACGAATGGAGTTTTTTACTATATGAAAGAATCTTCATTGATGATCACCATTCATTCCCCATTGCCTACAAAAACCAATGGAGATGAATGCCGAATTGCCTATGGGGATTTTCTTCATTGAATCCCCATAGGATAATCCCCATTCCGTTTCAAATGGGGAAGTCAATGCTCATTGGAAAATCCTCATTCGATTTCAAATGGGGAATTCAATGGCGAGAATCCCCTTAGGCAATTCGGCATTCATCTCCGTTGGTTATTTTGGCAATGGGGAATGAATGGGGATTTTTCAATGGCAACGAATGGAGTTTTTTACTACGGGATATACAGTGAATTTTTTTGCATTTTTTAATAATCATACATCGATATTGTCAAAAAAAAAAATTGTTCTCACGAATTTAATCAAATCTTTACTCATTTGTGAATCTTGGGAAATTGGTCCCATTTATAGGCTCAAATAAATATTTTTTTTTTATAAAATGCAGAGGTAATATTTTTTTTTAAAATAAAAACCTCGTTGGTTTTTGGACGACTTTTTATTTTTTCGAAGCGGTCGATTAGAAAAAACATCTACGTTTGTGTTTGAAAAAATCATTTTCGAATGTTGCTTCACATTTTTTTGTTTCAAGCATTTTTTTACCAATGTCAATGGTGAATCTAATATTATATATTTTCAAATAAATAATTTTTTTTAAATCAAATACAGAGGTAATATTTTTTTAAGTATACCTCTTTGGTTTTGATTTTTCTCAAATCCGGTAGATTAGAAAAAAATCCACCTTTTTGTTTGAAAAAATCATTTTTGAATGTTATTTTATATTTTTTTCTTTCAAGCATTTTTTCTACCAATGTCAATGTTAAATCTGACTATAATGTGCACTATCTGTCTATATTCGAGTCCATTGTCGTTTGTAGAAGAAATTATTAAGCAAGGAGAATTTTGGGGTCTTTAAAGACCCCCAATGCGCCGTGGAAGATAAAAATTGACATCCTATCCAAATTTAATCCTATCAGAAAATTATTCAAGATGTTCTTGGAGTCAAAGTTCATTTTCTAAAAAATACTTTTTAGTTGAAAAAAAAAAATTAAAAAAATCACCCATCGCACCCAAATGGACGATAATATTAAATTATAAATTAAATATTAAATAAATATTTTTTTTTACATAGATCTCGAAATTCAATGGACAATTCATGGAGTATCCAGAATGCAATCCAGTTGCAGTTGACGAGGTTGAAAAAAGTAGGCAAGGGGGGGGGGGGTGCGAAGAGGAAGCAGAAGAAGTGGTCCAGGATTTGTGTGTGTGAGTGTGTGTGAGTGCGTGTGTGTGCGGTAGATGAAAGAAACGGAAGAGAAAGAAAGACAGTATTATTTTCCTCTTTCTCTCTCGCGATCTCATTTCGAGACTTGAATGAGTCGGCGGCTAACCTCAAACGAGATTCTTCCCCCTCTCTCTCTCTCTCTCTCTCTCTCCCTCCCTCCCCCCCCCTCTCTCTCTCTCTCTCCCCCCCTCTCTCTCTCTCTTTCTCTCTCTCTCGCTCTCCCTCTCTCTTTCGTGTATATACTTTTTTTCATTTTGTTTTTCATTCGTTTTTCTTGACTTCTTTAAGCTTCTCTCTCCTCTCTCTTTCTCTCTTCGTCTATATATATTCTCGTTCATCTCCTCGAGTTTTTCCGTCGTCGGCAACAATGGCAGCGAGATACGAGAATTTGATCGGGGTACAATAAAAGGCCTACAACTGAGGGTCCACATCACGTCTCTACTCCGACGAAATTACCAAACTTAACTGGAAGAGCGAACGAAAAAAAGGTATTGCGGTAAAATCTCGATTCTGTCAATTTTATTGCAATTAATCTTGTTTTTGTCATACTTGATACAAAAAATGCAATTGATGAGAATTGATTTGTTATTTTTTTTAATCTGTGAAATGATTGGACGAAAGTTAAAAAAAATTGTGCATAAGTGCTGCTATGATTGGGCCGGAGACAATTCAGCTATACTAACCGGTATTTTTTAATTTTTTATTGACGAATAAAAAAGTAAAGGCCTCGAATAACACTTTTTATAGCTTTTTATACCTCTTCCCAAACTGCAATATTTTTAATTTAATTGATTTGAATAATTTTAATTCATAGTCTTCGATGCCTATTTTCTATGCCTATTTTCATTTCTAGTCTAATGTGTTGTCTTTGAAATCCCATTTAAGTTATGAAAATGAGGTTGAATATGAAAAAAAGCCTCAAATTTTTATTCGAGAAATGATTTTTTTTCTAATTTTCCCCAATTTTTGGACTTTAAATGGATTCTTTACTGACCAAACTTGAATTGAACTAAATCTATGCACACTATTTTTTATTTCTGATATTAAAAAATACGAATTTGGATATTTAACGCAGTCACGAGTAGAACGTGTAAAAATGACTTGGGAATTGAAGCATCAAGGACAAACTTTCCATGTAGAAAAATGTGGGGCAAAATGGGCACGATAAGAAAATAATGCAGCTAGGATGCTACTTATAGCATAAACTTGTTGCTTTGAACCTAAAAATAATGGTTTATCGATTTTATTGCGCGTGGAGAAAAAAAATTTCATGGGCAAGATGCGCCTGTCCTAGAATTTTTCGTTTTTAAAAAATCAAGTAAACCAGGAAAACCGTTAAAAAATGATTTAATTCCTTCGTGAATGGGCCTTTCACATCACCTGAAAATCCAACATTATCAAGGTATTCTAGATCGATATTTTACACCGGTTATGGAATATTATTCTACACAAAATTATTCTACAGAGGTTCTACACACATTATTCTACACAAGAGAAGTGGCAAGGGATATTATTCTACACAAAGCTCATTCTACACCGGGTTATTCTACACAGACGGATAGTGCTCAGGAGACCTCTGTTCTACACATATTATTATCCTACATTTTACACTTTGTAGCATCCTACATTTTGTAGCAAAACTGGCATTTTTTATCCAACACAAAAAATGACAGCGCGTTTATCGATTCTAGTAGTAAATTTTGCTACAGGCCGTAATGTGTACGCTAATAATGTGTAGAATAATAATGTGTAGAATAGAGGCCTCCCCCACACGGAAATATAATATACCGGAAGATATATTTTTCGATATACGTAAAAATATTTTTAAAACATATTTGAAGTGTACATTATATATTCTAAATACATTTTAGATGTATCTAAAATATATATCAGATATATATTGAATCTATAATATGTATATTCCATATAAGAAATATACTCAAAAATATATTCGTGATAAGTGCATTTTCGGCAGAAAATATTTCTTTGAAATATATATTAAATATATTTTAGATATATGATTATTGTGCATAAAAATATATTTTTTGATATATGTAAAAACATATATTGTGTATATGTAAACATATATTAAAATTATATCGAAAATATATAAAACGTACACTCAATATATATGTTTGGTGCATTCCCGTAGTAAAAAACTCCATTGAATCGCCAATGGCAACCAATGGTCCTCATACGACTCCATTGGACAATGAATGGGGACCCATTGAGATTTCCGCATTTTTCAATGGCGTATGGGAACGATCATTGATCAGTGAATGGATATCCATTGAAAAGTCACCATTGCCCAATGACGTCCATTGGATAGCAAATGGGGATGAACCGAATGATCACCATTACTCAATGATGCCCATTGGAAAGCAAATGCTGATGGACCGATCCATCAGCATTGCCCAATGGTGTCCATTGGAAGGCAAATGCTGATGAACGAAATGATCAGCTTTACCCAATGATGTCCATTGGGAAGTAAATGCGGATGAACTGAATGATCAGCATTACCCAAAGATGTCCATTGGAAACCGCGTCGCGTTAGTTCCAAGACTTGGCGCGAGATGTCGCAGGACGGCAACCCGCTGAACTCCCATACGGATTATGCGAAGAGTATGCTTATCTAGACGAGTGTGAGCACGGAATATTAGCAGAAGTCGGTATCCAAAAAATCCATGCAAGGAGTTCTTGCCGACTGATGCCCATGGGATAATCCCTATTCCGTTTGAAATGGGGAAGTCAATCCTCATTGGAAAATCCCTATTCGATTTCAAATGGGGAATTCAATGGCGAAAATGTCCTTGGGCAATTCGGCATTCATCTCCATTGGTTATTTTGGCAATGGGGAATGAATGGCGATTTTTCAATGGTGACGAATGGAGTTTTTTACTATATGAAAGAATCTCCATTGATTATTGCCATTCATTTCCCATTGCCTACAAAAACCAATGAAGATGAATGCCGAATTGCCTATGGGGATTTTCTCCATTGAATCCCCATAGGATAATCCCCATTCCGTTACAAATAGGGAAGTCAATCCTCATTGGAAAATCCTCATTCGATTTTAAATGGGGAATTCAATGGCGAAAATCCCCTTAGGCAATTCGGCATTCATCTCCGTTGGTTATTTTGGCAATGGGGAATGAATGGGGATTTTTCAATGGCGACGAATGGAGTTTTTTACTACGGGTTTAGTATATATCTTCAATACATTTTTTATATTTATATTGTAATATTTTTAAATAGATTAAGAATATACCTAAAATCATATTTGTAATACATACATTTTCGGACAAAATATACTTAATATATCCAAAAATATATTTTCCGTAATATTTGCCGATATATTTTATTTCCATGTGGGCCTGAATATCCCTTGCCACTTCGCTTGTGTATATTAATGTGTGTAGAATAATTTTGGGTAGAATAATATTCTTTGCTACTTCTCTTATGTAGAATAATGTATGTAGAAACCAGTGTAGAATAATTTTGCGTAGAATAATATTTCTTGCAACTTTTCTTGTGTAGAATAACATTCCTTGTTACTTTTCTTACGTAGAATAATTTGTGGAGAAAATGTCATGTGTAGAATAAAAATTTGTAGAATAGAGGCCTCCCCGTGAACATTCATATTCAACATCGAAATTGATCTAGATTTTACTCAAGATAAATCCGAGTCGATATTTAAGATCCAAAATTCTGTGTTTTTTTTTTATTTATCAGGGAATCACGAGAAATAAGAGGCTCCATTCATAGAGGAAACGTCGACAGGAGAATATTGCGCAAAACGTATTTTTCAAACTTCAAATTATCCGGATACTTTTTTGAGTCCAATTTTTTTTAAATTCATATTAATAGATATCGCATTTTTTTAGTCGACGAGACGAAGCTTCAGAAACACAGAGAATGATTATGCGATATTATATGCCGATCAGATCTCACCGATATGGGAATGGGTGGGGCACGATGGCCCCCTTAAGCCGATAAATACTTTTTGTGGCTTTCAACCATCGAATCAGTTTACTTTTGTTCTTCCTGAACGAAGTCACCGACATTTTGCCGAAACTCAAGAAAAAAAAAATTCTGGGGCCCCCCTCTAAAAAATGATGAAATCTTTTTTTTTTATTCAAAAAAAAATGTTTTCAACGTTAAGAATATTTTTCTTTTTGGCGGTCCATTTTATCCATGATGCAATGGCCTTAAAATTGATGAATTTGAAGAAAAGCAAAAATGTTCTGACCTAACTCTTTAGGGTGGTCCATTACGCTCCAATCGCGGATCGGCCTAAAAATGAGTCGATACATATTCAAATTTATGATAATTTGACGAAAAACTAAAAAAAAAATGTTCTACCGAATTTCTGAGGCGGGCTGTTGCAGTAATCGGCAAAAAAAAATCTATCAATTTGTATTATCTAATTTTTTCGAAAAATTAATAATTAGTAAAGAAATATTAGTAATTTTTTTTCAAAGTAATTAGTGACAAAATATTTCTAATTTTTATTAAAAAATTAGTAATTAGTAAGAAAATATTACTAATTTTCCTAATAAATAAGTAATTAGTGACATTACATTTCTAATTTTTCCAAAAAATTAGTAATTAGAATTTTTTCCAAGAATTAGTGATAAGCAAGAGAAATATTGCCGAATAACCAAAAAAATCAATAATTTGTAAAGAAATGTTGTATTAATTTTAGAAAAAGTAATAAATAAAATAAAAATTACTAATGTATTTTTTAATAGGTACTGATTAAATATTCGTACTAATAATGACTTATGTGATATCGTATGACATTCTATACAATAAATACTAATGTGTGAAATATTCAAAAGATCTAGTTATTATAAAAAATAAAACAACTTTTTTAAAAGAGTCGTTTGAGCTTGTAACCATGACTCAATCCGTACACACAAGTACGTAAAAATACACAATACTTTTCTACAAATTACTGTTTTTTAAAAATGATTTAGTATTATTTTTTTCGTTAATTACTCATTTTTTAGAAAAATTAAAAATATTTTGTCATCGATTACTAATTTTTTTGAAAAAATTCGAAATATTTTGTCACTAATTACTAATTTTTTTTTTTGAAAAATTGGAATTATTTTCTTACTAACTACTAATTTTTTGACTAATTTGTAATTTTGCGAAAAAATCATTAATAAAATCAATATCGTTGACGAAAAAATCGATACTGCCGATCACTGGGCCGTTGTGCCCCACCCTCCCCTGTAACTTTTGTTACACGACAACCTCGGGAAGAGGAACGGGGCGAGAAATAATCTACAGGAGCCGATCGAGAATCGAGATTCTCGATCCTTTTGGCACGTGCATCCTGAACGATGATGATGCTGCTACTGAATCCTTACAGCACCAGAAAAACCGCTATGCATTCAGCATATGAGATAAAAAAAAAAATAAAAAATAAAAGAAGACTATATTTATATACAACAGGTATATGCTATATATAAATTGCGCGCGAACGAGAGTGTGCCCTCACGCGGATAACGATCGTGGATCAATTAAAATCGCGTTTAATTAAAGTTCCCATCCTCCCGCGGCAAAATAACAATAATGGCAATAACAATAATGACGATGATGATAACAATAATAATAATAATGCACAGAAGGATTTGGATCGTTTGCCAAGCGAGGATTCGATCGATCCTTTTCGATGGAACAAATAATTAATGTTTCTTATATATATGTATATATATATGAGGCATTCCACACCAACTCAATGGTGTTTTTCCCTGACCCCCTGCGATTTGTTCCATTATTTTTTATGTTATTCAACTTATCAAAAAACGTACTTCCAATTTTTTTCAAATTTTTTGGACCGGCCGCCATCTCAAAAAAAATTGACGAAATCTGATTTTTGACGAAAAAAACGCCCATTTTTAAAAATCCCCAAAAAATCACAAAAATTCTGTGTCAGAAAACAACATTTTTGGGCCATTTAACATAGTGGAAGTATTTTTTTCTGGGTTTTATTTCATTTTACAAGTTTGATCAAATTATTTTTTTATTTCGCACATTGACAACGTCACTCTTGGTAGCTTATGAACGTTGACAAATTAAGTTATTTTTAGAATCTTATGACATGTGTAGATAGATAAGAATAACCAATTAAGAATTTTAAAACTCAAATCACAAATCCAAATCGAACCTATATGATATTGTTGGTCCGAAGAAGAGCGCTTTATTTTGCAAAACTGGAAGAGATTAATTGTTAAGAGTATTTTCAGTCCTGAATAGGGTCACAGTACATTTCAAGTCGGAGACTTATACTGCAGTTTTATACACAAAGGCTTATACACAAAGGTTTTGCCGTGTCAAAGTTTCGTACTGCAAAAAATGGCCGGTAAAAGCAAGTTCGACGAGGCGTTGTCGGTCACAATGTAACACAACAGGTTCGGTGTACTCAAGTTTTTATATGAAATACTTTAAAATAGCAGTGTGACAGAGTATTTAGAATTACTATGTCATTACCCATCCATGCCTCGCGTAAAAATTCAAAGTATACAAAAATGTCGATCTACTTTTTCCTGCGTAAACCCAGAAAAAAAAAATACTTCCACTATGTTTTATGGCCCAAAATTTTCGTTTTGTGACACAGAATTTTCGTGAATATTTTGGGATTTTTAAAAATGGGTGTTTTTTTTGTCAATAATCAGATTTCGTCAATTTTTTTTGAGATGGCGGCCGGTGCAAAAAATTTGAAAAAAATTGAAAGTACGTTTTTGGATAAGTTGAATAACATAAAAAATAATGAAACAAATCGCAGGGGGTCAGGGAAAAACACCATTGAGTTGGTGTGGAATGCGTCATATATATATATATATATGTACGTGCTCTGTCGGTCACGCCGATCTCGACACGATCCGTGTCGGATCGGCAATCTGCTACCGGATTTTTTAGATGAGAAATTCATCAAAAATTCTGATCCTCGAGTCCAGGGACCATTTCGAAGGACTATAATCGAGACTGTGAGAACAATTTGACTATTTGGTCAAGTCGAGCGCGTTAAAAAAGTTGATCGAAAGTGTGGACGGCGTTTCCTCGTCTAGAAGACAATAAAGGACTGATATCGAAGTTAATGTGACGATGATATTGGAATTATTGGAATTATTGAGATATTCTGTGAAATCGATAATTTCGTTCGAACGTCTCAATTTGTTGAAAATTATTAATAATATTCTCGAATGGTCCATTGAAATTAGAGTTTATACAAAATTTGAAATAGTTCTTCCACTAAAATTATCTTATGGCAGCGATCGTTGTCACTATCATTGATAAAAATTATCAATGATAATATTCAATATCAGTAGCAGTTTAAAATGATGATTAAGTCGATAAAGATTTCGAGAGTAACATTGAAAATTTAATAAATGTATTCCACATTTTAAGGGGAGGCTAAATACCGACATTAGCACCTCGAAAATGGATTCCGAATTTGCTCTGGCACGAATGGATGAAAATCAATAAAATTTTGACAGTATCATCAGAATTATGGCACAAATGGAGCCCCACTAAAAAAAATTCGGAAAACGAAAGAAAAAATTACAGATCCGATTATCATAAAAAAATCTGTAATTGAAAATATTAAATTATAATGTTTTTACGGCATTTCGGTTAAAACCAAGAGTGGAGCTCCATGACCAACACCAAAGTACGAATATCGATACGTCTTTGACATTATTTTATGACAAAACCGTGACGTAAGTTTGGAATCCAAATCACGAGATAAATGTTGATAAATTTCGTGTTTTATCGAAAAAAAATTGGCAAAATTAAGTTCACAGAAATCCGAAAGAGGGCAGCCCCACACGGAAATATAATATACCGGAAAATTTATTTTTCGATATACGTAAAAATGTATTTAAAATATATTTGAAGTGTACACTATATATTCTAAATACATTTTAGATGTATCTAAAATATATATCAGATATATATTAAATATATAATATGTATATTCCATATGAGAAATATACTCAAAAATATATTCGTGATAAGTACATTTTCGGCAGAAAATATTTCTTTGAAATATATATTAAATATATTTTTGATATATGATTATTGTGCGTAAAAATATATTTTTTGATATATGTAAAAACATATATTGTGTATATGTAAACATATATTAAAATTATATCGAAAATATATAAAACGTACACTCAATATATATGTTTGATGCATTTAGTATATATCTTAAATATATTTTTTACATATATATTGTGTATATCTAAACACCAATTAAAAATGTATCTAAAATATATAGAACATGCACTCAATATATATGTTTGATATATTTAGTATATATCTTCAATACATTTTTTATATTTATATTGTAATATTTTTAAATAGATTAAAAATATACCTAAAATCATATTTGCAATACATACATTTTCGGACAAAATATACTTAATACATCCAAAAATACATTTTCCGTAATATTTGCCGATATCTTTTATTTCCATGTGGGGCCCCGTTGAATTCCTATGAAATAAACATTACTTTCATCAGACTTCTATTCAAATTCTCTGACAAGTCAGTGGCAATTAACGAAAACGTTGATTTATGTCTCGCATTTGCATTTTGCAATTCATTCGTCATCAATTCATAGATTTAATTGATATTCATCCTCCGGTATTGGAAAAAGTTTGGACAGCGATTTTGAGTCGATAATGTAGGGCTTCAGTAATAATGTCAGTACTTAGCCTCGCCTTAACAGAGAAAACTTGATCCATTTTCTATTTTTCAATATTTGTCCACTTAATCCCCAACCAAACCTAACATCTACATTACTATTGGAAAGTACATGATTTTCATTGATAATTCGTGGTTTTCGTAATTTTTTACATCTTTTTAATTTATTAGGACATTTTATTGAGGAAGATGAACACTTATGTCGAGAAAATATTCCAATTTTGACTAACTTTAGTAGATAAAAAGATTTCGGGTCCAAAACTCATGCATCGATGGTTCAGAGGACGATTTTGCTTGGCATTTGATTTTGCAGGATCCGGTTGAGAAATTTGAGTATTCGGAAACTTAGAATTTTGTAAAATATTCCATAATATAGCGCGCTACTTTTTACAATTCTCGAGATATCCGGTAAGGATGTTCGATTCCGATTCGATTCCTTGAAAGATCGATTCTTTTGTTCAAAAAATCGATGTTTTGAATCAATTATTTTCTTTTCGATCTTTTGGTAAATCGATCCTTGATCTAAAATTCGATTTTTTATTAAATTCAGTACCTATCAAAGATCGTCTATTAAATAGAGATTGTCAAAAGTCTATAAAACATCAACGTCAAGGTTAAAAGAAAAAAAGTATGTGAACATATGAAAACGTGAGAAAAAGAGTTGAAAAAAAAAGTTCAAATATTGAAAACGTGATCCAACAAAAAAAAAATAATCGAGAGTAAGAATATACAAAATATCGAAAAACAATAAAAACTTATGTAATAACAAAAAAGTCTGATTTATTAAATATATTCACGATATTTTTAAGAATACCTTAAAAAGTGCAAAAGTGTAAACGAATCAAATTATGTTAAGCCAGAATGGTAACTACTTTATATTTGTTATTTTGTATTAAAAATAAATTAGTCCAATTCAATCATTTTCCATAGCAAAAACTTAATAAACACTTACGTAAGCTTTAATTAGCAATTCTTTTTTTTTAACGTTTTATAAAAATCGATTCTTACGAAATCGATTCTTTGGATTCGGTTTTTCATGATAAAAATCGATTTTTTTTATTTGATTCAGAAAAACAGAATCGATTCTTTCCAAAGAATTGAACATCTCTAATATCTGGCTTCAATTTTCCACACAAAAAAATGAAAAAAGTGAAAATATTTGCTATTCAATTACGAGAATAGCTCAAAGTTACAAGAGTTCACAAAATTTTGAATTTTTCAAACAGAGTTTGCGATCGCTATTGTTTGCGCAAATTTTGGGTAGGACAAAAATGACCCAGGTTTGCGGACGAAGGATTAATTTTTAAATAACCCTTCTCCGCGATATTGAGGATGTTGAGTCCCAAATCGCAAATGATGAGAAAATTCTGAAAATTTGGTATGTTTTTGGATGAATTATTTAAGAGGTCGTGTTAAAATTTCACGACGATTAGGAACCTCGTTATCGAACAATTAACATTAACAAATTAATTTAAATTAAATGTAGTCTTATGAAAACTGATATAACTTTGCGATAAGTTTTTTTCTGACCTCTCAATTTTTTAATATCTACACTATATTGAAAGCAACGGAAACAAAACGAAGTTTATTGACAAATAGTTTTTGTTATTTGTTTAAAAAACTCTTCTTAACAAAATGTTAATAGTTTAATAACGAGCTTCCTAATCGTCATGAAATTTTTACACGACCTCTTGAATATTTCATACAAAAACACACAAAATTTTCAGAATTTTCTCATCATTTTTCATTTTAACCCTCAAGAAGGTTGAAGTAATGATGATAGAATTCTGAAAATTTAATATTTTTTTACATGAAGTATTCAGAAGGTCGTGTAAAAATTTCAACATCCTTAATGGGACAATAAATTTTTTTCTGTCGTCAAATTAATATCTATATCTCTACAAATTTTTAAGATGTCTCAATAAAAATTGCTATTAAATAAGTAGAAAATATATACCGAATAGAATAACAAAAACCTAATTCGTTAATAATTAGTTGTCTGTGAAAAAGATGCTCGATTGACATTTTATCCTCAAAGTACTTAACTTTCCCCCTTAAGCTAAGCTGCAAATATAATTGATCATATACGACCACCTGGGATATAATGAACTGAAGAAATAAAAAGAGCCCGATAAAAACCGAATTCATGTATAGGGCTTACCATCATCATTAACGATTAATAGTCTACATACTGGAGTACTCGAGAGAGGCCTTGGATATATATTCTCAATGTTGCATCACGTATACAGTCCCGAGAAATTAATAAAGAAACGGATGAAGAGGAAGAAAAAAAATTCTGATCGAGACAGATCGAAAGAAGCGAGAGAGAAGGAGGGAAAAAAAAGTTTCAAAACGATACAGCGCTTTGACTATGACGAACGCAAACAGACGTACCGCCGCGCGTCTCTCCTATTTGTAGTACACTGTCTGTTAATTACTCTTTCTCTCTCCCTCTCACCAGCATGAGACTGCCGTATATATACTAGGGTGATTCGTTTCAGGGCAACTTTTCTTTTGTACCCATCGTGCCCGAAAATCTTTAGTTGGTACCTAAAAACGAAGTTTCGTGGAAGGGGGTTGTTGTCAAAAAATATTTAGAGGTCGCGAATCAAAATTGAAGGTTTCCCATTTGATTAATATTGAAAAAAAAAAATTTCTCATTATTACCCGTAGTAAAAAACTCCATTCGTCGCCATTGAAAAATCCCCATTCATTCCCCATTGCCAAAATAACCAACGGAGATGAATGCCGAATTGCCTAAGGGGATTCTCGCCATTGAATTCCCCATTTGAAATCGAATGAGGATTTTCCAATGAGGATTGACTTCCCCATTTGAAACGGAATGGGGATTATCCTATGGGGATTCAATGAAGAAAATCCCCATAGGCAATTCGGCATTCATCTCCATTGGTTTTTGTAGGCAATGGGGAATGAATGGTGATCATCAATGAAGATTCTTTCATATAGTAAAAAACTCCATTCGTCACCATTGAAAAATCGCTATTCATTACCCATTGCCAAAATAACCAATGGAGATGAATGCCAAATTGCCCAAGGACATTTTCGCCATTGAATTCCCCATTTGAAATCGAATAGGGATTTTCCAATGAGGATTGACTTCCCCATTTCAAACGGAATAGGGATTATCCCATGGGCATCAGTCGGCAAGAACTCCTTGCATGGATTTTTTGGATACCGACTTCTGCTAATATTCCGTGCTCACACTCGTCTAGATAAGCATACTCTTCGCATAATCCGTATGGGAGTTCAGCGGGTTGCCGTCCTGCGACATCTCGCGCCAAGTCTCGGAACTAACGCGACGCGGTTTCCAATGGACATCTTTGGGTAATGCTGATCATTCAATTCATCCGCATTTACTTCCCAATGGACATCATTGGGTAAAGCTGATCATTTCGTTCATCAGCATTTGCTTTCCAATGGGCATCATTGAGTAATGGTGATCATTCGGTTCATCCGCATTTGTTGTTCAATGGACGTCTTTGGGCAATGGGGACTTTTCAATGGATATCCATTCACTGATCAATGGTCGTTCCTATACGCCATTGAAAAATGCGGAAATCTCAATGGATCCCCATTCATTGTCCAATGGAGTCGTATGAGGACCATTGGTTGCCATTGGCGATTCAATGGAGGTTTTTACTACGGGTAGTGTTACCATTCCGCGAATTTTGATATCACGATACTTTCCTATGAGAACTCACTTAACTCTTCAATAATTATTGTAGAGTATCATATTTCCCATGAAAACTCACTTGGAAAGTATCGCGATATCAAAATTCGCGGAACGGTAACACTATAATAATGAGATTTTTTTTTTCAATGTTAATCAAATGGGAAACCTTCAATTTCAATTCGCGACCTCTAAATATTTTTTGACAACACCCCCCTTTCACGAAACTTCGTTTTTGGACACCGACTAAAGGTTTTCGGGCACGATGGGTAAAAAAAAAAAGTTGCCCTGAAACGAATCACCCTAATATATACTCCATGGCAGTCCCATTACCGTGGGGCAACACCTCTGGTGATCTCCGTTGCCCACATGCTCTCATACCAAACATAACCTCATCGCCTTTCAATCTATTCTTCCTCGAAAACGCGCCAGAAGTTCCCATGTTGCATTTCTCTTCCGCGCTCCCTCCATATTGTTTTTCCTCCTTTCTTCGATATTCCACGAGAGAGGGCAAACCGTGAGAGACGTTTTGTTTTTGCCTAATTTGCCGTTGCACGATGACGCTGATGCTGGAGATTTTTTTTTTTTGTTTCTCTCTCTCCGAACCAGAAGTGAAAGAAGCCGAAAGAGAAGCACGCCGCCGCCATTTTGTTTGTAAGAGAGGATCTCTCATCACCGGAATTCTCCTTCTCTCTTTTCCGCACCGGACAGACTTGTCAAGTCATCGAAGAGGTCGCTTGATCGAGCCGACACGGATACCCCGACCAGAGGATTGCCCCGATCAGGGCTCGTAAAGTTTTCTCGTTGAGCGAAAAGAGATGATTCCGATCCTCCTCTTACACTCTCAAAACGCTGATGCGCCTTTTCGTCCGACTCATTCATTCGCTCCTTCATTTCTTCGACAGGTTGTCCCGTGAGCATCATTTTGCCTCGCGTGAACATTGAGATACGAATATCCAGAAAAGAAGTACAGTACTTGCAAGTACAAAGTACTTAAAAAGTACTTCAAGTATTATACTTGAGTTTTTCAAGTACTTCCTGTACTTGAAAATTTCAAGTACTTTCCTCTACTTGAAGTACTTTTTTCAAGTACAAGTATCAAGTACTTTTTAATGTGTCTTGCTGATGGTTGCATGTGCAAAGCCTTCGAATATGGGTCATTCCATGTCAAATCGACCAATATATGGAATCGACCCCTTTCAATTTCGATGCAATTTGGTCAGAAGTTTTCTTTTATCATAAAACGAAGTTCCAATAAAGGAAAAAAATTAATTTTTTTTTTCGAAAATTCAAAATTTGACCATTTTTTCAAGTTCATTTTTTTAATATTTCGAAAACTATCATAGTTACGAAAAAATCGTTCTGGGTTCGTCTCAAAGAGTATACTTAGGGCTACGAAAAAAAAAATATTCCGAAACAAATTTTTGAAAAATGATGAATTTCGAGAATTTTGAATTTTTCAAAATCGTGAAAATCCACGACCAACATTAAATTTTTGGTTTCATTTTTTTTATATAACACCTTGTACTGATATTAAAAGATTTTTTTAGCTCTAAGTTAAGTGAAGTTGATCAATCATGTAATTTTAACTCCTCGAAATTACAAAATTACATGATTGCGCAACTTAAAAAAATTCATATTTTTGAAACAGAAAAAACACCTTTCTGAAAATTTCAGGATCTTTTCAAATCAGTGCAAGGTATTGTATTTAAAAAATTGAACAAAAAATTCGATGTTAATTGTTGATTTTCACGATTTTAATAAATTGAAAATTCTCCAAATTGCAACCATCAAAAACAATTTAAAAGTACTTGATACTTGTACTTGAAAAAGTACTTGAAGTATAGAAAAGTATTTGAAATTTTAAGTACAATACTTTTGAAGTACTTTTGAAGTATTTCAAGGACTATTTAATACTTTAGGAATACTTTTTAATACTTTTTCAATACTTTTAATACTTTTTAATACTTTAATTTTTATTACTAAGGACTTCTTAATACTTAAAGTACTCTTTAAGTACTTTAAGTACGTCGCAAGTACCGGGCACTTTAAGTATTGCCCAGCTCCGCAAAAAATCAATCTTAAATATCCTACTTATTTTTTATATATTGATGGACTATCATCAAATGATGCTTGCCATTATTATATTTGGTGAAGATCGGATGATGGGTATGTACAGAACAAAATTTTTAATTAAAAAAAAATGTTGGTTTAATCCATTCAGAATTTACCTCGAACCTTTTGCAAATATGGCGCTAATTTTTTTACGTGCATAATCACTAAATTACTAGTTACTAACACTAAACCCCTGTGTGCAATCTAAAAAAGTCCAATTGCAGATCAATAAAAATTTTGCAATGTTTCCGAACATTATTTGGGACCGGAAGAACTGTTCGCGTCAAAGTTAAAGTAAATATAACTGAAATGCATTGGGGACTAGGGAGATGGGAAAAATCTATGGAAATTTGAAAACGTTTTCTAGAGACTGGCAGAAGGTTATAGTTAGCCGAAAGATTTAAAAATTCAACTTAGTCTAAGCTAAATTGATCTTGGATGCTTTTTATATAGTAGCGAGGAAGTCGTTGAGGTGTGAGGAAAATCTAAAAATGTAGTACCTCCTCAATATAAGAGCGCTCTAGAATGGTTAGGGAGATTGGCAAAGGATTGTAGTTAGCCGAAAGATTCTAAAATTCAACTAAATTTAAGCTAAATTCATCTCAGATGCTTATTAGTAGCGAGGAAGTCGTGGAGGTGTGAGGAAAATCTACAAAATCAGTACCTCCTCGATATAAGAGCGCTCTAGAGTGGTTAGGGAGACTGGCAAAAGATTGTAGTTGACCGAAAGATTCTAAAATTCCACTAAGTTTAAGCTAAATTGATCGCAGATGCTTTTTAGTGACAAGGAAGTCGTGGAGGTGTGGGAAAAATCTAGAAATACAGTACCTCCTCGATATAAGAGCGCTCTAGAGTGGTTGGGGAGACTGGCAGAAGATTGTAGTTAGCCGAAAGATTCTAAAATTCAACTTAGTTTAAACTCAATTGATTCTAGATGCTTTTCAGTAGCAAGGACTCTTATAGCGAGAAGGCACTGTATTTTCAACCATTTTCGTCAGCGGAAAAGCCAATAAGTCCCTAAATCGAGTTGTTTTAGAATCAGGACCATTTCTAATTAACCTGAACCATGACATAAATTATAAAAATCACGATATTTCGTGATTGACGCGAAATGGCGGCTCAATGAAAACAAAATGGCGGCCCGAGTCAAAAAACACGAAACTTTCTGATACTATTTCTTCTTGACCGTATATTATACGAAAGACTTTCTCACAGACACGCGTGGATACTGAAAAACGAACAGGAGGCAAAAAGGTGTAACCCCGTCATTATTATTATTTTTTTAAAATAATAAGTAAAATTAATAATTAATAATGACCCTTTGGTATGCCGGGCGATGAAATAGAAGAACCAGATGGTATTTTGTCACGACATTAGACTCGAGAGACGAGCTGGCACCTCACGAAATCTTCGTCAGATATATACATCATATGTGCTCGAGGGGGCCCATACCAAATGTATAGGAACGTGCGTGTATATAAAAGAAGCGAGAACGAGAGAAAATGAGATTTTTCGAAGACAGGAGAGCGAGGAGAGTTTAATTAATGACGTATGTATTCGAAGAGAAGCCCGAAAGTTTCATTCATGCCTCGGCGATGCCGGATCCTGAACAGGATGACTATTGAAGCGTCTAATGTATATTAGGGTGGTCCTTATTTGGGGCTCGGACGAATTTTTTATCAGACGCCCCCCAAATCGATGCTAAATAATTAAAAAAACAATACCCTAATTTTTTCAGATTTTTATCTAGACTCTAACCCCTCCCACCAAGAGAGTAGATTTCCCCATTTGAAATTTTCTGCCATATTCTCAGTATATATTTTATTCTAAGTGTAATAATTTTTTTTAAATCTGCAACTGCAAGATTTTAGTATTCAATAGTGCTACTATTTGAGGAAAAATTCACATTATCATACGGATGAATCTGGACGAAGTGCAATTCGTCTAAAATTCTAATACGAATTGCAATTCATCCGGATTGACCCGTATGATGATGTGAATTTTTCCTCAAATAGTAACAGTAATGAACACTAAAATCTTGCTGTTGCAGATTTATATAACAATTATAACACTTAGAATAAAATATGTCCTGCGAATATGGCCGAAACACTTTTATTTCAAATGGGGCAATCTACCCTCGTAGTGGGAGGGGTTGGAGTTCAGATAAAAATCTTAAAAAATTGGGGTAATGTTTTTGAATTATTTTGGGTAGATTTGGGGGCGTCTGATGAAAATTTCGTTTGAGCTCTGAATAAGGACCACCCTAATGTTTATATGTGGGTCCAGTTTTGTGGTGAAGGTATATAAGACGATTTTGATGCCTCAGTAGAGATCTATATATATATATATTTTTGAATTTTAGCCCAGCGGCATAACAAAAAAGCAAATTGTATGTAGTAGCTTATTCGGGATTGAGAATGATCAAACGAGACCACCAGAAGCCACGTAACTCCGTGTCTATTAATTTCTTAAGGTAGTTTAGATAGTGGTTTTACTTCCCACAGATTTGGCTCAGCTTCTCCATGACACTCCGATGAAAAATAAAAATTTTGTTTCCCATCATTTTTGATCCTAGGTGCACTAGGTGACAATAATGTTTGATTTTGAATGGTTAGGTTAGTTAGCTTAGGTTAATAGTCTTATGCCATAGTGAAAATACCCCTCAATACTAAACCCCTGAATACTAAACCAAAACTAAACCCCTAAACTAAACCAGCCTGTAATAATAAAAAAATGAATGTTGTATTTTTTGGGGGTCAGGGTTAAAACCAATTTTAGGGGTTATACGCACTCAGGATTTAAAAAAAATTGATTTTTGAATTTCATTTTCATAATGTACATATATGTAAGTATATACACAGAAAATGTTACGTCCATCCGATAAATATTTTCGAAGTTAAAGGCATGTTTGTATTTTTGCTCCTACTAGGTGACAAGAATGTTTGATGTTGAATGGTTAGGTTAATTAGCTTAGGTTAATTGTCTTCTGCCAGCTGATGCCACGTACACATCTAAAATATAGACTTCACCCCTTAATCTAAACAAAAACCAAACCCCTAAACTAAACCACCCCTTAAAATAAAAAATTGAATGCACATCCATGAATGTTGCATTTTTTGGGGGCCAAAGGTAAAATTAATTTAAGGGGTTTAAGGGAAAAATGATATTTTTAACTTCATTTTCGCAATGGACATATATTTAAGTATTTCCACAGAAAATTTTATGTTCATCCGACAAATATTTTCGAAGTCATAGGCATATTTGTAAACCCACTAGTTACTATGTGTAAAGTGCTTTTGAAACTTTTAACGCGTTTTTCTCAAAACTGGGTTGTTGAAGTCAGTAAGCAAGATTTCTCAGAAATGGCATAACCGATCAGTCTCAATTTTTCACAAAAGCTTTGTGAACATATTTTTTTATTAAAAAATTGAAGGTTTGTCTTAGCGATAAATATTTTCAATTTTATAAACAATTTAAGGCAAACATTTTCATCAGAAATTGATTTTTTTTTAGAAGCCGCTATTTTGTTAAAAATAAATATTTTCCTTATTACTTCAATTAAATACTAGATTATACCTTATATTAACGAAATCTTTTTTATTTTTTCATTTTGGATAATCCAATCCGGAGATATCGTGGTCACCGCGCCCAAGACGCCTTTTTTTAAAGGACCTCTCGGAAATGCAGTGGCTTCAAGAATCATCATTAAAAAAAAAAATTTCACTCGAGTTACAATTTACAAAAATATGTATATAAATTTTTACGTTTATAAATTAGAATGTACATCGAACAAAAAATTTTGATCAATCGTTTTTTTTCGACCATCCTGACTGCGTCGTTAAAAAATGTTGGAATTTTCAAAAAATGTTTGGAAATTCTCTGGCAATCGTAATTTTGCCATTAAATAGAATAATTAAAAATTTAAGCAGACGATGCAATAAATCATCCAAATAGTTTACTTATTTTCCTTGAGCTTTCTCATAAAGAAAGCTTACAATTAGCGAATGGCGAAACAAACCAAGACTGAAAAAATTTCTGCTTTAAGTAATTTTTAATCACTTTTTAAAAATATCGAATGAAAACAATCATGAGGAAGCTACGCATAAAGTTCAAAAATCCACATCATTTTTAATAATATAATACAATAAATAATTTAATAAACAATATAATAAATTTTCAACTAAAACCTGAATCAATTTATTCGTAAACACATGTGTACTTCCGTTTGCTAAGTTTATACCGGAAACAACAAAATGTGACGATTCACCGTTTCATCAGCGACCAGACCTCGATGCAGGATTCCTCGAGCTGCTGTTACTCCCCTACATATCCAAAGTCATCGCTTTCTTCCTCGTGGCTTTTTCCTCCATTGACGATCTGTTAACTCGCTGCATCAACTTCCTGAAGTATGTAAGACCGTTTCCTACTTACCGAGGTTTTCCTGTGGCGCGCGAAGGACGAAGGAATGCGATTTAACCCTACTTTTTTCGTCTCAGGCGAATAATTCAAGATGGCGGCGCGCGAGAGTGCAAATGCCGCGCCGCCATAACAGTGCTGTCATTTGTTGAGGCGATCAAGACTCGAATCTGTTGAAGTTGAGACCATTTGTGACTCGGAACTTTGAATGTTTATATATTTATTTTTATTTACAGAATTTATATATATAAATACATATATATGGAGGATCTGTTGCTGCATTCAACACGTTCACCACCAACCGAGAGTTTCACGGGTATAAACAGCGGGATAGGAAAACAGGTAGCGGAATCGGCATTCACCTAGCATACGAAACTTCCTAAGAGGTTAGAATTTCCAAGAGAGGAAGGATATTTACTGATTTTGTACGCCCCGGGGAATTCGTTCCCGTACATATTTTGCTCTCTCTCTCTCTCTCTCTCTCTCTCTCTCTCTCTCTCTCTCTCTCTCCCTTTCCTCCTTCAAGGGTTTGTATGTAAGTGTTGGTACTATTTTTCGCCGTTTGGGGCGCTTCATTCTGTTCTTCGTGTTCTGCACATTTCCATTTTCTTTCTCTATGTGACTCTATGCGCCGGTTTTTCTATCAATTTTTATGAGGGTCTCTCAATGCGTGCACGAAGCAGTTGACGACAACATCGAGAACCATTCGTCTCGGCTATCAGCGTTTTTCCATTACTTTGCTTTACAACTATATTATTGGTTTTTCTTTTTTTTTTTTATTATGAGCATCGATGTCCCATTGACGTTAGCTGACAATTTGCTATCGCGAAAAAATTTCCTTCAATAAAATGGCGAGACAATTTTAACGTCTCGAAAACTTCTGATTGGCTGATGTTGAACTCATGCAATCATTATCATCATTGTTGAATAAAGGAATAAATTTTTTTTTGTTTTTTTTCAATTTGCTTTCGATTTTTTTTTTTTTTAAGGTTGCAGCCCAAGTTTTAAATACCAAAGAGGTGGACTAAGGAAAAATAACGAGGTGAGCATTCTTTTCGCAGTTTCTAATCACAAAATTTGAGTATTCTTGCAACAATGGCAATTTTCGCTCTTGGGAAGGCTAAAAAAAACATGAGAATGGATTTTGAGCACTGCAAAGGTGAAACTGGATCAAAATGGTAATAAAGATTTTTCATTAAACAAGAATTCCAAAATTGACAAAAACTTAATATCCCAAAAAACCCCATTTTTATATTGAAATTTGTGAGGCAGGAGCTTTTTTTATAAAATTACTTTGGAAAAATTGGAAAATAACAAGGGCACTGCTGCTCAGAAATATTAATATTTTTAAATTGAATTATTAATTAGCTTTCGTTAGAAGATATAATTGTAATCGAAATTCGAATTAATCATAAATACAAAAAAAAATTATAATAATCAAAATCGTTTTAGTAATTAAAAAAAATAATAATTTTAACTCTAACTTGACACACTTCTGCAGAACAGTTTATGTACTTCTTACTTCATACCTTGATGTACTCTTCATACTACATAAAAAATTATTGTCTTAGAGTGATGCTATAAGATTGAAGGAGTAGTGACATCCTTGAACTAATGACAGATGTCGCTATAGGCCTAATTTTTTTAAATTTAGGTACTTAAAGTTAAATTTAGGTACTTAAAATTGAGGAAATTTAGGGTTAATAATCAATGAATTCGAGACAAAATAAATTACAAAATGTCATTAATAATTAATGTAATCAATAATAATTAAAATTGCAAATGTAATTAATAATAGCTAGATTCGTTTTTCATCAACTAGTGTTAACTAATCTATTCAAGATTTATTAAGTATTAACTATTTATTAGTGTTACTAATAAATAGTGGTAATCTGATCAACTAATTCTAAATTTGAGATGCTGTCGAAACTAAATTACTATTTTTCCTTTTATATGCTGTTGGCAAAATAAGAATTTATTGACAATGATGAGTACAGTCTTGTTTCATGAAATAAAAATTGGAATAAAAAGAAATGTTGACATTGAGTTTAAAAAAATTTCCATCATGAAGGTATAAACAAATAATAATATATCAAATTTATATCACATGAAATATATATTTAAATACAGGAAATAAAAGATTGACTAATTTTATAAACAATTAAAACAAAATCATAGAATACTGAGTCTTGAAAGAAATTTAAAAAAATGCAGCAGTGAGGCCTCAGTACTTTCATAAAAAAAATGATAAACCTAAGCAAGAGGGGGTCGAACGTTTGTCAACTCGATTTAGTGTACCATACAAGGTACATATTTACACATTAGGGTGAGTCGAAAATCTTGAAAACTGTTGTCTACCCTCAAAAATCAAAGATATCGTTGAAATGAAGGTCTCAGTGCAACGATTCGATTTTTTGACAATATATAGAGGGCGCACGGGACGTTAGAAAATGCCATTTTTAGCGTTAAATTCACTTTATCACTGATAAACGGAAACAGATCGTTCAAAAAATTCTGAATTTTTTATATACAGGGCCCAGATATGTACTCTTTCAAACCCATATTTACTAAACATTAGGTTCATATCTTCGAAGAAAAAAAACTCTGAAAATCAATAGTTTCACTATTTTTCAATTAATTATATCATTAAATATTGATTTTGGTCTTCTACGACGTTTTTATATTTCTTCCATCTTTATTATTATAAAACTTGTAATGATATAATTCATTGAAAAGTAGTGAAAATATTGATTTTCAGAGATTTTTTTTCGAAGATGTGAACCATTTGTTAATATTCAGTAAATATGGGTTTGAACTTTTTGAATGATCTGTGTCTGTTTATCAGTGCTAAAGTAAATTTAACGCTAAAAATGGCGTTTTTAAATGTCCCGCGCGCCCTCTGTATACACTGCGACCTCGATTCTCGGTACCTCGATCTTTGCAATTGCAGCGTAGTGGGAGAAGCGCCAAGCCAATCGCGTCTCGCCGCCGTCAGCCACCAGCGGCGCAGAGACGGTTCTGTGCAATGTGCGCAACTCCACTTCTTGCGAGAGCCAGTCCCGCACAATTCCGATTATCGAGGTGGCAGTGTATTGTCAAAAAATTCGAATCGTTGCAATGAGACCTTTATTTCAAGAACGATATCTTTGATTTTTGAGGGTACCTAACAGTTTTCAAAATTTTCGATTCACCCTAATACACATATATTTATATATTGCTAGAGGGGCTTCGGTCGATTTCAATTTTGCTCCCCCGACGCGGCTGCTTCTGTACATTTGACTTTTCTTCTTTACCGCATATAACATACGCTATATATATATATTACTGCAGTCAGGAAAGGGAAGAAAAAAAATCAAAGAAGAAAAGAAAAAATGCATAAGAACGCGGCCGGACACAGGTGGGTGTCGGCGTCGTTTGTAATTCGAGATTACGAAGTCGACTTCTCTCTCCTCTTCCACCCAACTGACGAGGGCTAAAGAGAGAGAGAGAGAGAGAGAGAGAGAGAGAGAGAGAGAGAGAGAGAGAGAGAGAGAGAGAGAGAGAGAGAGAGAGAGCCTCAACGAAACCTAGAAAAAGGGCGCCCGCTCTTTGCATCTCGGTGTTGCAATTTAAAAAAAAATTTCTTGCCGCATTTCGACTCTCGTCCTCGTCGAAATTGAGATCGAAATGTAATTGGGGTAGACCCTTAATGTCTATATGTATATTGGGGTGTTAAATTTTTTTTTCATTTTTTTCGTCGCGTGTTCGATCCCGATCAAGTCGTTTCTTCGATCCACATCAAAATTCTGACGTTCTTCAGTCACCAAAAAAATGTTCAAGTGTAAAAAAAAAATTTGATAAATATGGAAGGAGTCATGATGAGACGTAAAAAAATGTGACAATTGTAAATGGAAGAGTTATGATTTTTGAAAAGTTTTATTTCGATCATGTGGGTGGAATTAATGTTTAATTAATAAGAGGTTCCTGTCTGGGGTCATTCAGGGGAATTTTCGTTAACGAGCAAAACGTCCGTTTTTCGAGTCATCATTCGTCAGATGGGGTACGCGTCAACATTTAACAATAATATACACACACATATATAGACATATGTATATGATTTTCATATTGACGAAGCGAACCTAACGTGGTAAAGAGAGCACGAGCGATGACTGGATACTTTTATCATCGTAAATTCGATTAAGCCTCTTTCTGTCTCCAGTTTCCATTATATGCACAAATAAAATGTCCATTTAAGACAACTTATACTTGCAAAAAATATGATGGAGAAAGTTTTGATTATCTTCTTATTTGTTGTTGTTGTTGTTGTTGTTGTTGCTGCTGCTGATGTTGTTGTTGTTGTTGTTGTTGTTGTTGTTGTTGTTGTTGTTGTTGGTGTTGTTGTTGTTGTTGTTGTTGTTGTTGTTGTTACTCGTATTACATACTATTGTTGGCGTTTTTATTGTTATTAGAGGTCACTATATATTTCTGATGAATGATTTTTAAAATTTAGTCAATATATTCATTAAACGTTCTACAGAAAGTAAAGTTAATAATAATGATAATTTTTATGATCGTTTTTAGCGATTTTAAACACAAATTTAAAATGGCGGCTGTAAGAAGGTAAATCAAGTTTTTAGATTTTTGTAAAAGTGGTCATTTTACAGATTATTGACTATATATTTGCACCCAGTTAAAGGGGACTTACCCAAATGTAGAACCCCGCCCCCCCCCCTCCAACATCGGATAGATTTTGAAAATCTTCTGTGAAAAACCCCATAAATTAATCGCCAATGACAAAACATGGATAATACAGCAACAAATTAACTTAATTACAAAAATAAGCTCCTAGCTATTGATTTGCCATAGTATATCAGCTGTTTCATGCCTATATTTCACGAGCGGCATTTGTTTCAATTTCTCCAGAAGTAATTTTAATGAAAATTGATAAAGGTAATGGTACTTACGAATTTTAGCCTCAAATTTTGAGTTCTTAAGATCAATCTTAAAATCGAACTTTCCACTGAGCTCAAGTTGGAACTTAAGATCGAACTTAAGTTTCAATTTAAGATGAATCTGAAGTTTGAACTAAAGCATCATCATAAGTTCATACTCTAGTTCAAACTTTAGTGCAAACTTCAAATTGATCTTAAGTTTAAACTTAAATATTGTTTGAAGTTTGATCTTGAGATGCATCTTGAGCTTGAACTTGAGTTCGATCAAACTTCTTTCATCGCCTTCCATGATCATGTTTTTTGACATTGTTGTCAAAATAATTAAATTCGATCGAACGAATAATTAAGTTCAAGCTCACAATAGATCTTTATATCAAATTTCAAACCATTAAGTGTCAACTTAAGATCGATCCGAAATTCGCACTAAAGTTTGAACTTGAGTATGAACTTATGATGATACTTAAGTTCAAACTTACGATTCATCTTAAATTGGAACTTAAGTTCGATCTAAAGTTCCAACTTGAGTTCAATGGAAAGTTTGATTTTAAGTTCCAATTTAAGATGAATCTTAAGTTTGAACTTAAGTATCGTTATAAGTTCATACTCAAGTGGAAAACTTTAGTGCGAACTGCAGATCGATCCTAAGTTCAAACTTAAACTTGGTTTGAAGTTCGATCTTAAGATCCATCTTGAGCTTGAACTTAAGTTCGATCAAACTTCTTCCATTGCCTCCCTTGACCGTGTTTCTGACATGAGTTGTCAAAATAATGAAGTTCGATTAAGCTTAAGCTTAAACTCAAGATGGATCTTAAGTTCAAACTTCAAACCAAGTTTAAGTTTGAACTTAAGATCGATTTGAAGTTCGCAGTAAAGTTCGAACTTAAGGCCCGGATTTTCAGTTCCTAAGATCTATCTTAGGATCGATCTTAAGATCGAACTCAAGATCAAACTTTCCACAAGTTGGAACTTAAGATCGAACTTAAGTTGAATCTTTTTTTTTCTCGTGGGATTGTGGAAAATCTTCAAAAAGCCAATTAGGCAGGGTACGCCCTCCCTATCGTGTACCCACTAAAAACTTAAGTTGAATCTTAAGATGAATCTTGAGTTTGAACTTCAGTTTCATTATAAGTTCATACTTAAGTTCAAACTTTGGTGTGCACTTGAGATCGATCTTAAGTTCAAACTCAAATTAAATTGTGTCAAATTATGTTAAATTGGGTTAAGTTTGAACTTAAGATCGATCTCAAGTTCGCACTAAAGTTTTATCTTATGTATGAACTTATGATAAAACTCAAGTTCAAACTTAAGATTCGACTAAAGTTTGATCTTAAGTTCCAACTTGAGTTCAATGGAAAGTTTGATCTTGAGCTCGATCTGAAGATCGATCCTAAGATAGATCTTAGGAACTGACAGTCCGGGCCTAAGTATGAACTTATAATGACACTTAAGTTCAAACTTAAGATTCATCTTAAATTGGTACTTAAGTTCGATCTTAAGTTCCAAATTAAGTTCAATGGAAAGTTTGATCTTAAGGTTGATCTTAAAATCTTAAAATTCGGGACTTAGACTCATCGTAGAAATTATTTGAGGCTTTCCTTTTGAGAATCTACGACTGTATCAGAATGATCCACGGAAATTTGCACAACACACGTGATTAACGTGAACATGAAACATTGTACACGAGGCGTTATATGACTGGAGATAAGAAAAGCTTTATAGAGAGATGCGAGTGTGTTTATGACCTACCGCGTTGCTAGAGACCAATTTAAGGGATCGTTTCCCGGCTTCGCTATACTTCACGGCAAAGAGCGCGAGTCGTCCCGAGACGCTCGGGCGAGCGAGAGAGCGTCCCGGCGATGATGGATAGGGGACCACACGCGTCACTCCCTCCCAATCCCTCCCTCTCCCTCTCTCTCTCTCTCTTTTGTAGATCCCACGAGGGAAAATACGTAGATACGCGAAATGATGAACGTATCAAACGTGCACCCAGAAAAAAGATCTGGTACATTTAACTAAATCCTAGTCAAGCCAAATACATTTTTTTAGTGCTGGCCTAATACAACTCTATTCATGTCAAGGAAATTTTTTTTTTAATGACCTGCTAGAAAAATATATTGCGATCTAATAAATTTTTATTTGATATCAATAAATATTATTTCAAACTGAACAAATATGTATTTAAATGAAATAATTTTTTTTTTTAATATTTACACAATATATATTTTTAAACATTACAATCTTTGAATGTATAGCTACACATATTAAGTCTACAATTTCGTAAACTTCGACTTTTCTTTAACAGAAGGGAAAAGAGAAAAAACCCTTTTTTATGGGAATCCTTTTTGGGGATTCGACCATCTTGCGTTTTGCCGCAATGTTCAATGTATTTGATATCCATACTGAAAAATAAGGATATCAAACATAGACGAGCTTGGAAAGGATATAGGCGACGAGAGGCAGGTTCGCTTGTGCGAGAGGTAGCCACCTGGCGGATTTTTGGGGTACTGACAAATCTGCAGATATGATCGGATGAGATTACGGGTGAATAGGTATTCAGTAACAACGTATAGAATTTTTCTTCAATGCCTGTTTCTCGATGACAGGAAATTCAAATAAATTAATATGGTGGAAGTAAATATCGCCTAAAATTGGATGGAAAGAAAATTTTCTTTAAAGTAACTAAAAAATAATCAAATAAACGATTATAGTACCTACGACTAGATCTTTTTTCTGAGTGTGCGAATAAATATTTTCCGGATATGACTTTTACAAATGTTAAATAAACATTTTAATTGGATTCGAAGCTTTGCAACTTGAAAGTGCACCGACGAAACGATTTATTTAGTTCAGAGAAAATTTGTTTACACAAATAAAATTTTATTCAAATATTGACAAATATGGGCTGTTTAATAGGTCTATATTTAAATAAATCGGAAATATTTAGTTGGATCGAATAAATTTTTTTTTTTTGGTTGTACGGAATTTCATGGAAGACCAATTGGTTCCAATTGATCAGACAAATTCTTGAAAAACAATTGTCACGTAAAAATCTGTCTTTTTTGTTTGTATCTTTCGCCATTTTTTTCGCTGCTCCAAAAAAACGAATTTTTTCTAGACTTTCGAGATCATTTGTAATATATTACTTTTTTTTTGTACAATGTTATCATAAATTTTGGCTTTAGAGAATAATTTTTCTGCTATGAAAATATTGACTTTTTGTACGATATATTCTGAAATGTTCAATTGCCCCGGATTTGAAGACGTTCGTAATTTAATAAATTGTTGCAGACAGAAAAATTATAATTCTAGTCATCTCTATAAATAATACCTTTTATCTTAACTTAAGAAAATTTAAAACACCATTACTTCAACAAATTTTATGACGGTAAAAAAATAACGATTTCCACTAAAAATTTGATCTAAATTGTTAAGAAAGAAATTTTAATTTTTAAAAAATGACCTTTTACAAATTTCTGAGATGTGTCAAAAAAATTGACCAGTTTTGAGAAACAATTAAGTTGAATATTGCAAGCGAAAACCGTTTTCAAAAGTCGCACTATTTCTTTAATTTATAATATTTGAAATCGCTTTTTAGATTTAGATAAAATAGAATTATATTTATGAAAAAGAGTCCTGGAAAAGGAATTCCTAGAATATGGGAATATACAAAAAAAGACCTTAAAAAATTTCAAAAGGATTCCTTTTATTCGAGGCGAAAAAAAAGTCACAAAAAATGCACTGATCGAGCCATCTGATTATGATTTTCATCTTCAACCCTTCATAAACAATAACAAGAATTATTCTATATATATAGATGGGCCAAAACGCCAATTATGGATGTCGGATCCAGCCTCACCCCCTCAGAGATCTTTTCACGTTTTTTTAGCTGAAAGTCCTCATTGAAAAACACAACCCCAAATTTTTCAGATTTTTTCCCCTCTAACTTTCGCAATTTTTGTTTTATACATTATGACTTGCCATCTTCCACCACAACAAAAAAAAATCAAAAAATAGGTTTTTTGCGAGAAAAAGTCTCAGCTTAAAAAAAAATTGTTTTTTTGTTAATGCACTTTGAAAGCTCTTAAAATTGTGCTTAAAGTCTAAAAAATTGTTTTTTGGCCATTGCCCAAATTTTGAACATTTTTTCAATATTTTTTTCGAAAAGCTGAGATAATTTTACATGGAATACGTATTTTTCGAGATGGGTTCTCCATAAACACACGAGAAATGAATGAATGAACAAAAATTGATTTTTTTTGTTATCTTCTTTTCCGTGACAATAAATTTTTTTTGAAAAAATACGTTTTTTGAGTAAAAAAGTCTCAGCTTTCCAAAAAAAAGATTTCTTTTCCGATAATACATGTGAAAAGCTCTCGAAATCGAGTTTTAAATCTAAAAAGCTGTTTTTTAGCCATTGCCCATATTTTGAAATATTTTTCCATGTTTTTTTCGAAAAAGCTGAGAAAATTTTACTCAACATATGTCATTTTCAAGGTGGATTCTAAATAAACATAGGAGAAATGAATTAATAAACACTTTTTAATTCATTTTCTCGTATGTTTATTTAGAATCCACCTTGAAAATGACATATGTTATGTAAAATTTTCTCAGTTTTTCGAAAAAATCATGGAAAAAAATTTCAAAATATGGGCAATGTTTAAAAAACCGCTTTTTAGATTTAAAACTCGATTTTGAGAGCTTTTCACAGGCATTATCGGAAAAGCAATATTTTTTTGGAAAGCTGAGACTTTTTTACTCAAAAAACGTATTTTTTCAAAAAAACTTTATCGTAACGGAAGATGGCAAAAAAAATGAATAAAATCAATTTTTGTTGATTCATTCATTTCTCGTATGTTTATAGAGAACCCATCTCGGAAAATACATGCTCCATGTAAAATTGTCTCAGCTTTTCGAAAAACATATTGAAAAAATTTTCAAAATTTGGGCAACTGCCAAGAAACAGCTTTTTAGATTTTGAGGTCAATTTTGAGAGCTTTCCGAGTGCATAAACAAAAAAACAATATATTTTTTTTAAAGGCCGAGACTTTTTCAAGCAAAAAAAAATATTTTTTGAAATTTTTTTTATCGTGGTGGAAGATGGCGAGTCATAATGAATAAAACAAAAATTGTAAAACCAGACGGAATACCCCATGTAATAACTGCGAAAGTTAGCGGGGAAAAAATCTGAAAAAATTTAGGATTGTGTTTTTCAATAAGGACTTTGAGCTAAAAAAAATGCGAAAAGATCTGAGGGTGTGAGGCCGGATCCGACGTCCATAATTGGCGTTTTGGCCCATATATATATAAATGGTGAAATGGATGTTTTCTAGAAAATCGTGAAAATAAGGTCATTTCACTAAAGCTCTGAATAGTGTAGGTAAAGTTTCCCGGAGGTAATTGTTTTTCGCAATTTTCACACAATCATCGACTCGACTGACGCTCATGAGACGCGCGGAACTTTCTCACACGAAAATTCAATTTTACAAAAATATTGGCTTCATAATGAGAAATAGTTGCTGTGTCATGCCGCAGGACGATCGCGCGGTGGAGGTTAAGGAACAAAAAAACTACAGTCGAAGGAGCCGCTTTTGCCGCTCTCTGAAACTAATATATATTTTTATAATATCTATATATATAGATATATGTAGAATGGTGGTTTTGAGGACTATATAGAAATTTCTCTAAGGAAAAGTTTTCAATTTTAAAATCTAGTGTTGTAATACTGGGGGCTTCGCCCCCAAACCCCCTAAAAAACCTACAAACAAAGCCTACAAACTCGATTAGTGCCTAAAACTCCCTACATAAAATCGAGTTTTAGGCACTAATCGAGTTTCTAGGCTTTGTTTCGAGGTTTGCTTTAGGGGGTCTGGGTGCAAAGCCCCCAGTATTACAACACTCAATTTTAAAATTGAAAACTTTTCCTTAGAGAAATTTCTCTAAGAAAATTTCTTTAAGACACTTTTTCTTTAAGAAATTTTTGAGGACAGTCCTCAAAACAGCCAAAAGTCTTCAAAACTACCATTATATGTATGAAATAGTCCTCAAAACTACCATTCTACATATATATATATATGGATATCGATATATATTATATCTATATATATCATATTAATTTGTCTGAGGCAATATCTTCGAAAAAATAGGATCAATGAAGTTCAACTTATTTATCATTTTTCCGGGTTGCATTTTGGAGTAAAAATCGTGATTACATTTTGTAGAGCATTTTCAGAATTTAGCACTGATTTTGATTAGAGTAGTAGAGTGAAGCACTTTAACGCACTCAACTAAAAAATTCTAATAATGAGAAAATCGTATAATTTAAAGAGACAATTCCGCTTCCAAAAGTTGCAGGAAAATTTTTCCAAAAATGGTTGTAGGAAATGAAAAAGAGAAGTGGGACCATCTGCGAAATTAATTGATACAGATAGCCCCATAATTTTTCAAAAATTCCATTAAGCGGTAATTCTGGTCTATAATTTTGAAAAAATGTTTTTTTTTGCATATTCTTAATGTTTAGACCCTCAAGAATATATCCTCGAAAGGAAATTTTGTAATCCCAATATTTTACGGAGTTATAGCTATTTTAGTGACGTAGCAACTATGCCCGTCGAAGCAAATCGGGCTATAGACGTTATTTTTCTCAAAACTCGATTGACATGATATTTCAAGTTCTGCTCAACCGATTTACTTCAACTATTACACCAATCTTCAAAGTATATCTTTCTATGACCCCTGCCACTTTTGTATCAAAATTATTATTTTTTACTATTGCACAAAAATTAAGAACTATGAAGAAAAGATTCGAAAAACGTCTCTTTTTGTTCAGACAGCCGCCATTTTGCAAAAAAAAAAAGTTTTCTCTGAGGTAGAGGCTATAACGACATTTCTACTAATTAAGAATCTTTCTTTTGCTTCCTCATAAAGGAAGCTTTGTTTTCGTGAAAAAAAATTTTTTTCGAGATTTTTATGTCAATGTGTTCAAAATGTCCTAAAACATCGAGAAATCATATTTAGAAAAAACGTCCGGATGGATGTGTGTGTGTGTGTGTGTGTGTGTGCGCGCGTGTGTATGTATGTATCCTGAGTTTCTGATGTAAATTATTAATAACTCGAGAACGCTTCGTGATATCGAGCTAAAATTTGGCACACTTGTAGAGCACGAATTGCTTTTCATTTTGAAAAAAAAATTAATTTACTTCTAACGGGTGTTCAGATTTTATTGACTTTTTTGGTTTTGCAGGAATGGCGTAAACGCTCTAACTTGTGCAATTTTCAAGATATTGCATTCAAACTTTGTACAGAAATAGTATAACTATTAAGGTTGTTTGGTATTGAATTTGGCGAAAATCCATCGAGGGATTAAAATTCTATGAAATTTTGAATTTTTTGAAAAATCGCCTAAACGCTCTAACTTGCGCAATTTTTAAGATATTGTACTGAAACTTTGCACAGAGGTAATATAGCTGTGAAGGTTATTCGCTATTAAATTTGGCAAAAATCCATCGAGAGATTAAAATATTATGAAATTTTGATTTTTTTGAAAAATAGCGCAAGCGCTCTAACTTGCACAATTTTCAATATATTTCACTGAAACTTTGTACAGAACTTGTATAGCTATCAAGGTTGTTCGCTATCAAATTTGTAAAAAATCCATCGAGAGATTAAAATTTTATGAAATTTTGAATTTTTTGAAAAATAGCGCAAGCGCTCTAACTTACACAATTTTCAATATATTTCACAGAAACTTTGTACAATACTTGTATAGCTATCAAGGTTTGTTCGCGATCAAATTTGGCGAAAATTGATCGAATTTGCACATTAATTACTAATATTTTTCAATAGTTAACAAAGCTTCCTTTATGAGGAAGCCAAATTTGATCGCCATACCGTGTGTTAAAGGAAGCTAAATGTGAACTATGGATAAAGATGAGGAAGCAATGTGCCAATTTTTTATTTTGTATCGGATGACTAGAAAGGCTGCAATCGTATCAACTAGCACACTCCTTTTTTTTACCCCCAACTTTACCAGGTTAAAACTTAGTTAATTTTCATTTTTTTCCCGAAATTTTTTTTGTTCATTGTCAAAATATTAATAAATATGTTGATACATATTAATATTATAAAATATCAAAAAATAATTTAATATTACATAATAATATAAAAATATTAATATAATATGAAGAAAGGTAAAAATATCATTTTTTTTTAAATCGAGATCGACAAGACGCTCGAAATGTATGTCTCTAGACCAGAATACCGCCTTAAACGATCGCAGGGAAAAATTTGTTGAAAATTGTCTGTGATAGTATAATTGACCCTTGATGGCTCTACATGTGTTAAATTTGAGAAACAGCTCGAATGAAATGGAACGCCCCATATACTTGGTTTCGCCTGAATGACTCGCGATAATGTGTACATATATATACATATATCGTATGTACATGTGTCGCGGCTATTATCGCGCCAGTTGACCGCGGGGAAAAGCGGAGGGAGGCAAAAGATGATGATGGAGAACGAGAGAGGAAGGCAGAGGGAAGGCCACAAGTGTGTAGGACAGTAGCGGCTACCTTCGTTTCACCGTGACGGCCGCCATTGTCGAGAGACCATCATATTCACGATTCACGCATCAGAATACATATATAATATATATACATATATACATATATAAATAAATATATAGTTATATATTATACTCTATAAACAATTTACAAAGTGTGTTTCTACGGCACGACCCACGCGGAAAAAAAGTATATTCGAAAGTATAGTTTTGATGTAAGAAATATGTATGAAGGATATATAATTCATATATGCAATATATATTACATATAGATCTGACATACATAATTTATATAACTTTTTTATATTAATTTTATATCTGATATATATCTGACATATATCTGACATACATAACTTGTATATTTTTTATATTAATTTTACATCTAATATATATTTGAAATATATGAACAATATTTTTCGTATATTTATAATATATGTGAAATTTATAATATATATCTTGATTAAAAAATAGGGCCCTAATCTATGACCACTAACATCGATCTCGATTATCATAAAAAATATGATAGGCATAAATAATGCGATTAATACATGTACAATTTGTGTATGTATGTGTCTGACCGGGAAAATTTGGTTTTTGAGGAACGATGTGAATCTGGGGGGGACCGGGAATCGAACCCGCGACCTTTCGATTGCCAGTCGAGCGCTCATCCGACTGAGCTACGTCAGGCGACTTGCAGTACTAGATTCGAATCGTGCATTTATTCATTGTACAGAATTACAATTTTTATGTAAAAAAATTGAATAAAGTGAAAAACGTACTTGAATTGTAATTCGCAATGTTAATTATTATAATTTACAAAGGAAATATGTAAGAGAAGTTAAATTATTTATTTTAACATCATTGAAATCAACTATTATAAAAAAGATCAGAATTACGGGAAAAAAATCGAATTTTTTTTTTAACAAGAAGTTATTTGAATCTCATCTTCGGTAAAATCTAAAAAATTTTGTTCTTTTACGTAGAATATTATAAGTTTTTTTGAACAAATTGGAATGGGTCCCATCGCAAAAAAATCCAATTTTTTAGCTTAAAATAGGAAAAAAACGTTTTAAAAAAATCTTCTCAGGTTTCGATATTTTGTTCAAAAAGTACATTGAAAAAAATGACCTCCTAATAAATTAGAATATTTTGGCTGTTGTAAAAGTTATGATCACTTTAGAAATATGGTTTGAAAAATCAATAATTCGGTATGGTTTAAGATAAAGAGCTAAAAATTTACATGGATAATTCTTTTCGCATGTATAATACCATATTAAAATATTTAAAAAATCGTAGGGGGTCATCGACGAAACGTCGTTGAATTGATAGGGACATGTAATTTTATTATATAAAGTAACAAATTTATATAATAAAAATATATATTCCATATTTTTATATAGATTGTGCATGAATATATCATATGTTCTTTTTATATTCCAAGCTATATAAATATGTATCCATATTATATTTTTCATGTACTACAAATGTATTACAGAGATATGGGAAATGTAATATAGATATATAATTTAACATAGAAAAATATAAAAGCAATGTATTTAATATGCATAAGCTTATAAGTGAGATGCGTTCCATATATATGAAATATATATTATTTATACTTGTCTCATGTATGACGAATATACTTTTTTTCCGCGTGGGGAAGATCAATTTTCCCGAGGAAAGACTCAACCAAGTCACTAAATTGACCAAAAAAATGGGAATCAAAAAGCAAATCAAGTGTTTCATGAAAAAGTAATTTAATTTAATTTATTTTTAATTTAATTTAAATCAATATCAAAATATATTTCATCTCAAAATATTTGTTAACAATTTTGAGAAAATAGTCTTCGACTATTATTTGTTTTTTCCTGAAATTCTCGATTTTCCGGCAAAGACTGCACAAAAGATACGATTTTCAGCAAAAAAAAAATTTTTTTTTGCTCCTCGAGGGCACGAAGGTTCGAAAAAGGTGCGTAAAAAAAAAGTGAAGAATTCTCTTTCTTCACAGCTACCTATTTTGTGTACAGTCGAGGAGGCCAACTTTTTTTTTGCGCCAACTCGAATGCTTTTCTCGTTCTCGTTCGCGCAAGGCGATGGTTGAGCCCGTGAAAGGGTTTGCCGGGCTTTTTTTTTTGCCATGCAGTTACTTTTAATAAAGCTTGCACGGGTCCGGAACGAGCCCAGAGGCGTATGGCGAACGAGCGACGAAGAGAGAGAGAGAGGGAGAGAGAGAGAGAGAGAGAGAGAGAGAGAGAGAGAGAGAAACAGAGTCTTTAAAGCCTCCATGGACTCTCTCGACTTCGCAAAACTGTACTGGAGGCACGAACAATGTGGATTATGGGCGATGATGACGAATATTTATGAGTTTACGATTTGATTATTTTACGACGACCGTAAGTCGAGGAATTTTATTGCCACGGCGGGTTACACGCGAAGGATTCCAACGCCTCCTTACTTTTTCAGGTTTCCCGATGCCCAATGTCCTCTATACGTATGTCCCACACGATTTTCCGAGTCCTTGGCACTCCGGAGGACCAAAAATTGCTTCCCCAGAGTCAAAAGACTGGTTTTGACCATTTATTTTATTTATTTTATTTATTTTATTTATTTTATTTATTTTATTTATTTTATTTATTTTATTTATTTTATTTATTTTATTTATTTTATTTATTTTATTTATTTTATTTATTTTATTTATTTTATTTATTTTATTTATTTTATTTATTTTATTTATTTTATTTATTTTATTTATTTTATTTATTTTATTTATTTTATTTATTTTATTTATTTTATTTATTTTATTTATTTTATTTATTTTATTTATTTTATTTATTTTATTTATTTTATTTATTTTATTTATTTTATTTATTTTATTTATTTTATTTATTTTATTTATTTTATGTATTTTATTTATTCCTTGAAATAATGATAATAACACAGCCACACAAAATTAAAAAAAAAATTCGGCCTGGGGGTCCAACTATGTATACTGTATGTTTTTGGGGTTGCTGAATCCGAATCCGAGGTTGGTTTAACCCCAGCACGTCAGGGTTTGGCTATAACCTTAAAAAATAACACTCCAAAATCAAGATTATTTTTTTAATATTTCGAAAACTATTATAGCTACGAAAAAATTATTCTGAGTTCATCTTGAAGAGTATACTTGTGGCTACGAAAAAAAAATATTCCGAAATTTTTTTTAGAAATGATGAATTTGGAGAATTTTGAATTTTTAAAAATCGTGCAAATCTACAATGGACGTTAAATTTTTCGTTCAATTTTTTTATTTAATATCTTGTACTAATCTTAAAAGATCCTGAAATTTTCAATAAGGTCTTTCTTGTTTTTTCAAAAATATGAATTTTTGGATTTTTAAAAATCGTGTGAATCCACGATGAACATTAAATTGTTTGGTAAATTTTTTTTGGATAATACTTTGGACTGATCTTAAAAGATCCTGGAATCTTCAGGATCTTTTAATTTTTGAAACAAAAAAACACCATCCTGAACATTTCAGGATCTTTTAAGATCAGTCCAAGGTATTATATAATAAAAATTTAAGCAAAAATTTAATGTTGATCGCGGATTCACACGATTTTTTTAAATTAAAAAATTCATGGTTTTGAAAAAACAAAAAACACCTTTCTGAAAATTTCAGAATCTTCTAAGATCAGTACAAGGTAATATATTAAAAAAAAGATTTATAAAAATTCAAAATTCTCCACATTTGTCATTTTTCAAAAAAAAAATTCAGAATATTTTTTTTAGTAGCCACGAGTATAATCATCGAGACGAACCCAGAACAATTTTTTCGTAACTATAATATTTTTCGAGATATTTGAAAAACAAGTTAATTTTGGAGTGTTTTTTGAGGTTTGAGGTAAACCCTGACGTGCTGGGGTTAAACCAACCTCGTATTCGGATTCAGCGACCCCAAAAACATACAATGTACATAGTCAGACCCCCAGGCCGAAATTTTTTTTGTGTGGCTGTGTAATCATTGCAACAGTGCCAATATAATAATTAAAATTGAATTTTGTCAAAATTAAATCGTAATACCTACAATTATATAAATACGTTATCGTACAATAATTTTTTTTTTATTGTCAAAGTATAAAATAAAATAGTTCAAATTTTGTACTGACAATTATTGAATCTTCGCCGTGAATCGTTGAAAAACCTTGCGAGGAATAAAAGGAGCCCTGAATCAACGTAATCCAAGAAAAATTGGGGATTAATCTTGAAAAATAACCTTAACAAAAGTGAACCTTTCTAGAATTTATTGGAAGACAGTCAATACGCAAGAAAAATTGTTCATAATTAATATTTTTCATTATCCAGAATGTATTCTGGGTTAAAAAAACATGATTATATTTAGTGGACGATTTCTAGAATTTTGAAAAACGTTTCCAAAATTTAGTACTGATTTGACTGGAATGAAGCACTTTAACATCCTCAACTAAAAACTCCTCATAATGAGAAAATCGTAGAATTTAAAAGCAGAATTGAGCTTCCGAAAATTGCAAGAAAAATTTCCAAAAATGTAAATAAAAAGAAATAGTGCAACCGTCTTATTTTTTTATTTTGATTTATTTATTATTTATCTATCAATTTATTCATTCCTTGAAATAAATAATAATAATAATAATAATAATAATAAGCATTGATTAAAAAAGAAATTTGTCCAAATAAAATCGGAATACCTACAATTATATAAATACTTTATCGTACAATCAGTTTTTTAATTATAAAAGTATAAATAAAATAGCTTAAATTTTGTACTGAAAATAATTGACGAAAATCTGCGCCGTGAATCGTTGAAAAATCTTGCGAGGAATAAAAGGAGCCCTGAATCAACGTAATCTAAAAAAAATGGCGGATCAATCTTGAAAAACCAGCTTAACAAAAGTGAACCTTTCTAGAAATCATCGTAAGACAATCAATATGCAAGAAAAATTGATAACAATTAATATTTTTTATTATCCAGGATGTATTTAGTGGTGAAAAACATGATTACATTTTGTGGACGATTTCTAAAATTTCCAAAACGATATCCAACATTTTGACCTAAAATCAAATCGTGGAAATCAAAATGGTAGGAAATGTGATTCTATACAACTTTGGTTGTGTATATTTATGCCCTAAAGTTAATAACAAACGCCATAATTTAATAATCATACTTTGCCACCATTTTCCCACTTAACTCGAAAAATATCGATCGCACGATAACGAAATTTTATTGTACGAGTGCGTAAAATGCCAGTTTGAGCACGCGCAGCGTGCGCAAAGTGGCACTTTGCGCACGGAGTGCAATAAAAGCTGTTATAGGACTAAAGTTGTAGAGGATTTTTTTATTTTCCATTTTTTAATTTTTTCAAAATTAATAGGACGACGCCATTTTTTTCGGGCGTAAATTAAAAAATATAAAAAAATTAAAAAGTATTCAAAAGTTGAAGAACATTTTGAAACAAATATTAAACATTTTTAAAATATTAAAAAATTAAAAAATATAAATGTCAAAATGTTTTGCTGGTGAAACGAAAAAATCGAAATTGAAAAAATCGAACGTAAATTCCCGAGGGATCTGTTTAAGAATTCAGAGTCCCTATGAAATCTTTTAATGTTAATTGTTCAATAAATAGCTTCTCAATCGTCGTGAAATTTTTACACGACCTCCCGAATACTTCATGTAAAGACATATTAAATTTTCAGAATTCTATCATCATTACTTCAACCTCCTTAAGGTTCAAAATGAAAAATGATGAGAAAATTCTGAAAATTTTGTATGTTTTTGTATGAAGTATTTAAGAGGTCGTGTAAAAATTTCACGACGATTAGGAAGCTCGTTATTGAAATATTAACATTTTGTTAAGAACAATTTTTTAAACAAATAACAAAATATTTATCAATAAACTTCGTTTTGCTTCCGTTGCTTTCAATATAGTGTAGATATTAAAAAATTGAGAGGTCAAAAAAAAAATCGCAAAGTTATATCAGTTTCCATAAGACTACATTTAATTTAATTTAATTTGTTAATGTTAATTGTTCGCTAACGAGCTTCCCAATCGTCATGAAATTTTTACACGACCTCTTAAATAATTCATCTAAAAACATACCAAATTTTCAGAATTTTCTCATCATTTGCGATTTGGGACTCAACATCCTTAATTAATCTTCTCAAAATTTTGGTACTTTTTGCAGAGTCGATTTTAACGAGCAATTTAGTGGATTTTCTGGCACGATAAAGTCCTTGATGTCGAACGATCACTCGAGCGAATCGTTTCGACCGTTGTGTCCATAACGAGAGAACGATTTGTCGATGAAAAGTAATGAAAAACAAAATTCTCGTTGATCGAACGTTCTAGTTGACGAAGAAGCAAGGATTTGTAGATCGTGTCCATAAAATTATACAGATATACAAGTACAGCGGATTTTGCTTCCAGATACGGAAATTACACGCTCTCGAAAGCAAAGAGTCCCGATTGTCGTGAGAAAAATATCTCTTTGCCAATTTTTCTTTTTTACGCGAGAATTGTCCACAGAGAATAAATGGAAAAAAATGTTGAGAAAAAGATTTAACAAAAAATTAAAAAAAATCAAAAGGACTCAAAGGTCTTCTTCAGTCGTCGAACTCTTCAATCTTCGAAGCTTTGTAAGTTGACGGAGGTTCAATACGCAAAGATGATTAATTTTTTTTGCCTCCGTTCAATCATCGCGATAAAAAAGTGTCTACTATTTTTTTGAGGTTGCATTTAACATATACTTTTAATAATAGTTTATGAACCGACGTGTAGCAAAATTATGAAAATTTTTGTCGCTTATCAATGCAAAATACATTCGACGTTTAATTTCGACGTTTGTTCATTAATTTTTTTAAATAACAAAATAAACTGCGATCGGTTTGAAGCTTTCACAGGTTGTTATTTGTATCTTGAGGAGTGCGAAAAAAAATTTGTTTACTTAATTTTACATGAATTTGTTTATAATTTTGTACGTCAAAGTGGAGTCCTCGAAAAAAAGGTGGCTTTGTTCCAGGGAAGCACGTAGCCTTCCGTATAGTGGTCATCTGATAGCAAAAATCCAGAGAGATTATTGTTTTGTAGGGTTAATTCTAATGAACTAACCTATAATATGCATATTTTAAGAAGAAAAAAAACGAAACGGCGGACTTGTGAACAGAAAGATCTTCACAATCAAATTTTTTTTTTCATAAATTATTTAAAAAAATTTATTTATTATTAAAAAATTGAATGTTTTAAAGGTTAGGTATTTAGCTATGTGTGACTAAAATAACGGGTAAAATTTTTAGCCAAATTGGTTGAATAGTTTTTAAATTCCCCGCAATTTCGAAAACGTAGTTCCAGTAAAAACGCGTTTAAAGTTTTGACAACAGATTTTGTATAAACAAATTATACTTGCAGCTATGCCTGGTGCATTTAGCACTCCTTTCGTTTCCTCAAAGTTATCTCAAAGCTCTTTCCATTTCTTCGAGATATTTACAGTTTCTGCTGATTGCCAAACCGTAGCAATTAATCATTTTTAACAATTCGTTAATCTCTTCTTTTGGCTATAACTTTAAAAATATTTTTTATTTCGGTGCAAAACTTTTAGAGTATGTTTTAAAAGTGTTTTTCTTGCGAAAAATGTAAAAAAAAAAATCGATTTTTTGAACCCGTCACAGTGGGCTACTACCTTAAAACAATGTAAGGCACGAAACACTGTCGACCTGTACTTAGCGGGTATTTAGACAATTCGACGGCAGTATGGAAGAACGTGCTATCTCAAATGGTGCTAGAAGAACGTGCCATCTCAAATGATGAGAGAAGAAGGTGCTATCTCAAATTGTGATAGAAGAACGTGCTATCTCAAATTGTGATAGAAGAACGTGCTATCTCAAGTTGTGCTAGAAGAACGCTCTATCTTAAACTATGAGAGAAGAACGTGCTATCTCAAATTGTGATAGAAAAACGTGCTATCTCAATTTGTGATAGAAGAACGTGCTATCTCGATCAGTGGACATATTTTGATTGTTACGGTACTGGAATTTGGGGTACTTTAATATACAGAGCACTTTTTCTGTTAACTTATATTATTTATTAAATGATTTAGCTCGATAATAGAAAAAAATAAAATAAGTTAAATAATAAAATAATAATAAAATAATAATAAATAATAAAATAATATATATAACATGTTATTTTTTCATCTTATGAAGCTAAATCACTTAAAAAAATTATATAACCTAACAGAAAAAGTATACTGAAGTACCCAAATTCCAGTGCCGGATCAATGAAAATATATCCACTGATGGAGATAGCACGTTCTTCTATCACAAATTGAGATAGCACGTTCTTCTATCACAATTTGAGATAGCACGTTCTTCTCTCATAGTTTGAGATAGCACGTTCTTCCAGCACAATTTGAGATAGCACGTTCTTCTATCACAATTTGAGATAGCACGTTCTTCTATCACAATTTGAGATAGCACAATCATCTATAACAATTTGAGATAGCACGTTCTTCTCTTATAGTTTGAGATAGCACGTTCTTCCAGCACAATACGAGAGAGCACGTTCTTTTATCACAATTAGAGATAGCACGTTCTTCTATCACAATTTGAGATAGCACCTTCTTCTCTCATCATTTGAGATGGCACGTTCTTCTAGCACAATTTGAGATAGCACGTTCTTCCATACTGCCGTCGAATTATAATAAGTGATTTTTGATCGAAAAGTCTCTGAAGTTAGGGGCTAGATAACGACATCGAGGAAAACGCGAAAAATCCCGCATAAAGGGACAGGAGAAAGACGTCCATATATCAGGCATGATGAGTTTACAGCCAGCCTCGTATAGCCATCATACACTTCGTCCTTTCGCGTGAGCGGAACAATGCTCAAGTTAGATTTACGATAGGACAAAGAGGGGTTGCAGGAAGAGAAGAGTCAGCGGTGCAGCCGATGGGTAAAGTAATACGAAGAGAGACAGAGAGGGAAAGGGAGAGAGAGAGAGAGAGAGAGAGAGAGAGAGAGGGTCTCTATTTTAGTGCACTTTATGTCTACACGGTCCACAGGTACCTATTTGGCACGAGCATACACACGTAGTGAAGAAAAAAGCTTAAGAAACAAGTTAGACAGCGCAGGGCTAATTTTTTGGGTCTTTCAAGACAAAGCGGGGTAATATGGAACACTCGATAAATGTGACCAAGCATAAAATTCTAATCTCGGTATTCCGCCTCAATCTCGAAGATTTTTCGTAACTTTTCCGGTCAAACGATCATTCAGAAGCGTTATTTGATCTTAGAAAACTCGATGTTTCGTCGGATACTCAATAAAAGTGGCGCTTTTCCACACGGAAAAAAATAATCAGTGAGAACTGCTGAGATTCCCATTAATTTTTACAGTTTCCCCCATCAACAGCGCCTCCTGGAAGGGCAAACAGTGAAATTTGCATATTTCTTTAATACAATATACAGATGTCACATATGACATAGCACATGCCCATCGAACGAATTTTGACAGTGTGGAACAGTAAAATGTACACTACGTGAAACGTTATATTTCTGTTGTATCCGGTGAACTTTTTACACATTTCACATTGTAAAAATTATCCAGGGCCCGTGAAAAAATTACAGTGTACATTGTAAAAATTGAAAAGAACGTAGTATATTTTGCGGTACGTTTTTTAATTTTCACTGAAAATACTGCAATTTATAAAATAAATTATAGTGTAGTGAAACGTTTCGATTTTGAATAAATTCCAATTTATTCAAATATTGTAAACCGTTATTTATCCTCGCTCAGGCTCACAGCTACGAGGGCTTGTACTTGACTAATTAATCGTGAGATCAATTGATGAAGCGAATCTAGTTTAACCTCGCACCCATAAAGAGCACGAGCGTCACCGAAATGCAATGGTGATCTGTTAAGAAAATGTAGTCTTCAATCCATAGGACTGCTCGACCACAGAACGGGGGTGATGTTGCAATAATTGTATCAGGGCTAGGAAACGCTTATGGAGAAAAGTTTGCCAGCGTTAGTGGCGCCCCAAGTGACTTGGCGGAGTTCTGGGGAACTAACTACAGCGGGATATATATCTGTATGCATAGCTATATATAGCTATGCATACAGATACAGTGGCGCCCCAAGTAACTTGGCGGAGTTCTGGGGAACTAACTACACCGGGATATATATCTGTATGCATAGCTATATATAGCTATGTAGTTCTGGGGAACTAACTACACCGGGATATATATCTGTATGCATAGCTATATATAGCTATGCAGTTCTGGGGAACTAACTACACCGGGATATATATAGCTATGCATACAGATATATATCCCGGTGTAGTTAATTCCCCAGAACTCCGCCAAGTGGCTTGGGGCGCCACTAACGCTGGCAACATTTTTAACACGAGCGTTTCCTAGCCCTGAATTGTATGTCAATTGAGGAAGCCGATTTTGGTAATACATCGGACCTTATAGGTGCTCGGTGGCTCTCTCGCTGGCGCGAGAGGGCGCGCCGTCCGACGCCATCTAGCGGATCTCGGGCGAAATGCAGAGATCGTGGCACGCCGCAGGTCGTCCCGTTACAGTGCCACACTGTAAGAATTGAAATTGACGTTGCATATTTTGCGGCGCGCATTTGATTTTTCACCGGGAACACTGCAATTTCTAGTTATGTGCTTTGAACATTCTACAGAGATCATTGTAAATTTTACAGTTCAAACCCAGTGGATTTCGTCGTTTCTGCTCGTTATTTCTACTTTGTCATTTTTTTGCGGTGAACATTGCATTTTTTACAGTGTAAATCAGCGGTCATAATGGTTTGAAAAGTAGAAACTACATTACATCCATTAATTTATAATGGATTCCCAGTAAAACGACTGAATTACAGTTCTGAACCGTATATTCTGCATTGAATACAGTAATTTTTTAAATATTACACATGAATTGTCACTGATCTTTTTTTTTTCGTGAAAATATCATTTTTTTCACATTGTCCCATTTTACCCCGGTTTACCCTGTATTTACGTAGAACGGGCGTTTCTGCTTCGGTCAAAAGATATAGATGTATTTCGTGTATATGTATACGCAATACCGTGACGAAAAATCAGATGGAAACACAACAGAGACGAAAAGTGGCCAAAATTCGGGCTCGAAAAGACGCACCGAACTTCCGTCCTTCATTATTCGAACTTAGCGTTTCCTCGACGCTTCGTCTCTCGCCGGGACACTTTTTCCCGTCTTTTCATTGCGAAATGGCGTCGATGAGAGGCGACTGAGGATACTCCGCGGGTGAGGAACGAGGGAAGAGAAGCAAGGGGAGGCTTGAGAGAGTCGTTCATCGGAAGCGTAACGAACGACTATGACGAGATCCTGATTTTCCTGTGCACAGGAGCACAGGAGCAAAAAAAAAGGAAACATTTGGACATGGGCTATATTTTGCCTTTGATGTATCGAGGAAATCTTTGGTGTGTAGGGAAACCTTCTCCCCTGCTGTCACCAATGCTGCTAAGTCTGTCAACACGGTGTGTCTTGTCGCGCCCTCTTCGAGGGTGTCAAAACTTTTCTGAGTAGGTATATATATATATATATATATATATATATATATATATATATATATATATATGTATGGACACATTGGAAAATGTAGGCGTAACGGCGACCATCTCCTTAAAACGATCCTCAACGCTTCGGAATGATTGAGAGCCTTATGTTGTGCTGTCACAGCAATAAGAGAAGAGAGAGAGAGAGAGAGAGAGAGAGAGAGAGAGAGAGAGAGAGAGAGAGAGAGAGAGAGAGAGAGAGAAAAGGACTCAGGAGCTTTTTGATGGCTTTTTGGTGACATGGAAAATGAAGTTTTCATGGTGCAATAATATTTTTGATAAGGCCTACCCACACGGAAATATAATATGCCGGAAAATATATTTTTCGATATACGTAAAAATATATTTAAAATATATTTGAAGTGTACATTATATATTCTAAATACATTTTAGATGTATCTAAAATATATATCAGATATATATTAAATATATAATATGTATATTCCATATAAGAAATATACTTAAAAATATATTCGTCATAAGTACATTTTCGGCAGAAAATATTTCTTTGAAATATCTATTAAATATATTTTAGATATATGATTATTGTGCATAAAAATATATTTTTTGATAGATGTAAAAACATATATCGTGTATATGTAAACATATATTAAAATTATATCGAAAATATATAAAACGTACACTCAATATATATGTTTAATGCATTTAGTATATATCTTAAATATATTTTTTACATATATATTGTGTATATTTAAACACCAATTAAAAATGTATCTAAAATATATAGAACATGCACTCAATATTTATGTTTGATATATTTAGTATATATCTTCAATACATTTTTTATATTTTTATATTTGTAATTTTTTTAAATAGATTAAAAATATACCTAGAATCATATTTGTAATACATACATTTTCGGACAAAATATATTAATATATCCAAAAATATATATTCCGTAATATTTGCCGATATATTTTATTTCCATGTGGGTAATTATAAGGTAATACGAAATATAAAATTTCTTTGATTTCGCTTATTAATGAGAATTAATATTGGTGATTATATTAAGGAGGCATTCTGGTCTAAAGACGTACATTTTGAGCGTTTTGTCGAGCTCGATAAAAAAAATATATATTTTTACCATTCTTTTTTTTACAACATAAGTATTAATATTTTGACAATAAACAAAAAAAATTTACGAGAAGAAAAAAATAAAATTGGATAAGTTATAAGCTGGTAAAGTTAGGGCTAAAAAAGGGGTATGTTGGCTAATACGATTGCAACTTCTCTAGTCATCTGATACAAAATTTAAAAAAAGATTTTTAATTACTAAGCATGTCGTTACGACCCCTTCCTTAGAGAAAACGGGGGGAAAAAACTGTCGCAAAATGGCGGCTGTCTGAACAAAAAAGGTGTTTTCGACTCTTTTTTTCATAGTTTTTTTTTTTTTTACAATAGTGAAAAACAAATTTATAGACTAGTAGTAGGGGCGATAGAGAGTTAAACATTGAAGATTGATGAAAAATTTGAAGTAAATCGGTTGAGTAGAACTTGAGATATCGTATTATCCGTGTTGAGAAAAGTAGTTTTGAGAAAGACATAGTTGCTGCATCACTAAAATAGCTAAAATTTTGTAAATTATTGAAATTTAAACATTTCCTTTCAAGGATATATTCTTAAAGGTCTAAACTTTAAGAATATGCAAAAAATTGATTTTTTTTAAATTGTAGATCAGAATACTCCCTTCAATAACATAAATAAATGTTCTTGATGTGTAATTGGTTCATTCTCAATGTGACCGACGTCTAGAAAAATTGCTTTTAATTACAGTCAATAGTATAAATGATTAGTTAAAAATGAAAATAGTTGTACGTATTTAGTTGTCGACTCTTTCTGTTTTGTATCGAACGAATCTGATATAAATATTTACGGTTCTTCTTTTGTTGCGCTCTAATAATAACAAAGGCCGGGTACAATAAAAATTGTGTACAATAGTCTTAAATATTCCTTGTGAGATTTTATACACGATCTCTAATTCCTATATTAATAAATTTGTGTGCGTTAATGCGGAGCTTTAACTCAAACTTTTATTCAAACAATAATAGAGAACATTTTTGCCACTATAGAATTTTTATTTCAAACAATAATAGAGAACTTTTTTGCCAACTATAGAATTTTCTAACCCAACAAAAAAATGAAATATAGACTCATAATAAGTCGTAATAATTTTTGAAATTAAAATTAAAGCTTAAATAAAATATAAATAAAATAAATAAAATTAATAAAATTAAAAAAATTAATAAAATTAATGAAATTAATGAAATTAATGAAATTAATAACATTAATAAAATTAATAAAGTAAATACAATAAATAGTTAAATAAAATATGAATAAGCTGGTATAAAAAACTTTTATATCACTCAGTACAATAATGGACGCTTTTACGTCCGCAAGCGGACGTAAAAACGTCCATATTGCACCTCGTGATATAAAATATCGTACATCACTCGCGAGAAAATGTTTTTACGTCCTCGTGATGTAATGTACTATTATTTCGCCCATTGACCAAAATTTAAGAAATGTGAGAGATTGGAACTTGAAGCTTTTTTTAAACAGGATCCTCTGATCTGTTTTCAATGAATAATTTCTTATTGCAGCGATAATGAGGACTTTCTTCGTTGGTATTATGACATCTTTTCACTAATAAAAGTTGGCAATAATCTTCGTGATTAAAAACAAAGCTAAATTCAATGAAAATAATGTGCGGTGGTATAAAACGGCATGGAAAAGGCTGATGCGGCTGGTTGAGGGTACAAATTGGGAGAATGAACAATGAGACATTTGACCACCGAGTTATGAACCGCATGCTGTGTGGCACTCAGCGTCGAAAACCACAATTTCTTAGATCCATATGGAAAGTAACCAACGAGGAAAATCTATGTATATATACATTGGCCACAAACGATCGCAGATGCTTGTGATTTACGATATTCAAACCAAGATCTAACCGCATCCTAATAATATTTATGACGCTTCGTGTTCTCGCGCATTTTTCATCGCGAAACCAGGCAAGAAAACAAGGAAAATGCGAGAAAACCCGCTAACCATCAACGTGAAAATGACTTTTCGTTCGATTCATAGTCGTTCCTTTTTCGAGAGGGTGGATTATTTACAGCGTTAACGGTCAACGGTCAATTTAAATTCGTTTGTCATCGAGATTTTTGTACCTTTACCCTAAAAAGTAGTCCTTCACTTATAGTTAATTCAGATAAAATGGCGTTTCTGGAATTTTCGAATTTTTCATCCATTTAAATCTTCTTGTTTGTTTATTGTCTGTAAGAAAACAAAAAATAGTGACAATCTTACAATTTTTCCGAATCCTCATTTCCCAATCTCATTTTTTTAACTTTTTTCAGGAATGTTTCAACTTTTTGCAACTTTTTTAAGGAATTTTTTAAGAATTACTTTAAATTTAACTTTTTAAGGAATTTTTTTAGATTACCTTAAAATCAAAGTTCACGAAAATTTGATTACGAAAAAGTTGTAATAAATATTGTTGCAAATTAACCAGGTTTTGAGAGTCATTTTTAAAGGGGGAAAATGTTTAAACAGAAAAATAATTGATAAAGAAAAATTATCATTTAGAATGAAAAAAATCGAGGTTGCAAAAATTTCAACGATAATTAGAACTTGATCGAAAAAATTACACGAGGTTCAAGCTTATTAACATTTAATGAATTTCTGTTCGGAAATGGGGCAACATCGATGATTAGTATTTTTATTTATTTAGTATAAGTGAAATCCACAAAAAGAATATTTTGAGTGATTTTATTCAATCCTGACAAGTTTTAAATAATCTTATGTATGATTTTTAGTTAAAAGCCTACATGTTTAAAAATATGCAACTTTTTGTATTATCTGAGTCGACTTGAGACTAATTTTTATTAATAAATTACAAAAATTATTACAAATGCAATTATCAATTTTCTTACATATTTTCCTAGCCATCTTGAAGAACATTGTATATTGAATCATTGTATATATTGAATCATTTTCATCGAAAAATAGTAAGAGATTTGTGATTTTGACAAAATTTACACTCGATGATTTTCTCCGTGCCTTGGCGGAAGTTAACATTTTTTGCCGCAACTTAGGAAGAAAAAAATGTACAATGTAATTACTGACGATTTTTGTAAAATTTGATAATTGCCAAAATTGCAAAAATTTTCCGATAAAAACCACTCTACACGCACTCCCGGAATTGCATCGAAATTACAATTTACAAAAATCTAAACATTAGTTTCTTGAAATTCCGCACTGAGAAAACAGTTCTGTCTATAGTAGAGAAATATATTTAGTTAGATTTGACTTAAATATTCCTTAACTGTTACAAAATTTGTTAATCGTCAAGAAATATTTTATTCGCGTAAAAATAATTTATTGACTGTTAAAAAATGTTTTCTCAGTGTGGTCACAGAATAACTGAATACAAATCTGCCACCGATTTTCAGCAAATGAATAATTATTAGAAGAATAACAATAAATAATTATAATAATATAATAATAAATAAATAAATAATTAATTATTCTTGTATTTACTTAATAATATAATAATAAATAAATCATTATTCTCGTAGTTACTTAATACCCGTAGTAAAAAACTCCATTGAATCGCCAATGGCAACCAATGGTCCTCATACGACTCCATTGGACAATGAATGGGGACCCATTAAGATTTCCGCATTTTTCAATGGTGTATAGGAACGACCATTGATCAGTGAATGGATATCCATTGAAAAGTCACCATTGCCCAATGACGTCCATTGGACAGCAAATGCGGATGAACCGAATGATCACCATTACTCAATGATGCCCATTGGAAAGCAAATGCTGATGGACCGATCCATCAGCATTGCCCAATGGTGTCCATTGGAAGGCAAATGCTGATGAACGAAATGATCAGCTTTACCCAATGATGTCCATTGGGAAGTAAATGCGGATGAACTGAATGATCAGCATTACCCAAAGATGTCCATTGGAAACCGCGTCGCGTTAGTTCCGAGACTTGGCGCGAGATGTCGCAGGACGGCAACCCGCTGAACTCCCATACGGATTATGCGAAGAGTATGCTTATCTAGACGAGTGTGAGCACGGAATATTAGCAGAAGTCGGTGTCCAAACAATCCATGCAAGGAGTTCTTGCCGACTGATGCCCATGGGATAATCCCTATTCCGTTTGAAATGGGGAAGTCAATCCTCATTGGAAAATCCCTATTCGATTTCAAATGGGGAATTCAATGGCGAAAATGTCCTTGGGCAATTCGGCATTCATCTCCATTGGTTATTTTGGCAATGGGGAATGAATGGCGATTTTTCAATGGTGACGAATGGAGTTTTTTACTATATGAAAGAATCTCCATTGATTATTGCCATTCATTTCCCATTGCCTACAAAAACCAATGGAGATGAATGCCGAATTGCCTGTGGGGATTTTCTTCATTGAATCCCCATAGGATAATCCCCATTCCGTTACAAATAGGGAAGTCAATCCTCATTGGAAAATCCTCATTTGATTTCAAATGGGGAATTCAATGGCGAAAATCCCCTTAAGCAATTCGGCATTCATCTCCGTTGGTTATTTTGGCAATGGGGAATAAATGGGGATTTTTTAATGGCGACGAATGGAGTTTTTTACTACGGGTAATATAATAATAAATAAATAATAATTGTTTTATTTATTTAATAATACAATAATTATTTACCGGATTATGTGATTCTACAAGAGGTAAAAGTGTAATCCGTCAGCATAGGGCACAAATTTCGTACTTTTTGCAAGAGCCACCAAAAATATTGTCAAGGTCAGCGAGATTTTGGAGGTAGAATCCTTAAGGATGGTCATTTTGCCTTAGCTGACGAGTAGCATGAAGACATTAGAGAGAAGTTTGTTTGCTGGATCTTCGTCCTGGCAGGAGACTTGTGTTATATAGATTCTCGCTGTCTGGATCTGTGCGCCTATATATATATATATATATATGAATAGGGTGGTGTTACTCTTGGATGCTTCGTCAAGGGTACCGAAACCAAAAGAGTACATCGGAAGCTGATGTAGCGGCGTCTGGAAAACGTTGTGTGAGCCCGCGAGAGATCGCACGGGAGAAAAGTAACGCCGCGTTAGCGACCCGTCGGGGGTCCGCATCCTTCGTTCTCGGTGATTTTGGCACGAAAGGGCCTCTTCTCCAACGAATCTTACCGTCCTCCCTCTATGCTTTTAACGCATTTTTCCCCACTGCATCAGTACATCTACTACTGTTCAACAATAATTTCACCACTTAAGGCGGTATTCTAGTCTAGAGACATATATTTTGGTTATATCGAGCTCGATAAAAAAAATATATTTTCATAATATATTTTAAAATATGTTTTATATTTTATATTTTATATTTTATATTTTATATTTTATATTTTATATTTTATATTTTATATTTTATATTTTATATTTTATATTTTATATTTTATATTTTATATTTTATATTTTATATTTTATATTTTATATTTTATATTTTATATTTTATATTTTGCGAAAAATATAAATTAAGCAGCTTAAACGTGAAGAATAAATAAACATTATGATGTTTGTTTCTTCTTCACGTTTAAGTTGATGAATTATTGTTTGTCGGATCATAAACGATTGTTATAAAAATTCTAAATTAATCGTTGTTGTTTTTCAGTCAAACATTTCTCTTGGCATCAAATTTCTACCAAATTTTCAGAAAACATTCTTTTATTATGTTCGTGTCCGAAAAAGAATGTTTATATAGTCAAAAAAGCTGCATCACTTGCAATTTTTATTAAAGTCACTTGATCAGTTAAAAATCCTTTTATCATATTTAAAATTCTTATGCGCTAATTTCGTCATTCATTCGCTCATTTTATTTAAATATGTTCTATAATTTTATTGAAAGTGTTTCTTACATAATATTGCTTAAGTTTTTTAATTGAGAAAATGATTTTTTTTATGTCAAATGTTTTTTTTATTGATTCTTGATTGTCAATTTTTCATATTCATAATTCCACTGGACGTTTTTGTCCCGTTTAAATACATTTAATGTTGAATAATGTTTATTTAAATTTTTTCAATTATGAAATCTAAATGTTTAGATTTTTTTATTTTTAACGTTTCACTAGTCTATTTGGTATTTGTTTCTTGGAAAATGTTTGTTACGTAAAATCAGGACAAAAAAAGGACCCCCTTAGGGAGAATTTTCGGAATTTCAAGGGTAGTAAAAGTACTTTTGACCGCCAGTCTGTATAATATATTGACTGCTGTGGGTCTCCAGTATGCATACACGACAGCATTGCGTGTAATTTTTAATTTACCGTGAATATATATATTTTTTTACGAAATCTTTACCTTTGCTTTTCCTCTAGCATCTTCCTTGTCCTCGAATCTTTTTCACGCTTCTTCCCCCATTCTTACACATAACACTATTCTTTTATATGTATATATATATATATATAGATGATGGCATCCTGAGGTGCAGAATTTTAGGAAACACACGACAAACGAAAACGATAATAAATATTGATGAGACGAATGAGCGAAGAAATGTGTGACCAGGAGCTCCTGGAAATAAAAATTTTGCACGGAGATGAATTGAGTCATAAGATACTCCAACAATAATAATGGAGAAATGTTCGAATTATCTGCACTGAGAAAACGATGTACACTGCCACCTCGATTCTCGGTACCTCGATCTTTGCAATTGCAGCGTAGTGGGAGAAGCGCCAAGCCAATCGCGTCAGGCCGCCGTCAGCCACCAGCGGCGCAGAGACGGTTCTGTGCAATGTGCGCATCCCCACTTCTTGCAAGAGCCGGTCGCGCACAATTCCGTTTATCGAGGTCGCAGTGTACCAGGATTTGTTAACTGTTAACAAATGTAAAGTTGAATATGGCGAATTCAATTATTTTTTAGCAGTTAATAAATTAAATAAATATTTTTCAACAAGCTAATCAATTATTTTTACACAAATACAATGTTTCTTAGCGGCTTACAAATTTTGTAACTGTTAAGGAAAAGTGCCGACTAAATATATTTCTTTACAACAAATAAACTGTTATCGACAGGTTTTCTTTTTTTTGCTTATAAATTAATTTTTAGCCACGTTGAGAAAAGCAAAATGTTACAAATTGATCCAAAGTATAGTACGAGAGTGATCTAATCGTCATTGCACCCCTATTTTTTTAGTTTTCTGCGCCTAATTAGAGGCTCATTACGTTTTAAGATATGAAGAAAGTTTACAAGATTACGTGAAAATTAGAGGAAAATGATCGAATTCACTTTTGGCTATACTTTTCTTCTGTCAACAACAATCTTTTGAGTCGTTTTGCAAAAAGCAAGTTTATAATAATGCTCAAGTATGGTAAAGAAATGGTCCAATCATGAATTTACTCTGACAATATCTGATTCGCCGGCTCATGAGGTTTAAAGCATGAAGCAAATCACTGAAAAATAAGTATATAGTCGATAAATAGTCCAATTGACTTTCTCCGTCTACAGCAGATTTTTCTGTCAAATCATGTGAAACGAGCTCACAAGATCGTCTAGAAATCGTAGAAAAATGGATCAAGTGCCTTCCCGCTAGGCAAGATTCCTTTTCTGAGTCTACAATAGTATTTCTAGTCCTGTTGAAAAAGCAACGTTACAAGATTATATAATAATAGTAGGGAAATGAACTTTTCTCCACCACGTAATTAAATTTCTTTAGCTACAGCAGATTTTTTAGTCAATTTTTAAAAAGCAACTTTGCAAGATCGCCTTAAGACATTAGAAGAAATTGTCTCGTCGTCATTTATTCTTCCCTAAATTATTCTTTAACGCCGACCAGAGCCGAGCAGTACTTGAAGTACGTACTTGCGACGTATTTGAAGTACTTAAAAAGTACTTCAAGTATTGTACTTGAATTTTCAAGTACTTGAAAAATACCTCAAGTATTGTACTTAAATTTTCAAGTACTTAAAAAATACCGCAAGTATTGTACTTAAATTTTTAAGTAATTGGTCTGTACTTCGAGTACTTTTTCAAGTACATCAAGTACTTCTGAATGTGTCTTGCTGATGGTTCCATGTACAAACCCTTTTAATATGTAATTGAAAATAATATTTTGTGACGTACTGTCCCTCAACTGTCACCTACGACAGTTTTTTGACGACGAACACGAAGTTGGATTAAGGGGAGGCTAAATACCGACATTAGCACCTTGAAAATGGATTCCAAACTTGATGTGGCACAAATGGATGAAAATCAATAAAATTTTGACAGCAAAATTATGGCACAAATGGAGCCCACGAAAATTTTTTCGGAAAACGAAAGAAAAAATTACAGATCCGATTATCATCAAAAATCTGTAATTGAAAATATTGAATCATAATGTTTTTACGGCATTTCGGCTAAAACCAAGAATGGGGCTCCATAACCACCACCAAAGTACGAATATCGATACGTCTTTGACATTATTTTATGAAAAAACCGCGATGTAAGTTTGGAATCCAAATCACGAGATAAATGTTGATAAATTTCGTGTTTTATCGAGAAAAAAAAATGGCGAAATTAAGTTCACAAAAATCCGAAAGAGGGCAGCCCCATGTTGAATTCCTATGAAATAAACATTACTTTCATCAGACTTCTATCCAAATTGTCTGCCAAGTCAGTGACAATTAACGAAAACATTGATTTATGTCGCGCATTTGCATTTTGCAATTCATTAATCATTAATTGATAGATTTAATTGATATTCATCCACCGGTATTGGAAAAAGTTTGGACAACGAATTTGAGTCGACAATGTAGGGCTTCAGTAATAATGTCGATATTTAGCCTCGCCTTAAATCCATGTATTATATTCTTTATTTCTTCTTTTTCAAACCTGTATCAAAATAAATCGTAATTACAATCGTCAATGGTATTTTTCAATTATTTTTAATTCTTCGTTTAAATACTTCTGTTCTAATCTACCTAAATCCTAATTTCAAGGTATTGCACAATGTGAAAATATTTTTTGACCCAAAAAGTACTCGAATAAAAATCGAATGAGAATGAGAAATCAAATTTGAGTACTATAACTTACGAGATATACCTGAAAATGTGAAAAGTACTTGATACTTGATTTTTCAAGTACTCGTACTTAAAGTACTCTAAATCTTAAGTACTTCAAGTACTGTCGGCACTTGATACTTCAAGTACTTGCGGTACTTTGTACTTTGTACTTGAAGTACTTTCCGGTACTTTGTCCAGCTCCGATGCCGACTGTAAATTAGGCCTAGAGTATGAACCAAGTCTGTAAAATCGTCTAAAAATATGTAACAGGAAAAAATACAGGAAAACGGTACGACCGACTTTTCGCCACAGAATTCCTTTTTTTACATTCACGGCAGATTTTTGTTCACATTGCAAACATCAAGATTTCAATATCCATATTCAATTGCAAATTATTAACGTCCAATTATCAGGAAAAAGAAAATGGTTCACAATGACTCCCAATTGTCTTCCCAGGAAAGTTAGTAGATCGCTCAAAAATAACTCAGAAATGGCTCAACTGTCCTTTGATCCCAAAATTCATCCTACCCAAAAATACCTATACCTAAAAATACCAAACATCTTTGAGGATAATCCAAAAGGGGTTTTCATGTCATTCAACAAAAAGATCCTCGTGACCATTTCGAATTTCTCGTCAGCATCTCGCGATTCGATCTCTTCGATCCTCCGCGATGAATTCCCATCGGAGGGGATAGAGATCTATGGTGACTCCGCCCTTCCTCTGGATCACTGGCGATCTACGATCCCATTGGTGGTTCACCGACAAGTGCGGGAACGGATATTTCTTTCCCCCACCATTAAGTTGAGTGAATGTGCAATAGTGAACGACGTCAGGTACATCGATGCAACCAGCAACTTTTCAGGCTCACGTTCCCATGCTCACCAGTTGGATACAAGTCGGATCCTTGCTTGGAACCTTTCCGTGCCTTCCTGTGAACTCGACGCCAGCAAGCAAGAGAGAGAGGAACCGAGAGGGCGAAGGGATCTTGCCTTGTGAGTGAGAGGGACACCAGAGAGTTATTTCCCCTTAAGAGTGATCCCTCTTTATGGGCGGGGTTTAGATCCCACTTGAAAACCACCGCCACTGGTGAAACTTTTGCTTTTGTCGATCGTGGCCCACGAAAGATCTCGTCATCCCCCTCAAAACCAGTCAGGATCAGCAGGTCGATCCGCCAAGATCTCTCCTCGTCCGTTCCTCAAAGATTCTCTGGTTCGTCATTTTTTTTTCGTTCCTCGTTGACTCTGTGGATCGATCACGATCGGACAGTTCGGAGTTCCAAGCAAAGTTTAGTTCGGATTTCGACGATAAGTGAACCTTTCGGATCAGACTTTTTTTTAAAAAAAACAATCGAATCGCCAGTGACACTTGCCCATTGAGTCGAGGCCATTGTGGACATTCACTTTTTTTTTTAAGTTTTCATTGGGGAGTCACTATTGAGACCAGTGAATTTAAAAAGCCAATTGGCTCGTATCGGGACAAGTGAAAAAAAAGGTGAAGTGTCCTTAAGGATTTCGTGAGATGACGGTGACCACGAACTTCACGATGATGAGACCGTGCATAACTGGATATACTTTTCAAGGTATGTATTTTCATCGATTATTATTAATAACTTTCTTATTTTTGGTATTCTGAAGGTAAAATTTTAGTTTGACTTTTCAGAGGTTTATTATTTTTTTTTTACATGCTCCTTTAAGGGGTTGGGCCATTCTAGGATTTTCAGAAAATCGATTTTCTTTGTTGTAAAATAATTTTGTATCGCCAATTGAATGTATAACAAAACGCCTTTTTTTGTAAATCCGATTTCTTTGCCCTTTTTAGTCTGCAGAGTGGCTTAACCCCTTAAGCATTATGTTGAATAATAAAATAACAGATTTGAAATTTTGGAAACGTACTTTTATCACTATTTATTATATTATTGTTAGTGCTACATTTAAAAAACTAACAATCATTCCACGCTGAATGCTTCTGCCACGAAGGTCACGTGGTCTTCACTAAAAATCGCATTGAAGGTAAATTCTTTTTGAGTCGGAGCGTTATTGTTAAAAAATTTATAGATCTATGTAGAACGAGCATTGCCCGAGGCACGAGGCTCGTATCGTTCGACGTTCTCGCTTCGACCGTCGCAATGCAGTCCCTTCCCTTTTTGCTCGCAAATATATGACCTTACCTGAGCCCAAAGTACTGTACCCAGGAAAATTCACCGTAACATCTGTATTAACGAGCGACATAAATCATAGACTCGAATTTTTTTCTCTCTTCATTCTCCTGCAACTTTTTTTGCTCGGCCCTTCGTCGAAGTCGAAAATTTTCGGGCAGGTTGGAAAACGCACCCCCAAAGCTTTTGTCCTGTAACTGGGTAACTTTTTTTCACCTTACATTCGTTTTCGAATCATCTTCTTTGCCTCTTAGAGAGTTGTTGATTGTTTAGAAAATTGATGGACTTCGATGGGAAAGAGCGTTTGATCTGTACGAAAACAAACTGTGGTGCCCATCCCATGACCTTGATTGGATAGACCAATTCGTCCCATGCCCTTCATCATCGTATTTGAATTGAAGCTGCGATTAAACTTATGGAATTTAGGGTGAAAAGTGGCGGAAAATCGTCGAGTCAGCGTTTCATTGTTCATCTGAGGAGGCGTAAAATGTTCGATGGTCTCTGCAAATTGCGGAGGAACGGAGGTCACGTCATGAGAGCGCGGCTGACCCCGGTGACAATTTTTCGGGCTCACCTCGAAGCTACGGTCAGAACGAGTGGCCTTTCACAATCTTACGTTGAATATAATGTTCTCGAAAGTTGCCACTTTATTGCTCCCTCATAATTCAAAATATATTACCCTGCATAAATTGGGAGGAGCGAGCGAACCAGAAAGAGAGACAGACAGACATTGTGGGCTCGTGTGCAAATCGTAAAAGTCCCATTTTTCTGGCTCGAATGATGAATTCAATTATTTCTCCAAGTCTTTAGCTTACGGAACAGGCTTTTCTTCATATCCTTTCAAAACTCATGAGATAAAAGAATTGGTATAAAAAAAGGGAGGCATGATAAAGATGCATGGCAACAAGCATCCGATTTTAAACAGTCAAGAAAAAGTTAATGATGGTTTTTAGCATATATCACCGCCAGATCAATTTATTCCTCAATCTTATTACCTATTTCACAATAAAACACTTTTTTTTCTTCGCAAAATGATAACCACTTCTTGCAGTTCGAATGGAGTTCGCCTATGCCATAGTTAAACGATAACGGTTAACCCATTAAAACTCATGCCCCAAGAAGTCTGAATTAATAACCCGAGATATAATTTCCGATAGTGCAACAAAGAGATTTCTTTCACCTGTAGACGAGGTCCATGAGATAGCCAAGTGTGTTAAGGGGACCAGGTCAGCGTCAAAACACCGATTTTCGAACATAAATATAAATGTTCGTTCAATATGTGTAAGCCTAACCAATGGTCCATCATTTGACGCATGAAATGAAGAAATTTTTGTGCTAGTTAGAACCCTTAATGTTCAGTGGTTCGGCGGTTAGGATCATCCACAACGCTGTGGATGATCCTAACCAAACCCCTTGATGGATGTTATCCTTGGACGTCTCATTTTCTTCGTTACACTTTTCCGGACTGCTTAAGTGCGGTATTTTAGGTCCTTATTATAGAGTTACAGGCCACTTTTTGCATTTTTGAAACATGAAATGGGTCAATAATTCAATAAGTGGTATGTAACCCCATAATAAAGACAAAAACACTTAATTAAACAGTCCGGAAAAGTGTTAGGAAGAAAATGAGACGTCGTAGGATAAGATCCGTCAAGCGGTTTGGTCAGGATCGTGCACACACGGAAAAAACGACTTAGTTGGTCGAACCAAACACTTTTAGTGCTTTGAGCGCCAGAAGAGAAATTGGTTGGATCAGCTAATTATTTAGTTGACTTAGTTGTGGTAACCAATAATCTAGTTGATCCAACCAACTATCTAATTGATTCAACCAACTATCTAGTTGATCCAACTAACTATCTAGTTGATCCACCCAACTATCTAATAGATCTAGTAGATCTAGCGGATCAATTGACTATTTAGTTGATTTAGTTCTGGTACCCGATAATCTAGTTGATCCAATCAACTATCTAGTTGATCCAGCCAACTATCTAGTAGATCTAGTAGATCCACTAACTATTTAGTTGACTTAGTTGTGATAACCAATAATCTAGTGGATCAACTAACTATTTAGTTGACTTAGTTATGGTAACCAATAATCTAGTTGATACAACCAACTATCTAGTTGATCCAACCAACTATCTAGTTGATCCAGCCAACTATCTAGTAGATCTAGTAGATCCACTAACTATTTAGTTGACTTAGTTGTGATAACCAATAATCTAGTGGATCAACTAACTATTTAGTTGACTTAGTTATGGTAACCAATAATCTAGTTGATACAACCAACTATCTAGTTGATCCAGCCAACTATCTAGTTGATCCAGCTAACTATCTAGTAGATCTAGTGAATCAACTAACTATTTAGTTGACTTAGTTGTGGTAACCAATAATCTAGTTGACCAATCAACTATCTAGTTGATCCAACCAACTTTCTAGTTGATCTAACCAATTTCTCTTCTGGCGCTCAGAGCGCTAATTGTAAGTGTTTGGTTGGACCAACCAAACAAAACAAAAGTATTTTTTTCCGTGCAGCGTCGTGAGACTCAAAAATTGATTCATGAGAGAATCGCTGCGCCTTAAAGGTTCAAACTAGCGTCTTCAGGTTCAAACTTGCTTCCTTCATCCGTCAAATAATGGACCATTGGTTAGGTTTACACGTATTCAACGGACAATGTATTGACGCTAACTCGTTTCTCTTAAAAAATGGGTTCGCTACGAGTTAAAAATTCAGGAAAAAGGGAGCAGAGATAAGATAACGAAACGATATATTAATGTTGGGGATTGTATAAACGCGATTCGAAATTGTATGAGCCAAACTAAATTATACGCTATCATTGTTGTGCGTCGTAAAGCTTCGACGTTCAGCGGCGCCGTTGCTCCACGATGAACTTTATCGCAAGTCAGAGACTTGTTCGACACTCGACATAATGGTCCAGTTCAGTATATCTGCAGCACCCGAGATTTCTAATACCTTCTCTGGCGACTCTGACTTCTGTATTATAGTCACGGGCAGAGCCTACCGATATTGGCATACGCAAACTCGAAGAGCGACGATAAACCGATACGGCTAATAAAATTGCACGATGGGAGTGTATATGCTTTGCACGGACATGCACCGACGGAAAAGTCACTTGCTACACTTATTTCCAATGATTGACAGACATCCGAAGTTACCAGGATTTAATTACTAACTTTTATAGTGGTCTCAAAACTAGCAACCTCCCAATGAGTTCTAGTTCCCACGTTTCAAATTCTGAGAGCATGCGTTCCAATTTCGATATTTGGTCAGGACATCAGAAATCAGCAGATACATAAATATACTTCGTATTAATTTGAAGGAGTCTTTATGGGTCATTCCGTGTGAAATCGACCAATAGTTGGAATCGACCCCGTTAAATTTCGATGAAATCTGGTCCGAAGTTTTCTTTTGTCGTAAAACAATGTTGTACCGAAGAAAAAAAAAAATTTTTTCCGATAGCTATGCGGAATTGAAAATTTCACCATTTTTTTCAATTTTTCAAGTTTATTTCTTTAATATCTCGAAAACTATTAGAGTTGCGAAAAAATCGTTATGGGTTTCATCTTGAAGAGTATACTTGAGGCTATGAGAAAAAAAATATTCCGAACAACAATTTTGAAAAATGATGAATTTGGAGAATTTCGAAATTTTGGATATCATGAAACATCCACGTTCAACATTGAATTCTTGGTTCACTTTTTTCATATAATACCTGGTACTAATCTTAAAAGATCCTGAAATTTTCAGAAAGGTGTTTTTTTTTTTGTTACAAAAATATGAATTTTTGAATTTCAGTGAAAAAATTTTTTTGTTTAGCTCCAAGTTAAGTAAAGTTGAGCAATCATGTGATTTTGTAATATTGAGTAGTAAAAATTACACGATTGCTTAATTTTACTTAACTTAGAGGTTAAGAAAAATTTTTTTTTATCAAAATTCAAAAATTAATATTTTTGAAAAAAAAACACCTTTCTGAACATTTCAGGATCTTTTAAGATCAGTATAAGTATTATATAAAAAAAATTGAACCAAAAATTAAATGTTGATCGCGGATTTGCACGATTTTTAAAAATTCAAAATTCTCCAAATTCATCATTTTTGAAAATTATTTATCGGAATTTTTTTCCATTGCCCCAAGTATACTCTTTAAGATAAACCCAGATCGATTTTTTGTAACTATATTAGTTTTCGATATATTTAAATAATAAACTTGAAAGTATGAAAAAATTGTGAAGTTTGGAATTTTGGAAAAAAAAATTAATTTTTTTCTTTGGTAGAACTTTGTTTTAAGATAAAAGAAAACGTTTGACCAAATCTGATCGAAGTTGAAAGGGGTCGATTTCAACTATTGGTTGATTCGACATGGAATGACCCAGTTGCTAAAGCCAAGTTTGCAAAAATGCCGAAAAATAACGATTTTACAAACCAATGTTCCAATTCTCACATTTTAATGTAAAAAAATGTATGATCAGGCCGCAGCAATTGGTACCAGTTTCCACATTTTAAGTACCGCAATCATTCAATCGTTACACTTTGGGTCTTAGGCCAGGGCACAAGGCCTAAGGTGAACATTAACGTGTTCACCAATGTACCCTAAAGTAATCTTTGTACCGCAGACTTTTTGCATAGAGCAAGTTTCCGAAATTGCTAAAAAATAAACAATTGATGGACTGTCAAGGCTACCACAAATTTACCAATTACTTTTGAGCATCATCAAAATTCAAAGCCTCCCAATGAGTCAATTGTCATTGAGTAATCATAATTTGGGTCTTGGGTCAAGACTTTAGGCATGAGTTGATTCCGAACGGTCCTTCAAGGTGACCTGAAGCAGGCCGTTCAGTCATATTGCAAATGCAACTTTGCAATATGACTGGATTGTTACGTTTTGAGTCATACCTTGGATTAAACCTAAGCAGGTCCATTGAAGACCACTTGAATTCTGATGAATTCAAAAAGTGGACTTCTGACTTCATAAAGTTTGCTTTGGTTTTCCAAAGATCCTTGTGCTAATTTACCCATTTTCTTTCAGAGTTTGGATCGATACCGGGACAGGGACGGGTCAATCAGTTGGGTGGACATTTCATAAATGGCAGACCATTACCAAACCAGATACGTCTTAAGATCGTAGAAATGGCAGCTGCTGGGATCAGGCCATGTGTCATCTCGAGGTAATAATCAATCCCCCCTTGGTATTTTTATAGATTAAAATGGACGATCCAATCTTGTGCGTCCAATTTACATAATAGGCTGTTTGATAGGATGAATAAAACGAAATACATGTCTCTCGTTTCAACAGACAATTGAGAGTGTCTCACGGTTGTGTCTCTAAGATACTGAATCGTTATCAAGAGACCGGAAGCATCAGACCCGGTGTCATCGGTGGTAGCAAACCGAGGGTAGCAACCGCTGAGGTCGAATCGCGTATCGAGGATTACAAGCGCGACAATCCTGGCATTTTTTCGTGGGAAATTAAGGCACGTCTCATCGAGGAAGGTGTCTGTGATCGAACTACAGCCCCAAGTGTCTCAGCCATTTCTCGTCTGCTCAGAGGTCGCGATACCGATGAGGATACCAAGATTCTTGACGGTAAGTTCAATCTCGAGTACTTTTTATTTCAATTTAATTTATCTAAAATCTGAATAGATATTTTTTAAATACCTCCTTAAGAAATAGATAATAATAAATCGACCCTTAATGGTTGAACCCCAAATTGAAGAACCAGAGACTATAAATTTTTTAGTAGGGTTTTACGCCAATTGTAATGAAATTTGAATTTTAATATCGAAATAGATACTTTTTAAGAACCTCCTTAAGAAATAGATAATAATAAACAGATTCTTAATGCTGAATAGATATTTTTTAAGAACTTCCTTAGGAAATAGATAATAATAAATAGATCCTTAGTGCTGAATAAATATTTTTTAAGGACCTCTTTAGGAAAATGAATCCTTTGGCAGGATTTCAGATATATTTGAGATGGTTTTCCGATTTTTCTTCAGCGAATTTGAACGACAAATTGGAGAACCAGAGTCTATAAAGTTTTTAGTAGGGTTTCACGCCAATTGTAATGAAATTTGAATTTGAATATCGGAATAGATACTTTTTAAGAACCTCCTTAAGAAATAGATAATAATAAACAGATTCTTAATGCTGAATAGATATTTTTTAAGAACTTCCTTAGGAAATAGATAATAATAAATAGATCCTTAGTGCTGAATAGATATTTTTTAAGGATCTCCTTAGAAAAATCAATCCTTTGGCAGGATTTCAGATATATTTGAGATGGTTTCCAATTTTTCTTCAGCAAAGTTGAACGACAAATTGGAGAACCAGAATCTATAAAGTTTTTAGTAGGGTTTCACGCCAATTGTAATGAAATTTGAATTTGAATATCGGAATAGATATTTTTTAAGAACCTCTTTAAGAAATAGATAATAATAAACAGATTCTTAATGCTGAATAGATATTTTTTAAGAACTTCCTTAGGAAATAGATAATAATAAATAGATCCTTAGTGCTGAATAGATATTTTTTAAGGACCTCCTTAGAAAAATCAATCCTTTGGCAGGATTTCAGATATATTCGAGATGGTTTTCCGATTTTTCTTCACCAAAGTTGAACGAAAAATTGGAAAACCAGAGTCTATAAAGTTCTTAATAGAGTTTTCGTTAATTGCAATGAAATTTGAATTTGGACTTTTTTTAAGATGATGAACTAATTTTTTTTCGAGCATTTTTATATTTATCCTGCAAAATTTCCAAGTTGAACAGATTTTTTTCGACGCTTTTCAATGATTTTTTCAAATTGAAACATTTAGCCTAAGATTCTCGCGTATCGACGAGGATAAGCGATTCAAATTTGAATCCTCAATCGTCTCTATATCGACACAAACGTTGCTCGCGATCTAAATTGCAAGGCTGTACAATTTCTCTTCTGGAAATATACATATAAGAACACGGTAGTTCGTACTATATTGCCAAATCGCGCCCTCTGCTCTGTAATTTTCTCGCCGCTCACTCGTCGAATATCGAGCTCAGATTTTCTCCACATATTTAACTTAAATTCTACTACTCGAGATTATTGCGTAGATATATCTATCGTTTGCTGGCTTCCGCCTGTGTTGATTTCCTTAAGGATACTTTGCCCCGACCGTCCCAGCCGAAAATTTTATCTGATCGAAATTTCCGTACTTTTCGTGATACAATAAAAATCTGAAAAACTTAACAACATTTGGCATGCCAGAAACAACAATTACAGATAATAGTATTGCCCAAAAGTTATTAATAAATTTTATAAACGAATAATTATTCAACAATTTTTCGGTAAGTTCTTTTTTTTCTTAAACAAATCCAATGCGTTGATTTTTCCGAACGCATATGAATTTTTTTAGAATTTTCGCTCTGTTTTGAAATTCCCGTTTTAACATTTTTAGACTGTATTTATGTATTTTTTGGTCTTTGAAACTTTTCAAAGCTGACGATGAACCGGTGTGCAAAACATATACAAAATTGGCAATTTTTTGTTATGTTTCAGAATGTTTTTTATAATATTTCAAAATAGAGAGAAAATTCTGAAAAAAAATTTATGCGTTCAGAAAAATTAACACATTCGATTTGTGAAAAAAAAGAAGTTACCGAAAAATTGTTGTATAATTACTTGTTTGAACAATTTGTTAATACATTTTGGGCAATATTATTATTGATAATTGTTGTTTATAACATGTAATGTTACAAACACATAAATTTCACACATAAATTTCACTCAACAAAATCAAATACACGACAAAAATCCATTTATTCTCAATATCTTGAATAATTCGAACAATGATAGCAATAATTAAGGTACTAGTCTATTTTGGAAGGCCAAAAAAAGCAAACGTAACATTTTTTTTCTCAGCTCCTTTATCAAATTTGGCTATAAAACTATTTTTACAATATTGTTGCATCCTTCGAAAATACAAAGAGAAAAGTTATGTTTATTTTGATTCTTTGAATAATTTATAGAAGGTGCCAAAGTCGAGTCTTCGAAAATGTCTTGTCCCCTGCCCGATAATTAATCTCAGGATTGGTAAGTCTGAAACAGAAAAATAAAAAAGCCTTTTAAAAAGGAAGGTTTCTTACACAACAATTTACCAACGTTAATGAAAAATCGATTTAAAAAAAAACGGCAGATGTTTGAAATAAATTGTGAAAAATTCAATTTTTTATTTTCATTTCAAACACTCACCATTTTTTTAAATCGATTTTTCATCAACGGTCGTAAATTGATGTGTAAGAAAACTTCGTCTCTAAAATTCTTTTTTATTTTTTTGCTTCATATTTGCCAATCCTGAGAATAACAGTTGGCACAAGACATTTTTGTCTTTTTCGCCTTTTATGAATTATTCAAAGAATCAAAATAAAAAATAAATTTTGTTTTTGTATTATTTCGAAGGATGAAACAACGTTGTAATAACAGTTTCATAGTAATAGAAGAAAAAAAAAATTATTTGTCTTTTTAACCTTCTAAAGTAGACTTTAAAGAAAATTCAATGAATTTCAATTTATGTTTTCAAAAACTAAATAAAAATATTTTGCTCAACATTTATCATTCCGTGAACAATCGTACATACATTCTAGGGTGAAAAAATCTCGTTTTTCACCCTCTCGAATGTGACAGCCGGAAAAATAGAGAAGTCCATTTTTATATATTGTTTTTTTCTCTTGTTTCTCTCTATTCGGATCATTAGCGGGAAGGTGGCTGACCGGAAAAGATCAAAGGGAATTTGACCGTGGGCCAGAATAGTGGAGAAGCGATGGGAGGGGGTGGGAAAAAAAAACCTTAACTGTAAGCCGATATAGCTCGAGGGAGGGAGGCGAGAAGTATAGCGTTACTTCGGCGGCGAGAGGACCAAAAGAGAGGGTGGAAAAAAAGCTGTGTGAGAAAAAAAACTACATCACGAGGCGTCAAAGTTGACGGGATTCTTTATGAAATCAATATTATTATTATTATTTGATTTTTAATTGAAATTTTGACGAGTCCACAAACAAAAGTATTTATGAACTACAATTTTGTCGATGAGTCACAGTCGGGCCACCAAAAGTGAACGTATTTTGAAGATTTTTTTTTTAAACATTATTATACATCTCTACAGAACTTTGTGGATGTTTCTAAATTCAATCCCATCTTTTCGAGTTATATGTAACATTCGCTTAAAAATTTGAGCTCGAAAGATTCGGAATAACGAAAATAGCGATTGGAAGCATTTTTGAAAAAATGAAAAAATTTGAAAAACAAATTATTTCGGAAATAGGAAATTTAATACAAATTATTTTTGTCACTTGGTGCATTTGTCCAAAAAATGAGATCGCTTACAGCAAAAGAAGAGAACGTTAACAAAAAATTTTTTTTTTTAATTTTTCAAAATCGTGCGGTTGAAGCGTTTTTTTCGAAATTCAATCCTAACCATCTTTATCGTTGAGTGCGAGTCCAGAAAAAATTTGGACTCGATAACTGTGAAATTACAAAAGTTAGACCATTTGCAGATGTTCGCAGAAAAAACTTCAAAATCCCGCCAAATGAAAAATCGTGCATTTTCGAAAAAAAATCATTTTCATTCAGTATGATTCTTCAATAGATTGTATATCAATAACAATATTTATTAAGAAATAGATATTCGGTCAGAAAAAATATAATAGAGCAAAAAAACATATTTTTTTTTAAATAATGAAACATGATTTGAAAATACATGGTCCGAGGATTCCCACTTAATCCCTCAATTTATTCGAAATCATGGTGTTTAAAAAGTCCTGGTGAAAGGATAGTGAAAGACCTACAGGGAAGCGATGAAATACGTCCTTTTTGTTTGTCAGCAATGGATATACACATATATAGAGATATATGTAAACGTGTTTGTTGGATGTATCAAGATGATGAAGATGTTTTCTCTTGCTGCTGCGGGTCGAAAGCCTCGATGAAAATTACAGGTCTTCGGTGTTATACGCATACACGATCGAACACCAGATATATAAATATATACGGGGCCTTCCATACCAAGTCGACCTGAGTGTGACCCTCGACCTCGCTGATTTCGTTTACGATTTTTCATATGATTATTCCAACTCAAAATAACATTCAGAATTTTTTTCAGATTTTTAAAACCAAATTTGAGTCCGTTATGATTTTTTGAACATTTTTTTCGAAAACCTCGAGGACCGTAATTTAAAAATCTGAAAAAATTCTCAAAAATCCGATGTCAGAAATGAAAATATTTGACCCAAAATTCATGAGGTCCAGGCTTTCGCTTCCATCTCGATTTCGGGTTTTTATGAAGAAAACGTAAAAAAAAATAGATGCAGAAATTAACCAACTATTTTTGGAAATTGTTGGTTAACGATAAAAATATTCAAGTGACTTTTCACGGTGGATCAATTTCTGCATCTATTTTTTTATTATTTTTCATAAAGGTTTTTAGGTTTTTCATAAAAACCTAAAATCGAGGTGGAAGCAAAATCCTGGACATAATGAATTTTGGGTAAAAAAATTTCGTTTTTGACACTGGATTTTTGAGAATTTTTTCAGATTTTTAAATTACGGCCCTCGAGGTTTTCGAAAAAAATGTTCAAAAAATCATAACCTACTCAAATTTGATTTAAAAAATCTGAAAAAAATTCTGAATGCTATTTTGCATTGGAAAAATCATATAAAAAATCGTAAACGAAATCAGCGAGGTAGGGTCACACTCAGGTCAACTTGGTATGGAATGTCCCATATATCTGCATGCAACTGACGATAAACGCCAATTCGTTTCAACGAAGAATTTAATTACCGCGTATGAAAATTATAAGAAAATCGTTTCCGTCGAATGTAGTGTTTAGGCCTTTAGTTCACAATACGAAAAATATTGAAAAAATTCAAGATGGCAGAAATAATAACGCACAATTAAGGGGGTATTCTGGTTTAGAATTTTTTAGAATGTATAAATCTCTTTCATAGTTTTTTATTTTTTTACAATAGTAATAAACAAAAATTGGTATAGAGAATTATACATTGAAAATTGGTAAAAAATTTGAAGTAAATCGCTTGAGTAGATTTTGGGATATCATGTCAGAGACGTAGTTTTGAGGAAAAATCCGAAAATTATTGGAATTTAAAAAATTTCTTTTGAGGATATATTCTTAAAGGTCTGAATTTGAAAAATATGAAAAAAAAAATGATTTTTTCAAGATTCTAGACCGGAATTCCGCTCTAAATGAATTTTCCTGCGTATCCAAAGAATTTCGGTTGCTGGAAGTAATTTACTTCAGAATACTTCTGAGTGTCGCCTGATTGGAGTGACATTTTGAGTGACCTCATTGATTGATCCCCTACGATGAGTCTTAAAATTAGATCAACGTTTTGACCAAAGATCGGAATAGCTTGCACGCGTCACCGTTTTTTTTTTTTTTTTAGTCAGTTTATGGTATTTTTTGTCAAACAGCGGATCGTCCTTCTCATTGCCATGAGAAAAATCAGTCTCGCTCATGCATAAAGAATAACCGACGTACACATGACGAGGGAGAGAAAATGAGAGAGATATAAAGCGTGTCAACGTTTAAGCGCTCCGCGTCTAATCGGCCGACGACGCCTGACGTCGCGACGCGCGCGCCCTTTCCTCTAATGCCACGCGATGCGAATTCGTCATGGGCTCTATTCCCGTACGATTCTTGCCATACGTCTTTTGAGTTTCCAAAATTTTTTTTTCCTCTCTATTTATTCTTATTGAAATTTTTCACCACCCCCTTAATTCCGGAACGTTTCCTCTTCACGCCCAAGTATTTCAAAATTTCAAAGGCCGTTTCGGGTCAGCATCGAGATAACTTTGACGCATTATCATTTTTTCGAACATATTTTCGAGTTGAAGCTTTTAGCCTGTCAATTTTAGATTTTATTCCATTTTCGGAATTTCAATGAAATTGTGAGTTTTCTTGCCCCTTAAGTTTGTACTCCGGTCTAAAGACATACATTTTGAGCGTTTTTTCGAGCTCGATAAAAAAAAACAAAAAATATTTCTATCATTCTTTTTTTGCAACTTTTTTTACTTACCTTAAGGCAGGATACCACCCTTGGCTGCAATTTTTTAAAAGTTTTTAATGCATTTTTTTCACTAAAAAAAATGGGCAGAAACAAAATCGGTTTAAGACATTTATTACTATATCATTCGAGTTGAAAAAAAAAACATTTTTAATGTTGAAAAACTTAAAAATAGTCTCTTGTAAGTATTTTGTTTTAAATGGCGGTCATTAAAGAAAAAGTGAATTTTTTGGGGTGAAAAAAGTTGTTTAAACTGTGCACCAAAAATAAAATAACAACTCTACCGAAAAAATCCTTCGTACATCCTTGGATTATACTATGGAAAAGAATTATGCAAATTTTCAAGTCAATCCGATGAAAATTGGATGATTAATAGTTTTGATATTTTTTTTCTCAGAATTGACATCTTCGATTTGTCTGTAGTTCAAACAGTTTTTTTACTTGATATATTAACAGACTATACAAAAATTGGCTCAGTGGAGAATCCATTCCTTCCCATGCGTTTTTCATCCCAAATGTCCACAAATTTTTCTGTGCATCAACAGGGTTGAAACTATTTACAGATATTTTCTAAAACCCGCATTTTTGTTTGTTTTTTGTACTTTTTCAATTTTTTAAACTTTTTTCATTTTTATTTTTTTAAATATCTTTTTGTACATTTTAATGAACTTAATCAATGGACCCATGGACACCGATAAAGTCTATTCAAATTAGAGTCAAAGGCTACTCATGTCTCTCGATTGCAAAAAAGAATTAATTTACCCTCTTTGGATACACCGACGTTTTTATGGCCAATGAATACTTTTTCAGTTCGATTTGGGCATGATTTTTGGGAATGAAGCAATGATACTGCTTTGTTCCTGGAATCGTCTTCGCAGTATCAAAGCGAGATTATTTTATTATTTTTCCCTGTCTACGATTAATAATGATAAAATATCAATATCTACACTATTTCGTTAAATCACTCTATAATGATAGATTGCATCAATAAAAATGCATTTGAAAAAATAAATTCTCCACTACGCCCATTTTTTTATAGTCTGTAAATATGTCAAGTAAAAAACTGTTAAGACTACAGACGAATCGAAGTTGTCAATTCTGAGAAAAAAAATATCAAAACATTATTTGCTCTGAAAATGGAATATAGAGCTTTCGGAGGAGTTTGTAAAAAATTTCAGTAAAAAGTACGTTGAAAATCCTAAATTTCATGTCCTACTTTTTTTTCGCACGATGAATAATTTTCGAGTTACAAAATGAGACAAACGAATTTTTTGTATTTTTTTCCGGCTAAAAAGCGTAATTTTAAAATCTGAAAAAAATCACAAATTTTTTTGATAGTTGGAACTACTTTCTAAAAATTTGTATGCGATTTTTGGCGATTTCAAAAAATGGGGTGGCCGACTTTACGTGCAATGCCTCATATATTCTTAAAGGTCTAAACTTCAAGAATATGCAACATATCAATTCCTTTTTTCCAAAATTCTAGACCAGAATACCCTCTTAAATAGAAATTAAATCAAGGTCCACTTTAGTTCGTACCAATTTTTGATTTGAAAAGTCTACAATATTTTTTTGAAATTTTAATATTCGATTGACTTGACTATCCGGTTTTCAAATTTTGTCAAAAATCGCTCTTGAATCAAGCCAAGTTCATTTTTCTATTGCAGATAAAACAAGCTCGGGATCCGAGTGCGCAAGTGAGCCAGGTATAACGCTAAAACGGAAGCAGCGTCGAAGCCGAACGACGTTCACCGCGAATCAGCTCGACGAGCTTGAGAGGGCTTTCGAAAGAACGCAATATCCCGATATTTATACGCGTGAGGAATTGGCACAGAGAACGAAATTGACGGAGGCGAGAATTCAAGTGTGGTTCAGCAATCGTCGAGCTAGATTGCGAAAACAAATGTCGTCGACCTCGTCAGGTTCTTATGTCGGTTCGGTGGCGTATCCAGCGCCATCTTACGTTCTTCATCCTCCGCCATCGGCATCTGGCGCTGCTGCTGCAGCAGCCGCTCATCCGCATGGAAATTCGGCAACTTTAACGCCGAGTCATCCACACGGACACGGACAAACGCTCACGGAAACCGCCTTCCCCTCCACTCAAGGTAATTACACGATGATTCGTTCAATTGTAGTTATGAGAGATGAAAATCCCCCTAAACTAAATGACAACTGTTGCTGCAAAGTAAAAAAAAACAAAAAAATGCCAATATATGACCAAAAATTCCTTCTTCAATGTTGATCTTCATTGTAAGAATTAGTGCTGCATTTTTGAGAACTCAATCTTCAATTATTTCATTATAAATAATTGTAACCATAAATAATTATAAGATTATTAATAATAATATTATAATCTTATTATTGAGTCATTCCATGTTAAATCGAACAATAGTTGGAATCGGCCCCTTTCAATTTCGATGGAACTTGGTCAGAAGTTTTCTTTTATCATAAAACCGAGTCCTACCAAAGGAAATTTTTTTTTTTTGTAAAAAAATTGTTTTGCAAAATTTTGTTCACATAGTGGTTTTAAGCAATTGATTTGCAACATTTCTCTACGAAAATTTTTGGGCAACAGTTTTTTTTCCAAAAATGTTGTGAAAAAATTTGTTTGCATAAATTTTGCAGAAAAATGTTGCAAATTAATTGTGTGAAATAATTTTGTCTAACAAATTTTGCGAAACATTTTTTTTTCAAAAATTAAGCGAAACTAGATATAAATTACTAATCTAGTTACTTAACATCATAAATACTAGAAAATAAAAAATAAGTAAACCATCATTTTTTTTTAAACAAGCTTTCATTCGTTGTTAATAAAAAAATAACTAAAAAGTTAAAAATAATTTTATTCCGATTGAAAATAAGTTTAAATATAAAAGCGTGTTACGTTTTAACAGAAGTGAAAAAAAGAGGGTGTAACACGCTTTCATTTGAAAACTTATTTCCAATCGAAATAAAATTATTTTTAACTTTTTAGTTATTTTTTATTAACAACTAATGAAAGCTTGTTTAAAAAAAAATTCGTTTATTTTTAAGTTACGAAAAAATCGTTCAAGGTTCGTCTTAAAAAGTATACTTGGGGCTCAAAAAAAAAAATATTCCGAAACAAATTTTGAAAAATGATGAATTTAGAAAATTTTGAATTTTTTAAAATCGTGAAAATCGACGATCAACATTAAATTGTTTGTTCAATTTTTTTTTCTATAATACCTTGTACTGATGTTAAGAAAACATGAAATTTTCAGAAAATTGATCAATCATATAATTTTGTAATTTTGAGCAGTAAAAATTACATGATTGTTCAATTCCACTCAACTTAGAGGTAAAAAAAGAAACAATTTTTTACCAAAATTCAAAAATTCATATTTTGGAAAAAAACACCTTTCTGGAAATTTCATGATCTTTTAAGATCCGTATAAGGTATTATATAAAAAAAATTGAATCGAAAATTTAATGTTGATCGTGGATTTTCACGATTTTAAAAAATTCGTAATTTTCCAAATGCATCATTTTTCAAAATTTTTATTCGGAATTTTTTTTTGTAGCCCCAAGTATATATATTTTTTAAGACGAACTCAGAACGATTTTTTTGTAACTATGATCGTTTTCGAGATATTTAAAAAATATACTTGGAAAATTGAAAAACTGATGAAATTTTGAATTTCCGAAAACAAATATTTAATCTTTTTCCTTTAGTAGAACTTCGTTTTATGATAAAAGAAAACGTCTGACCGAATTTCATCAAAATTGAAAAACTATTGGTCGATTTGTCATGGAATGACCCAATTATAATTATATTTTAATTCTAAATATTATAATTATATTATAATATTATTAATAATTATCGCAATACAAAAGTATTCTTAAAAACTATTCATTGCAAAATGCTTATAAACCGCCTAAAGATATTCGAATCTCTCGATTATTCATAACCTATGATTAACAATCTTATAATTTTTTTCACAGATCTTTATTCCTCTCATCATTCGAGTATATCGCATCAGCTGACGGATAATCCAAGATTAAGCGCCGCAGTAAGTTCGGGAGGGAGTTACGGACTTGCGACATCGGTCGGTCCTTATCCGGGCAGTTTGTTGGCGCCAGTCTCAAACGGTGGCGCCACCAGTCACATGAGTCATCATCAATTGTCGCCGGTGGCGCCGGGCACGGGAGCGTCATCGTACCAACATACGACGACCAATCATCAATTGCCACCGACGCCGAATTCCCTCGTCACGATGATGGGACCAAATTCGGGCAATTCGAATCCGGCCTCAGACCATATGACGGGCTCGGCTGATTTACCGATCGGCAGTGTATCGCCGATAAATCATCATCCTCATCATCATCACGCTCATCATCATCCCCATCATCAGCAGCAACAGGCCCAGCATCAACAGCATCAACAGCAGCAGCCGCATCATTCCCATCAGACAAATCAAAATGGCGGCACATCGCCATCTTGGAATTTGCCGATCACAAACGGCAACAACAGAGCCACGCTGCCGAGTCCACCGACGAGTTTGCAACAGACTCATCCTCACACAACGTCCCATCATTCCCATCAGAGCTTCGCGAGTCACTACGCGACTTCGAGCTTTCAGCAACCGCCGAGGGCGGCGCCACATCAACATTTTTACAGCTGGTATTGATCACGAAAATGATGATCGATGCTTGAAAATGTTAAAATTTTCATTCTTTGCACAAAGACATTTTGTAGAAAAGCTTGCTGCGCAACTACTCGAAAATTTCGTCGAATTTCGTGACACTAAGTGACTTCCCCCATGTCCGGAAAATCCTATTTTATATCCCTAGATTGGAGGCACTGGTATGCCTCGTTTTACGAATCGTATCACGAAATAGTGCGATCCAGTGACGACGATAACGCCATTTTATCTGAAAGTGGCTTTTTGAGGTTAGTTTTGATAGATTTGAAAGTTTGCACAATCGGGAGAAAAATAGGGTATGCAAAATTGTAAATATTGTTAGGTTTATGCGATTTTTCACTAACGAGATTCGTTATTTGGCAAATTTTAAATTCTACGTAAACCTCGAAATGAATTTTTCAGTGATTTTTGGACTTTTGAGGTTAGAATCGGTTCAACAGCTGGAGCATCGGCGCCATCTTGAGTATGCTTTGCCAATAACGAATTTATTGAGCGAACGAGATTTTATGAAGGAATCTCCTCTAGAAATCCAATCAGTGATTATTTCTAAAAAACTTTTGTAAATTATCTTTTCTTAGAGTCGGAAAAAAATTAATACATATATGTATATGATAGTGTGGCCAATTTTCGTTGTAGTATATTTTGTACATACTATTTTTGTGAGTATAACAATTATGAATCCTGAACAAGGGCTTTATATTTTGTGCAGTGCTGATTTTTTTCCTTTGTCGCCCTTTTCAGTCTCACCAAAAATTTAACGCTCGTACGAATTTTCTGCAAGTTTGGTTTTTTTTTCTTAGAATTTAAAGATTCGTCGTAGATCAACGGAGATTTTCGATCTCGATTATCTTATAAGATTGTAGATAAAATATGATATTGCAGTAAAATTATTGTAAATTATAAACCATATATATTGTATATAATTTGATGTTTGACGCATGCGAATTTGTTTCATCCTGTACATACCCACATATATGTATATATTATATATTAATACTAATCAATTGAAGTGATGAAAATTTGTTTGATTTATCCATCTCATATCCTTTTTTCGGTTGTTTTTTTTATTTTTTTAAAATAAAAATAGTGCAAGTAGCTAAATGAACATGATAAATATTGGCTAATTGCTCTCTCGTAGATGTTTTGTAAATGCACTTGCGGGGGTAAATTTTTTCAAAATGATTTCTTACATTTTTACGAGATTTTAAATACACTAAAATAAAAGTCGAGAAAAAAAATTCATTAAACAAGGTCCAAAAAGTACCAATTTCCCGAAATTTGGTCTGACATGTTCTATATTGGCCATTTGTAATATTTTGACAACTCGCATGACATTTTTTAGAAAAGAAGTTCATGAAGAAAGCAGTCTCAGCATTTTTTTAGATTTTAGTTTCAACCCTTCTAAACATAATAAATTTTTCCAAATTTTACACAATTTTTTTCAAATGCGCATAACTGTAAAAAAAACGAAGTTATTAAAATAAAACAGAAGATATTTTTTTTGTCTTGAGTTGTGGTTTTATAAAAAAAAAACAAAAAAAATATCGAAATCAATTTTCATGTTTTTTTCAGTTTTGAACCCAAAATAATTTTTTATTTTCAACTTCCGACTATTTTGATTTTTTGGAAAAAATTCATTACTCGTAAAGAGACATCTTTACAAGTACTAAAAAATTCGCAGCTTGTGATATTCATAACTTATATATTTTTTTCTATTTTTGAAGTTATACGTAGCACGCAAAAAAAACGTATAATGTATCTCAGTTTTATTTAACACTTGGCGTCGAGACGCTGCCGCGTCTCTTGATGACTTCAAAAATAGATTAGAAAAAATACAAGTTATGAATATCACAAGCTGCGAATTTTTCAGTACTTGTAAAAATGTCTTCCAAAAAGTGGCGAATTTTTTGAAAAAAATCAAAAAGGTCTAAGTTAAAAAAAAAATGTTTTTCGTTTAATACTGAAAAAAACAAACGAAAATTAATTTCGATATTTTTTTGTATTTTTTTTATAAAACTCTAACTCACGACGGAAAAAAACATCTTATAGCTTATTCTGATGTCTCCGTTTTTTTAAAAGTTATGAGCATTTAAAAAAAATTCGTGTAAAATTTTGGAAAATTGATTGATCTAAAAAAAATCGAAAAGAGTGCTTTCAGTACGTACAAAAAAAAAAAAAACCTCAATAATATTAAAAATGGTTGGGATTACGAATTGATCAGTTTCGTATGGAATGCCCCGTATATATACGGGGCCTTCGATACGAAACCGACCAATCCGTAATCCCCAACATTTTTTATTTTTGTGAAAATTTTTCAAAATTTCACACACTTTTTTTCAAATGCGCATAACTTTTCGAGAAACGAACAAATCAAAATAAAACAGAAGATCCTTTTTTTTTCGTCTTGAGTTGTGTTTTTATTTAAAAAATACAACAAAAATATCAAAATTCATTTTCATATTTTTTTTCAATTTTAAACCCAATATTATATATATTTTTTTAAACTTTGACCATTTTGATTTTGTTGAAAAAATTCACATTATAAATACATTTGAAATATGTAAAAAGTGACTATAACTTTTGAAACATAATATCCGAAATATTTCATCCATACACCTCACATAATACTTTATTCATGAATGTATGACCTGGCTGTAGAATTAAAAAAAAAAAATTTCCCAAAAGCGAAGCTTTCGCCACGAGGAAAATAGAATAAATGTAACAAATATCAAATTGCAAAATTTTTCCTCAACTTACCTCGCAGTATTTTTTGACACTTCTCCAAAAAACGTCTCTCAGATTTTTCCAGAATAAATTATTCGCAGGGAAAAAAAAACGTGAAAAATTCAATCTCGGTCAACTAATGACGTTTTTTTTTTTACGTGTTACAAATCAGTGCGCTCGTCGTGATAATCGTTCAATCGTACAATCCAATATCACCACACGGTCAACATCACCGCGTTGGCTCGTTCGTGCAGATATATATATATCAATATACATATATATCTTTTTTATACAATCTTTATATATATACAGATCAATCTTTCAAATTCGTGATGCGGATGAAAACGCGTTTTCGTGTCTCTTTATCATTTACACACATCCTCGTTTCCGTATCTTCGTCTTACATGTTTTTGCCTTTTTTTTTCCTGTCTCCTACAATCTCTCGATTCTTCGTCATTGACGTAAGTACACAAAATGGCAGTCCGATCCGTTTTTTTTTCAAATTTTTTTTCCCACACGTTGATCATAAGGGACAAGGTTTTGTTCATATATGCATGTGTAAGTGTGTGTATGTGTATAAGTGTGTGTACGCGAAAAAGGGACGAAAACACAAATCATATGAAAAATGAAAATTTTTCAAAACGCGATATGGATCGATTATTTTTGAATAGCATTTTGGGGGAAAAAAGGGGGCGGCAATCGCACGTTATCATTCGTAAATTTATAGTAATAATATTAATAAAAATAATAATAATAATAATAATAATAATATTAATAATAATAAAGAATATGAACTATTAGTGCATTTTTCACGTGCCCATTTCTCGACTATATGTATAATAATAAAAATTCCTGTACACTAATATCCACGATAGTGATAAAGCTGTTTTTTTTTTTTTTATTAGTTTTCGAGTTTTTCAAAATTATTTTGTCCTCCTAACGCGACTTAAATTCTTTTATGATTTTTAAAAATTATCCCTCAAGAGATCTACGGATCGGCACTGAACGCGGTTAACTTTTTTCTGTACTCTTCCTTCTCTTTTTTTTGTGTATGTTACTTTTTTTTCAAATCTTATTGTACATCAATCGAATGTTGAATCTTCTTACTCACGATTTTCGAGTTTTATTCGATTTCTTTTATTTTTGAATTTTTTTTTTCTATCGTTCCCACTTTATTTTTCGTCATTTCGTCTCATCCTCTATGGCTTTCCTAATACAATACTGTGAGCAAAAGGTAAACGAAGGTCGCGACGAGATAGATCTAAAAACACAGCGCGCGTGCGTCTGCTTCGTACTTGTTTTTTTCTTCAATGTAATAATAATAATAGTAATAATAATAATAATAATATTTATTTTATTCTACTGATTCTTGAGAGTAAATCTATGGGTAAAAAAAGCGAGAAGAAATATATTTTCATTCGTTGGGATTATTACGAGAGAGAGAGAGAGAGAGAGAGAGAGAGAGAGAGGAGTAAGAGAGAGAGAGAAAAAGGTAGGAGAGATAGATATATTCTTTGTAATAACAAGTGTATGTTCTGGATTCCTTTTTTGTAGGTACGAGTTTACTTTAGAAGGCCAAAAAAAGCAAATTTTTAAGATTTTTTTCTCAGCTCCTTTATCAGATATTGCTATAAAACTGTTGTTACAACATTGTTTCATCCTTCAACAATACAAAAAAAAATTGTTTTTTTATTTTGATTCTTTAAATAATTTGTAGAAAGCGCCAAAGTCGAAAATGTCTTGTCCTATGGCCGAAAGTTAATCTCAAGATTGGCAAGTCTCAAACAAAAAAATAAAAAAGCATTTTAAAGAGGAAGGTTCCTTACACAACAATTTACCACCGTTAATTAAAAATCGATTAGAAAAAAAACGTGCGGATGTTTAAAATGAAGATGAGAAATTGATTTTTTCGCAATTCATTCCGAACATCCGCCATTTTCTGTTTAAATCGATTTTTCATTAACAGTAAATTGTGTAAGAAAAATTCCTCTTTAAAATGCTTCTTTATTTTTTCATTTTGTCAATCCTGAGATTAACTGTCAGCCATGGAACAAGAATTTTCGAAATCTCGACTTTGACACCTTCTATAAATTTTTCAAAGAATCAAAATAGAATTTTTTTTTGTATTTTCGAAGGATGAAACAATGCTGTAAAACAGTTTTATTGCACTCCGTGCGCAAAGTGCCACTTTGCGCACTGGTACAATAAAATATCGTACGATACTCGTGCGAGAAACTTTTTCTCAACTCGTGTGAGTGCAACATTCGCCTTCGGCTCATGCTGCAAACTCACACTCGTCAGAAAAAGTTTCATCGCACTAGTATCGTAATATACTATTATAATCGTATCTGATAGAGGAGCTAAGAAAAAGAATCTTAAAAAATTGCCTTTTTTGGCCTTTTAAGAGGAGGCTAAATACCATTTTTATTCAATCCCTACATTATCGACGTATCATCGTCGTCCAGTCTTTCTCCGACAACCGTGGATGAAAATTAATTAGATTTTGACAATTAAGAGGGGGATAAATTAATTAACAATTAATTGTCAATTGAGAGGCTAAAATGCGTTACGGCTAATGCCAACAAACTCATTCGAGCCCCCTAAATATTATAGGTTACTCGTCAGAATCCATGGTGCTGCCCTCACTCGCACGTCTGTGAACTACATTTCGCCATTTCGTTTTTCAATAAAGCTACAATTTATCGATATTTATCTCTTGATGCGCCATCCAAACTTACGGCGCGTCATTTTCATAAAATAATGTCGAAAACGTCATCAATATTTGTATCGTGACGTTCTTCATGGAGCCTCTCTCTTGGTTTTACCCGAAATGCAGTAAAAGTTTAATAATTTAAGTTTTTCAATTACAGTTTCTTGGTGGTAAGTGAATCTGCAAATTTTTTTTTTTGTTTTGCGAAAATTTTTTAGTGAGGCTCCATTCTTGCCATTGTTCCGATGATGTTGTTAAAATTTTATTCAATTCCATCCATTTGTATAAGAGCAAGTTTGGATGGCAATTTCGAGGTGTTAGTGTCGGTATTTAGCCTCCTCTTAAAGTAGACTTAAGTGAAAATGAAACTTCATTCGTTCGCAAATATTTCATTTCATAAATTCGATTGATCAATTTTTCTTCAATAAGTGATATTCTCCATTACGAAATTGCAGTACGAATGATGAAAAATTTCAGTTATCTGGTGATATTATTTATTTCGTCGCGTGATAAATGAGATCCTCCCACGCAAGCCCGCCCTATTTTGTATAAAATTTGTTTTTCGTTATCAGTTTTTTGTTTTTCGCTTTCCAATAACGATTGGAAAGATCGAAAATCGAAATGGAATCGATATTATAACGATGGTAGAATTATCGCAGAGGCATATTCTTCCTTTTTTGTATATTGCAATTCAAATACTCGAATATTGCGATCCCATTATTTATCCTCCTCGTCGAATATTTTGCAAGTGAAAAACAAAAAATTATCTCATTGAGAAGTTAATTGAAATTCATTACAAAGTTATAATTGCTTCGTTTCTTTTTGTAGAAAAAAAAACAAATTTTAACAGCAAAATGTCACAAAAGTGACAACAGTTATTGTTCCAACGATCGATATAAATATTGGACAAAACTAATAGTTTGTCGATGAGAAGTTTACTTTGATCGATAATTTTTCCAATGAAATATGTGAAAAATAAAACGGGAAATTGTACGTTAATAAGATAAACAGTTTAGTGCACGAGCAAGCAAGGAAACTACCTTACCGGCTGCAGGCAATACATTACCATCCGTCGGTAACGCAGTTTTCTTTATAAAACTAATATTTTTCTTCTTCTTTCGTGTTAATCTCATCTGTAACGTGACTCGCAGTGGCAAATCCCTCAAAAGAAACAAAAAATTACGACGAGGAGACTCAATAACGAGAGAACGGAGCGAAAATACGTCGTAGAATAATTCTCGAGTGTGAAAGCTTACTTATCGACCGACGTTCGCAGCTACACTGTTCCACTCGATGGCGCGCAAAACTAGCAATTTTCAAAACAAAAATACTGTCTTTGAGTTCCTCTAACTATTTATTTTACTTCGAATTTTGAAAAAAAATGCATTTTTTTTATTAAAAACTCGAAATTTTTCGTGATCAAATTTTTTCTCGATCACAGCTCGAGTGAAACAGAATAACTGGAAAGAAAACGTCTCTTCATCGGATTTTCATAAAAAAATTATCATTATCATTACAACGCGCGGACTCTTCTCTCTCTCGGCGAGAATAATTCATACGCTCAATCAAGTTTCGTTCTTGTCACGAATTTCTTGATACTTAATTAATTAATTAATTAAACTATTAATTAATTAATCAATTAATTTATATTAATTAATTTATTAACTAATTAGATTTAATTAATTAATCTATCAATTAATTTTTTAATTAACAGTTTAATTAATGAATTAATTGATTAATTAATTAAACTATTAATCAATTAATCAAACCACAGCCAATCTTTTTGGTGCGACTACAGCGCGTTCCTGTTTTTCTTCTTTCATCCTTATACGTCGGTAATAATATTATATATCATATGTATATATTTTCTTTTTTTCATCTTCGATTGTTTGTATTTGTTTTCATCCCTCGTGAAAATAAGGGATAGACAGGCAGGATAAGCAAAGCAGGCAGCGATTTAACGCGAACAAACTCTCCGATAAAATTCGCCATTTTTTCCCACCCTCTTTCTCTCTCTCGCTCTCTAACTTTCTTCTTATTTGTTTCTACTTTCTTCAACAATGATCTTCCCTCCATTCCTTTCGTCGAGAGGCTCGGCCACGAGGATATCAATCTCGTTTTTGGTTTTTTCATTTTTTTTTTGTTTTTCCTTCGTGAAAATATCGTCCTTAACTTCCGTGATCCTGGTCGAGCTCGTCGAGCGACTCGAGACGAGCTATCGGCGCCTCGTTTATCGCAAATTCCCACGACATGTCCTCGCTCGCCTGCCTCGAGCTCTCCTGCCTTTGTGCGCTCAATTGAGCGTCGCTCTGTTGCTGTTGACGAGCAACATCACCCGATCTTTGATGGCCAATCGACGTTTCCTTGCGATGAACGTCACCGCTACGAGGACGTTGAAGACTCGAGCGTGACTCGACAACCGGCAACTGAACGACGCAACTCCAAGGATCCTCGGTCTCCGGCTCCGAACGTTTGTTAAACGAGCTGTAACTGACGTTCATCGTTTGAGGAATTTTTTTTTTTCATGTAATCGAATAAAAAATCATGCAAATTGGAAATTTGCAGATACCCAGTTAACACGTTATATTGCTGTAATATAACATGGAAGTTACATGTAATATTACGATGTTATTCCTGTGTAACATAGCTGTTATATAAGGTGCAAGTAACGTGTTGTGTAACATTTGTTATATGCAGATTACATAACTGGTATATAACTCTGTTACAATACAGTAATGTAAAAAAGTTTTGTAACCGTTAAGTAACATGCTTATAACGAAGTGACATTACAGTAATGTTACATACGTTACATTGCGGCAATATAACATGGAAGTTAGGTGTAATGTTACAATGTTATTTCTGTGTAACATAGCTGTTATATAACGTGCAATTGACGTCTCATGTAACATTTGCTATATACAGGTTACATAACTGGTATATAACTCTGTTACATTACAGTAATGTAAAAAAGTTTTGTAACCCTTACGTCACATGCTTGTAACGAAGTGACATTACAGTAATGTAACATACGTTATATTGTGGCAATATAACATGGAAGTTACATGTAATATTACAATGTTATTCCTGTGTAACATAGCTGTTATATAAGGTGCAAGTAACGTGTTGTGTAACATTTGTTATATGCAGGTTACATAACTGGTATATAACTCTGTTACATTACAGTAATATAAAAAAGTATTGTAACCGTTAAGTAACATGCTTGTAACGAAGTGACATTACAGTAATGTTACATACGTTACATTGCGGCAATATAACATGGAAGTTAGGTGTAATGTTACAATGTTATTTCTGTGTAACATAGCTGTTATATAACGTGCAATTGACGTCTCATGTAACATTTGCTATATACAGGTTACATAACTGGTATATAACTCTGTTACATTACAGTAATGTAAAAAAGTTTTGTAACCCTTACGTCACATGCTTGTAACGAAGTGACATTACAGTAATGTAACATACGTTATATTGTGGCAATATAACATGGAAGTTACATGTAATATTACAATGTTATTCCTGTGTAACATAGCTGTTATATAAGGTGCAAGTAACGTGTTGTGTAACATTTGTTATATGCAGGTTACATAACTGGTATATAACTCTGTTACAATACAGTAATGTAAAAAAGTGTTGTAACCGTTAAGTAACATGCTTGTAACGAAGTGACGTTACAGTAATGTTACATACGTTACATTGCGGCAATATAACATGGAAGTTACATGTAATGTTACAATGTTATTCCTGTGTAACATAGCTATTGTATAACGTGCGAGTAACGTCTTATGTAACATTTGTTATATACAGGTTACATAACTGGTATATAACTCTGTTATATTACAGTAATGTAAAAAAGTTTTGTAACCCTTACGTAACATCCTTGTAACGAAGTGACATTACAGTAATGTAACACACGTTATATTGCGGCAATATAATATGGAAGTTACATGTAATATTACAATGTTATTCCTGTGTAACATAGCTGTTATATAACGTGCAAGTAACGTCTTAGTAAAAACATTTGTTATATACAGGTTACATAATTGGTATATAACTTTGTTACATTACAGTAATGTAAAAAAATTTTGTAATCGTTACGTAACATGCTTGTAACAAAGTGACATCACAGTAATGTAACATACGTTATATTGGGGCAATATAACATGGAAGTTACATGTAATATTACAATGTTATTCCTGTGTAACATAGCTGTTGTATAACGTGCAAGTAACGTCTTATGTAACATTTGTTATATACATGTTACATAACTGGTATATAACTCTGTTACATTACAGTAATGTAAAAAAGTTTTGTAACCGTTACGTAACATGCTTGTAACCAAGTGATATTACAGTAATGTAAAACACGTTATATTGCGGCAATATAACATGGAAGTTGCTTGTAATATTACAATGTTATTCCTGTGTAACATAGCTGTTATATAACGTGCATGTAACGTCTTATGTAACATTTGTTATATACAGGTTACATAATTGGTATATAACTCTGTTACATTACAGTAATGTAAAAAAGTTTTGTAACCCTTACGTCACATGCTTGTAACAAAGTGACATTACAGTAATGTCACATACGTTATATTGCGGAAATATAACATGGAAGTTACATGTAATATTACAATGTTATTCCTGTGTAACATAGCTGTTGTATAACGTGCAAGTAACGTCTTATGTAACATTTGTTATGTACAGGTTACATAACTGGTTTATAACTCTGTTACATTACAGTAATGTAAAAAAGTTTTGTAGCCGTTAAGTAACATGCTTGTAACGAAGTGGGATTACAGTAATAAATAAATTCACAGTTTATAGGAAGTTATAGATTGAAGATTGGTAAAAAATTTGAAGTAAATCGATTGAGTAGAACTTGAGATATGTCAGCCGTATTGAAAAAAGTAGTTTTGATAAAAATGTCTAGTCCGATTTGCTTTGACGTTACGGATGTGGTTGCTGCGTTACTAAAATAGCTATAACTCCGTAAATTATTGGAATAAAAAAAATGTCCTTTCGAGGATACATTCTTAAAGGTCTAAACTTTAAGAATATGAAAAAAAAATGATTTTTCCAAAATTCTAGACCAAAATACCCCCTTAACTCCCTTGCTTATAAACCAGACGCCCAACCTCGATTATTTCGAGTGCCGTGTATAACCTCCCTTTTTATATGCCATCAACTTCCATAGTTTCATTTTTGGCTATTAACCTTCCACCGTTTACCCATTCAAATTCGTAAAAAACTCACCCCGTTCTAAATTCGCCTCTTCTAAAAGCTGCCGGTTGACTGTGCCATCCGTATGGTTGCTGATGACTGCTCTGCTGTCCCCCATTATTTGCCGGAACAGCGAGATCGACCGGTTGGCTTTGGGATCGAGTAGGCGCAGTTCGACCGTTCAACGCTGTTTGCAGCGCCGTCGCAAGTGCCGATGTGTCCGACGTTACGGTCAAACGTGACGTACCGGAGGACGTGGTCGAGGTCGTTTCCCTACTCGGGGGCGGCCTGGACGAAAAGCCACCAGGCCATAGATAATTATTGAAACGAACACAAATGGCGATGAGAGAAAATAGGTTTATTCTTTTTCAAAAATGCATGAAATCGCCATTTCATTAGTTTCAGCTCGCCTCAGTGAATTTTCGGCAGCACTACAACTAAATTCAATATATGACGCATTCCACGTCATTTCGATCAACATGTTGCCTTGATCATTCCTATTTTCCTCTAAATTTTTTATACAAAAAAACACATTAAAATACATTTTCTCAAATTTTGTCCGAATTTTTTGGCCACACGTTTTTTGGATTTTATTTTCTTTGAAAAAAAAAGGACCACTTTGTAAAATCTGAAAAAATTCAGAATAATCTAATAAAATATAACAAATTTTTTGGGCCTTGTTCCAAAATAGAGATTTTAATACTCTATGAGTAAAATTCAAAAAATTGCAACAAAAAAAAATTTTACTCATAGAGTATTGAAATCTCCATTTTGGAACAAAACCCAAAAATTTTGTTATATTTTATTACATTATTCTGAATTTTTCAGAGTTTACAAAGGGGTCCTAAAAAAAACAAAATCCAAAGAACTTGTGACCAAAAAATTCTGAAAAAATTTGGAAATTTTTTTTTCAATGTGTTCTTTTATATAAAAAATTGAGAGAAAAATCGAAATCATCAAGACAAGATTTTGTCGTGTCATTCCACGACATTCCGATCAAAATCTTGCCTTGATAATTTCGATTTTTCTCTAAATTTTTTATATAAAAAAACACATCGAAAGTAAATTTTCCAAATTATTTCGGAATTTTTTGGTCACGCGTTCTTTGGATTTTTTAAAATTTTTTTAAGGGACCCCTTCGTAAAATCTGAAAAAATGCAGAATAGTCTAATAAAATATAACAAAATTTATGGACTTTGTTCCAAAATGGAGATTTTAATACTCTATGAGTAAATTTTTTTTTTTTCAATTTTTTGAACTTTACTCATAGAGTATTAAAATCTCCATTTTTGAACGAAGTCCAAAAAATTTGTTGTATTTTATTACATTTTTCTGATTTTTTTCAGATTTTACAAAGTGGTCCTTTTTTTCAAAGAAGAAATAAAATCCAAAAAACGCGTGGCCAAAAAATTCTGAAAAAAATTGGGAATATGTATTCTAATGTGTTTTTTTTTATATAAAAAAATTAGCGGAAAATCAAAATTATCAATGCAAGATGTTGATCGAAATCGCGTGGAATGCCTCATATACATGTATAAATATATATATATATATATAGATGTACTCGTAGCCAGCAGCAGACATAAATATATAGATTCGAAGCTCGTGACCATTGTATTTACAGTGGTTATGTGAAGGGATGCTCTAAATTTTTACCTAATTTTTTATGGAAAATGGGAAAAATTCAATTTTTTTAAACATACTTTTTTTTCTGCTAAACATATTTTATTTCTATTAGTGCTCAAAGTCGGTAATCTTCCTTTCAGTACTTTGATCCTTGATGATAGCTTGCAAAAATTTTGAATGAAAAAATAGGAAACAAAAATTTGCCCATGATGATTATTATGATTACTAAAGTTGTTTATAAAATCCTGCCACATTCTCCCCTTTTATCAACGAATCAGAAACCAGCTGTGTAAAACGACAAGAATACATTATCAAATTTGCGAGATATTTAAACCAAAGATTTACTTTATTCTAATAAATTTTTGTGATTTCTCCGAACATGGGCCTGATAAATAGTCAACTAAGCCAATGTATTTAAATAAAATTTTATTTACCGCAAATAAATTTATTTAATCTAAATAAACAATTTCCCTTGGTTTAAGAAATGGATTTTCCTAATAAGGCCAAGATCGTAAAATAAACTTGTTATCAGAGGATTTTTCTTATTTATTTGAACATGGCCCTGATAAATAGACCCAATATTTTGATAAAATTTTATTAACCTTAAATAAATTTATCCAATCTAAGGCCCAAATTTTAAGGTCTTAGAATCGATCTCAAGATCAAACTTAAGATCAAAAACTTTCCATTGAACTCAAGTTGGAACTTAAGATCGAACTCAAGTTCCAATTTAAAATGAATCTTAAGTTTGAACTTAAGTATCAACTAATGCCAACAAACATCAAACTTCAAACAAAATTTATGTTTGAATTCTTGAAATCGGTCTGAAGTTCGCACTAAAGTTTGAACTTAAGTATGAACTTAAGTTCAAACTTAATGAACTTAAGTATGAACTTAAGTTCAAACTTAAGATTCATATTAAATTGGAACTTAAGTTCGATCTTAAGTTCCAACTTGAGTTCAATGGAAAGTTTGATCTTAAGATAGATCGTAAGAACTTAAAATTCGGGCGTAAATAAATCATTTCCCTCAGTTTAAAACATGGACTTGTTTAATAAGGCCAAGATCGTGGAATGAACTTGTTATTAGAGGATGCGACCGTATACTTTTCAGATTAGATTAAACTTTTCAATTAATATATACGTAGTCAACTCCTATCACAGACTGATTTAGATGCAAATAGGCAACGCCTCTGGAGAATTAAGTAGGGCTCATAACTGGACTAAATTGACCCAGATTCAAGATTTGTGCGAGCTTGTATATTTCAGGGCGTGTTAGCAGCGTTGAAAGGATAACTCGGCAGAATTACATCTACAGGACCTAAATAATTCTACTAGTTCCACGAAAATTGGTCAAGACACACCCAGAAAAAAGATCTAGTACATTTAACTAGTCAAGCCAAATAAATTTTTTTAGTTGTAGGCCGGCCTAATACAACTCTATTCATGTCAACGAAATTTTTTTTTTTTGAATGACCTAATAAGAAAATATATTGCAATCTAATAAATTTTTATTTGATATGAATGAATATTTTTTCAAACTGAACAAATATATATTTAAATTTTTTTTAATGTTTATTCAATATATTTTTTTAAACATTTCAATCTTTGAATGTATAGCTACACAACTCTACAATTTCGTAAAGCTTCGTCTTTTCTTTAACAGAAGGTAAAAGAAAAAATACCCTTTTTTTATAGGAATCCCTTTTGGGGATTCGACCATCTTGCGTTTCGCCGCAATGTTCAATGTAGGCGAGGCTAAATACCGACATTATTACTGAAGCCCTACATTATCGACTCAAAATCGTTGTCCAAACTTTTTCCAATACCGGTGGATGAATATCAATGAAATTTATTAATTAATTATGAATGAATTGCAAAATGCAAATGCGAGACATAAATCAACGTTTTCGTTAATTGCCACTGACTTGTCGAACAGTTTGGATAGAAGTCCGATGAAAGTAATGTTATTTCATAGGAATTCCACATGGGGCTGCCCTCTTCCGGATTTCTGTGAACTTAATTTCGCCATTTTTTTTTCGATCAAACACGAAATTTATCAACATTTATCTCGTGATTTGGATTCCAAACTTACGTCGCGGTTTTTTCATAAAATAATGTCAAAGACGTATCGATATTCGTACTTTGGTGTTGGTTATGGAGCCCCACTCTTGGTTTTAGCAGAAATGCCGTAAAAATATTATAATTTAATATTTTTAGTAACAGATTTTTTATGATAATCGGATCTGTAATTTTTTCTTTCGTTTTCCGAAAAAAATTTAGTGGGGCTCCATTTGTGTCATAATTCTGATGATACTGTCAAATTTTTATTGATTTTCATCCATTCGTGCCAGAGCAAGTTTGGAATCCATTTTCGAGGTGCTAATGTCGGTATTTAGCCTCCCCTTAAATATCCATACTGAAAAATATGGATATCAAACATAGACGAGCTTGGAAAGGTTATAGGCGTCGAGAGGCAGGTTCGCTTGTGCGAGAGGTAGCCACCTGGCGGATTTTTGGGGTACTGACAAATCTGCAGATATGATCGGATGAGATTACGGCTGAATAGGTATTTAGTAACAACGAATAGAATTTTCCTTCAACGCCTGTTTCTCAATGACAGTGAATTGAAATAAATAAATATAGTGGCAACACTGAGAATAAAAAAAGGGTGAATATGCAAAATCGTTAGTTGAATACGGGCAACTAAATATTTATTTGGTCTAACTAAATTTTTAGTTTCTTGAATAATTCCGCGCTTCGGTTGACCAAAACATTGTTCAGGCAACAAAAATTTGGATTGTACAACTAAATATTTAGTTGCACGTATTCAACTGAACGATTTTGCATATTCAATCATTTTTTTTTCTCAGTGTATAACCCAAACTTGGATGGAAAGAAATTTTTCTTTGAAATAACTCAAAAATGATCAAATAAACGATTATAGTATCTACGACTAGATCTTTTTTCTGGGTGCAGCTTCATACAATAATTCATGATTTAATAAAAATGTAAAATCAAATTTTTTCCCATTTCCATAATTAGCAATAAGAATCGACAGAGCGGTGGCACGTGCTCATTTTCTGCGATGCCCCAAAAAGTCCTTCACTCAATTGTTTTGTGTCACAATTATACATTTGGGTTAACATCGAGAGGATTAATTGGAAAAAAAAAAATCAAACATGGAAATTACCGAGGAAAAAATAAAACGTTGCGATTTTCCGCGCGATAAAAATGACGACATCGACGTAAGAGTGGAAATGAAAGATTCGGTGATCGAGATAAAGAACAGCGAGACGAATTATAAAATTAATAATGAACATAAAAATGTGCCAAGAGCGGAAAATAACGAGTCGGCGGAAAATGGTTGGAAATCGCGAATAAGACTCGAGCAACGGAACGTCAAGAGCGACGAGGGAACAACGAGAAAATCACGTTTTGACGCGAGACGAACGAGAAAATTACGACGTCGCAGAATTTGTCAGCAAACGACGAACGTACCGAAAATACCGAGACGAGTTTACGGTGGAATTCTTCGGCTCTTGAAGCATGATGATTTTCTACGCTGCGTTGCTAAATTCTACAAGCCCGAGGAATGAGGATTAAAAAAAAATCAATGTTCTTCAAAATTGCAATGTCCACTATTTTTGTCCCTCATTTTTTCTCATCAAAACCGGAAGTGAGACGCGTGCCACCGTTCCCGATCTAACGAGCTTGCCAAAGATAAATTTGTCGTATGTACATTTTCGTGTTTACACTTTTTTTTTCGATACAATAAATATGGGTCATTCCGTGTAAAATCGACCAAGAGTTGGAATCGACCCCTTTCAATTTCGATGAAATTTGGTCAGCAGTTTTCTTTTATCATAAAACAAAGTTCTGCCAAAGGAAAAAAATTAAATTTTTTTTTTTCGATAGTTATGCAAAATTCAAAATTTGACAATTTTTTCAATTTTTCAAACTCATTTTTTAAATATATCGAAAACTATTATAGTTACGAAAAAAATCGTTCTGCGTTCGTGTACGAAAAAAAATACTCTGAAAAATTTTTTTGAAAAAGATGAATTTGGAGAATTTTGAATTTAAAAAAAGGGATAATGAACGATTAATATTGAATTTTTTGTTCAATTATTTTTATATAATACCTTGTACTGATCTTAAAAGATCCTGAAAATTTCAGAGAGGTGTTTTTTTTAAATTATGAATTTTTGAATTTTGCTAAAAAAAAATTTTTTTCACCTCTCAGTTAAGTAAAGTTCAGCAATCATGTAATTTTGTAATTTTGGGCAGTGAAAATTACATGACTGCTCAACTTTAGTTACCTTAAAGGTAAAAAAAAAATTCTTTACCAAAATTCAAGAATTCATATTTTTGAAAAAAAAAACACCTTACTCAAAATTTCAGGATCTTTCGAGATCAGCACAAGGTATTATGTTTAAAAATGGATTTAATGTTGATCGTGAATTTTCACGGTTTTGAAAAATTCAAAATTCTCCAAATTCATCATTTATCAGAAAAAATTTTCGGAATATTTTTTTTTTCGTAACTCCAATCATTCTCTTCAAACGAATCTAGAACAATTTTTTCGTAACTACAATGGTTTTCGAGATATCTAAAAAATAAACGTGAAAAATTGAGAAAATAGTAAAATTTTGAATTTTCGAAAAAAGAATTAAATTTTTTTCCTATGATGGAACTTCATTTTATGATAAAAGAAAACTTCTGACGAAATTTCATGGAAATTGAAAGGGGTCGATTCCAACTATTGGTCGATTTGACATGGAATGACCCATATGCAAAAAAAAAATTTTTATGAATTATTCAGCGTTTCGTCACCTTCGGAACTTGTCCAACTTTTCCAAAATAAAAGACGCCGAAATCAAATGCAACTGATCCAGTGATTTTGAGAGGAGGCTTTTCCGGGGTTTTTATTTGTTTGGAGGACGAGAGAGAGGCGACAGAAGACGAAAAAAAAGAAAAGAACAGAATACATCGATTACTTGGTGATAACATTTTTTTTTGTTCGCGTATAAATCATGAAATTATTGTCTCGAATTATGTAAAAAAAAAAAAAATCAAATGTGCCAGTGCACTTCGTGTGCTTGCGTCGCGTGTTTAAACAAAGTCTTAAACATTTTTTCTTCAGGAATTGAAAGTAAAATTCAATCATAAAAAAATTTAAATTAATAAAAAATAAATAATATTGATAAATTAATGAAAAAAATTCTATTATTAAAAAATCTAAAATTATTTTTATATCACTCAGTACAATAATGGACGCTTTTACGTCCGCGAGCGGACGTGAAAACGTCCATATTGCACCTCGTGATATAAAATATCGTACATCACTCGTCAGAAAATGTTTTTACGTCCTCGTGATGTAATTAACTATTTTTCAATGCCAAAGTTGACGTTCGTTATTTAAAAAATCACCAAATAAATAGTAACAATAAAAAATTAGATTTTTTTTGTAATTTCCAAAATGGACAATAAACAATGGTACAAACATAAGTTAAAATGAAATCAATGAATTTCTTATGAATCTGTAATGTAATGAAAACAATTCTTATCCGATATTACATTTTTTCTGGAATCACGATTTTAAGACTTGCCGATTCCCGATTTTTATTTGGCAGCGATAACAAAAAAAAAATTCAATAAGAGTTATTGACTCACCGGAAGAGACCGTGGGACGTACTCGGTTGAATCTTGCCGTTTCCGTTGCTCGAAGCAGATTGTGGTATGCTCGGAGGTTGGGGCTCGCTTGCCGATCGTTGAGCCAAAGCCGGTGGCCTCGTTGTGGTACGTTGGGTGGTTGCGGCTGGTGCAGTTCCCGGCTGGGTCATCTCGATACTGGAACTTTCCTTCGACGAGTTAAGAGTTTGCTGGAGAAGCGCCAGGATCAGACGTATATCGCCGGCCATTGAGTGCTCGAGTGAGCTAACTTGACGGGTAAGCTCGTCTATTCTCGAGGTCATCTCGTCGAGCGGCCGTCCTGGTCCGCTCTGAAAGTCACCTAATAAACGAGCCAAATCACGAAACTTTGTTACTTTGTCAAACATAACTTTTCTACTTGAAGTTTTCAGCAAGTTCCCCAATGTCAAATAATCAGGCGGGGATGAGTTAATCCCGAATACTATTGAATTATGTTGCAATTGGAATCACTTTTCTTGACTGAAGTAGTAAAATTTTCTACAATTTCACTATTAAGGGAGTATTCTGGTCTAGAATTTTGAAAAAATCGATTTTTTTGCATGTTCTTTAAGTTTAGACCTTTAAGAAGATATCCTTGAATTTTTAAATTCCAATAACTTACAGAATAAGCTATTTTATGAAGTTACTATTGATTCAAATAAGCACTACACATGATTTATGCGATTACTTTATTATTCCTGTATTCAGACCAGCATGCCGTCTTAAATAGTCGTTCGACGAAACGGATTTGTGAAAAGAAATTATTTTTCGTCAATAGTAACGTAATCAGATTTACTGTGGATTGGTTCAATAGGAATAATGAATGACGTTCCAATAGCAATTAGATTCGCAGATATAGTGGAATTTTCTGTTATTCTGCGATTAAATAGTTGTTCGACAAAGAACTATTGAATTACTGGTCAATAGGTAAACTCAATTTTAAGGTAAAAAGATTTACTGTGAATTGGTTTTTCAATAGGAATATTGAATCACGTACCAATACGAATACATTCTCCGATATAGTGAAATTTTCTATTATTCCATTTTTAAATAGTCATTGGACAAAAAACTATTAAATTATTGGTCAATAGGAATGATTGCTACTCCATTGTAAGGTAAATAGATTTACTGTGAGTTACTGTGTGATGTTTTATCAACAGAACATACTATTGAATTACGTTCCAATAAAAGCCACTTTGGCTGATGTAAAAATTCATACTATTACACTTTAAAATAATTATTCGTCAAATTAATCTATTGTATAACTTAGGAATACGATAGATAGGATTATGTTAAGTTCTATTTGATAATTTTCCATGAGTTAATTACGCGAATCAATCAAGTTACTATTGATTGCTGGAAATAAGAATTACACATGATTTATTATTCTCTATTTAATATAATTTTAATTTAGACGGATTCGTAATTTCATGATTATTCAGTATCAGACCCTATTGATACTGTTTGATAGGATTAATCCTATGTCTCTCGATCAGAATATTGCCTTAATACAAGCTGCTTCAGACGTGACCATACGAATTCGAAACTATTTGAATTTGAAACTATTTGAATGAAACCATACGAATTGAATACTATTTGTAGGAATAATTAATACTCAATGGAAGGTACTTATGATTACTGGTAATGAGTAGTGCATATGGGATATGAAAGACTATTACATGATTATTCACTATTGAATGAAGCATTTTACATTGAACTTCTATGAGTGTGATATAAATTCCTCCGTAACTCACTACACGATCAACAATTCAATACTATTGAGTAGGAATAATTAGTAATCGATGAGAGCTCCTATTAATTACTGGAAATAGGCACTGCATACAATTTATCCGGAAGGACAATTCTTAACGATAGACTTAACTCTGTATAGAATATTATAACTATTAAATGAATTTTTAGGATTAACTATTACATGATCATTCACTATTGAATGTAGCAATTGATATTTAAATTCTATAAGTTTGATATAAATTCGTCCGTAATTTACCGTACGAACAACTATTCAATACTATTTAGTAGGGATTTTTAGTAATCGATAGCAGCTAGTATTGATTACTGGAAATAGGCACTGCATACAATTTATCCGGAAGAACAATTCTCAACGACAACCCGTAACTCTGTATCGCCTTTCTTAACTATTTAATGAATTTTTAGGATTGACTATTACAGGATTATTCACTAATGAATGAAGCAATTTATATTAAACTACTATGAGTTTGATATAAAATTCTTCGTAACTTACTATACGATCAACAATTCAATACTATTTAGTAGGAATAATTAGTAATCGATGACATCTCCTATTGAATACTGGAAATAGGCACTGTATACATTCTATCCGGAAGAAAAATTCTTAACGACAACCTGTAACTCTGTATCACCTATTATAACTATTTGATGAATTTTTAGGACTGACTATTACATGATTACTCACTATTGAATGAAGCAATTTATATTAAACTGCTATGAGTTTGATACAAATTTCTACGTAACTTACTATACGATCGACAATTCAATACTATTTAGTAGGAATAATTAGTAATCGATGATAGCTGCTATTGATTACTGGAAACAGGCACTGCATACAATTTATCCGGAAGGACAATTGTCAACGACAACCCGTAACTCTGTATCGCCTATTATAACTATTTAAGGAATTGTTGGGATTAACTATTACATGATTATTCACTATTGAATGAAGCATTTTATATTAAACTATTATGAGTTTAATATAAAATTCTTCGTAACTTACTATACGATCGACAATTCAATACTATTTAGTAGGAACAAATAGTAATCGATGAGAGCTCCTATTGATTACTGGAAATAGGCACTGCATACAATTTATCCAGAAGGACATTTCTCAACTGCAACCCGTAACTCTGTATCGCCTATTATACCTATTTAATGAATTTTGAGGACTGACTATTACATGATTATTCCTATTGAGTGAAGCAATTTATATTAAACTTCTATGAGGTTTATATAAATTCCTGCGTAACTTACTATACGATCAACAATTCAATACCATTTGGTAGGAAAAATTAGTAATCGATGACAGCTCCTATTGATTACTGGAAATAGGCACTGCATACATTTTATCCGGAAGGACAATTCTCAACGACAATCCGTAACTCTGTATCGCCTATTATAACGAATGAATTTTTTGGATTGACTATTACATGATTATTCACTATTGAATGAAGCAATTTATCTTAAACTTTTATGAATTTGATACAAATTCCTCCGTAACTTACTATACAATCAACGATTCAATACTATTTAGTCGCAATAATTTGTAATCGATGACAGCGCCTATTGATTACTGGAAATAGGCACTGCATACAATTTATCTGGAAGGACAATTCTCAACGGCAACCCGTAACTCTGTATTGCCTATTATAACTATTTAATGAATTTTTAGGATTGACTATTACATGATTATTCCTATTGAGTGAAGCAATTTATATTAAACTTCTATGAGTTTGATACAAATTCCTCCGTAACTTACTATACGATCAACAATTTATTTATACTATTTAGTACTATTCATTTATACTATTTAGTAGGAATAATTAGTAATCGATGACAGCTTCTATTGATTACTAGAAATAGGCACTGCATAGATTCTATCCAGAAGGAAAATTCTCAACCCGTTACTCTTCATCGCCTATTATAACTATTTAATGAATTTTTATGACTGAACGATAATTGAAACATAAAAGTGATTGGCGCACCGTGCGAATGAGGATGCTGAGGCGGCGAGGGTGTCGTATAGTGGCTTGAGGTCGTCGACGGTGGATGAACGACGTTTTGAATGAGACAACTTTCACCCGCTGCCGAACTTCTTCGTGGCGGTCTCGTCAACGGGGTCGTCACTGGGAGCACAAAGACAATACGTGGAGGGTGACAATAGTGATCGGACGTTATTACAATTTTTTAGTGTTGTTGTTGTTTTTTTTTTATCAGTCATTGAGTGAACAATCAATAGTCATACAGCGGTCGATGAGTTTCCGAGAGTTTGGGGAAAAATGATAAAAAATAGGAAAAGCCGAACGTGCGACGACTTCTCGAACAAACATCAAAATATTCATATTAAAATATGCATTCGTAATTCGTACAATGTGTGGATGAGTTTTTTTTTATTTATTCAATTTTTTCGTTCATTCTTGTCAGTGAAATGTGGGGATGGTTTTTTTTTTGTAATGCAGGAATGCTATTCATGAGTGTACACAAACTGCCGACGATGCCATCTGCTACTGATGCTGCCCTGGGCTTTCGGGGGTGTTACTTTTGTGATTTTTTTTTTTCGTCATTTTTTCTTTCTCGTTTTGCGCTCTTTGCTCTTTCTTCAAATTTTCGTTAAAAAGTCTAATCGAAATAAAATACTTACTCTGCTTAGCGAGGTAGTCGTGACTCGTTAGCGGCTGCAGATGAATCTTGTGCTGGCGTAGATCCGGTATGCTGCGCTTGAGATGGGTTAGCATGCCTGAACAACCAGGTTTTCAAGGTGTTAAACGAACCGCCGGGATGTGTTTTTTTTTCTTGTTCTCTCTTTCTTTCACTATTTTTCTCTTTGCTTTTATTTCGCGGACAGAAAATCACACGCTTGCGAGGCTTCACAAAAAACATCGATTGTGCAACGAGTGAACGCGTGCAGGAAGAATTTTTTTTCGATGGATTTTCAGGTTTTTATAGTATATTACGATACGAGTACGTTGAAACTTTTTCTCGCACGAGTTTCGTACAAAATTTTATTGCACGAGTGCGGAGAGTGCCATTTTACGCACACGAAGTGTGCGTAAAAACGGCACTTTACGCACGGAGTGCAATAAAATTCATTACAACCGTTTACTTTAGGCACCTTTTTTTGTTTAATTCCCTTCATTCATAAAATATAGTTGGGGGGCGTCACTGTGATGGGTGAAAAAATTGATTTTTTCCATTTTCTCAAAGTATATATGGGGCATTCCGTGTCAAATCAACCACTTTGAAACCCGACCCCTTTCGATTTGGCTGAAATTTGGTTTTCCTTTTCTACCCCATTAAAAATATTTTTCATGAAATTTTCAAATTTTTTTACGCAATCCAAAAAAAAGGCTTTTTTTCAAATAGCCTTAACTTCTTCAAAAATTCACAAATTGAGACGTTTTTTTTAAATTTTCGTTTTTAAATGTACTTTCCCAAAAATAAATACAAAAAAAATTTAAGTTATTGAAATCTACGAAATTTTTGACTTTTTCGAGAAAAATCATCTTTTTCTCGAAGTTTGCTGATTCGAATTTTTGTTTTCACTAAAAAATTACTTTGATCAATTCCAGAAAAAATGCTGCTCAACATGGAGTGGGCCGACTTTTCCTTCTATTTCTTTTTTTTCGATTTCATGAAAAAAAATCAATTTTTTTTTCGAGGATTACCCACTTTCAATTTTTTGTTCTTCTCATTTTTCAGACTCTGAGGTCGCTTATAAATCCTCAAAAATTTCCAGAGTGGTCTTCAGTGAAATAAGCCCAGTTGGGAATTTCTTTTTTTTCAATCGATAAAAAAATAGAAGGAATCAGGTCGGTCCATGCCATGTTGCGCGGCATATTTTCCGGAATTGATCAAAGTATTTTTTTAGTGAGAAAAAAAAATGACGTACTTTGAGAAAAGGTGAAAAATTACATCGACTTCAATAGCTTAAAATTTTTTTGCATTTTTTTTCGGAAAGTACATTTAAAGACGAACAATTTGAAAAAAAAAACGTCCCAATTAGTCCATGTTTGAAGAAGTTATAGCTATTTGAAAAAAAAGTTTTTTTTTGTGGTTGTGTAAAAAAAATTGAGAATTTCCTAAAAAATGTTCTTAATGGGGTAGAAAACGAAAAAAAAAAAATTCAGCCAAATCGAAAGGGGTCGGATTTAAAATTGATCGCTTTGACATGGAATGCCATATATATATTCAAAAATATGTAAACAAATTTGAACTTAAAATCTCAAAAATGGACTGAGATATACTCAAAGGAAGTGCAGGTAAGTATATATATTAGGGTGGGTCAAATAAAATGACTAATTTTTTTTTCCTCGATATAATGAAAAATGTTTTGTTTGGCATCTCAAAAAAACCCTCCACAAGTATTAGCTCTTCATACTTAAATTAAGAGGTCCCTCATCGCAAATTTTTATTTCCCATTTAAATAACAAGGGAAATTTTTTTTTTAAACTTTGGAATTTTATTAGATTTTAACCGTTGAGGTTAGGAGAGTTATTTAGCACATTTTTTTGGAACATTTGATGCTCTACAAAAAAGCTCTCTTGTGTTTTATTTAGTTAGTTTTATCGATTAAACATAGAGAGCTTTTTTGTAGAGGATCAAATGTTATACAAACATGTGCTTAAAAAACTCTCCTAACCTCAGCGGTTAAAGTCTAATAAAATTCCAAAGTTAAAAAAAAAATTTCCTATTTTAATTAAATGGGAAATAAAAATTTGCGATGAGGGAACTCTTAATTTAAATATGAGGGGCTAATACTTGCAGAGGGTTTTTTTGAGATGCCAAACAATACATTTTTCATTATATCGAGGATAAAAAATTAGTCATTTTATTTGACCCACCCTAATATATATATTAAAAAATATGTAAACAAATTTTTATCTCAAAATCTCAAAAATTGACTGAGATTTACCCAAAGGAAAAGCAGGTATTCCTTCGGGACTTGATCGAATTAATCGTTCAATGAAAGTCTTCTTCCTTCCTCTAAAAAAAAGGGTAAGAAAACATTTGGTAAATTTAATTTTTTGATTGTACGAATTTTATGACGAGTGACTGGAAGTTTTTTCGAGGAAGAATTTTGAATGATTCGATGAGGAAAAAAATGTCCTTCAATGGTTAGTTTTTCAGTGAATTACGGTGAATTTGAAACCGGTCAATTTTTCATTCCCTCCCACTTTTTGCTTGTTGTGCTTTTTCAAGATGGCTGCTCTTTTACGGCTCGTTTTTTTGTTTGTGTGGTTGTCATCGTAATTTGTTCGTAATAAACGTGCGATAATGGAGGAGAATCAGTGAAGTAAGATTTTTTTTTCTTGCACAAGCTTTCAAAAAGGAGAAAAAAAATGGTGGATACGTGCACCGAAGTGTGCTGCAAAGTTTTTCTGTATATTTAGCAAAAGTGAAAATCGTGCAGATAGCATTCCACATTATCACAAATGTCAAATTTCAAACTACAATATTTATTAAAATTATTATTACTATTTTATTATTTATTATTATTACTATTTTACATGGATATAGTATTTCGAAACGATTTTTTCAACAAAACAATTACGAATTACAAACTTTTAAGCAAATAATCATTAAAAAAAATTTGGGAAGAAATTTTGAAGAGAAAATTAACTCTGAATAAAATTTAAAAAAATCCGTCGCAATTGCTTTGTTGATTTTTTTGGAATTAGTGAAAAAATTTCAAATTTCAAATCTCGCCAATTTCCGGGTGAATGTAATTGTGAGAGCGACGGCATCAGGAAGTTATTGAGAAATAAAGCGAAAATAAAAAAATCTATCGGTACAAAAAAAAAAAAAAATAAGGAGAAAAAAAAATGGACTCACCGGTGATGGAGTTTAGGGTCGAACTTCGCTGCTTCGGTTCGTCGAATTCGAGATTGAGCGGCGTGACGTCCTGTCCGGCCTTGTCGGTACTGAACTCAAGGATTCCGTGACCGCTACCCTTGTCGCTGTTGAATGGAAAAGGGTAATGCGCGTTTAAGAAAGAGAGAAGGAGAGAGTGAGGGTGTTTTTATTTCGCGAGAAACGTGAAATTGAACTCGATCGACTCACTAGTCATCCTGATCGTCCTGTATGGACTCTTGACGACCCGTGGGAACGAGATTCGTGTTGGGAACACCGCCCGGTCCCAATCGGCATCTCGGTGGACGGAATGCGAATCTTCTCGCGTCTACGTCTACGTCCGTTGGCGTGCTTACGGGAAATCTCGCTGATATGGGATCCACTCCAGCCTGCTCTTCCTGAATTAATAATAATTAATAAATGATTAATAATAATAATAATTAATTAATTGATTAATTAATGTATAATCGATAATCGTTAATTATTTTAGCAAAAATGGCAAAAAAAAATCGTTTTCCTATTTGAAACATTGAATTTTGTAATTTTCGACTGATATCTTACATGATTCATAACACAGCCACACAAAAAGAAAAATGTTTTTGGGGTCGCTGAATCCGAATACGAGGTTAGTTTAACCCCAGCACGTCGGGGTTTAGCTATAACCTCAAAAACACTCCAAAATTAAGTTGTTTTTTAAATATCTCGAAAACCATTATAGTTACGAAAAAATCGTTCTGGCTTCGTCTTGATGAGTATACTTGTGGCTACTAAAAAAAAAAATATTCCGAAAAAAAAATTTGAAAAATGACAAATGTGGAGAATTTTGATTCTTTATAAATCTTTTTTTTTATATATTACCTTGTACTGATCTGAGAAGATCCTGAAGTTTTCAGAAAGGTGTTTTTTGTTTTTTCAAAACTATTAATTTTTTAATTTCAAAAAATCGTGTAAATCCACGATCAACATTAAATTTTTGCGCAAATTTTTATTACATAATACCTTGGATTGATCTTGAAAGATCCTGAAATGTTCAGGATGGTGTTTTTTTGTTTCAAAAATTAAAAGATCCTGAACATTCCAGGATCTTTGAAGATCACTCCAAGGTATTATATAAAAAAAATTTAACAAAAAATTTACTGTTGATCGTGGATTTACACGATTTTTTAAAATTCAAAAATTCATATTTTTTAAAAAACAAAAACACGATTCTGAAAATTTCAGGATCTTTTAAGATCAGTACAAGGTGTTATATAAAAAAAATTGAACCAAAAATTTAATGTTATTCGTAGATTTGCACGATTTTTAAAAATTCAAAATTCTGAAAATTCATGATTTCTCAACAAAAAAAAATTGGAAATTTATTTTCTCGTAGCCACAAGTATACTCTTCAAGACGAACCCAGAAAGATTTTTTCGTAACTATAATAGTTTTCGAAATATTAAAAAAATAATCTCGATTTTGGAGTGTTATTTTTTGTGGTTATAGCCAAACCCTGACGTGTTGGGGTTAAACCAACCTCGGATTCAGAATCAGCGACCCCAAAAACATCCAGTATACATAGTCAGACCCCCAGGCCGATTTTTTTTTTAAATTTTGTGTGGCTGTGTAATCAGCAGTAATCCTTATACACTAGTGGAAAAAATTGAAGGATCAAAAATTTTTTCCAAATTTTTAGTGGTTTTTAACATTGCTGTATCTCAATGAAAAATGGTCGTATCGAGGTCTAAAAAAAAGCATTTTCAAGCTTGAAGTTTCTAGTTTTCAGATCTTTTAGCAAAAAAATTTTCGAAGCTACAGGTTTCACGCAATTGTGAGAAATACCAAGAAAAAAAAATTTGACAAATTTGCATGGCTTTTGTTTTGGCTGTAATTTTTGGGGAAAAATTCTTCTAGCTAAAAAATTATAAGGACCGGATAGCTTGTTTATTTAGCTTCAATTTGCTCTTTTTGAGACCTCGCTGCAATCATTTTTCGCTGAGATATCGAGCTTTTACGAAAAAAGACACTTTTCTGTTTGACCATTGATATCTCAGCAACCAATGATCGCACATAAATCAGAAGGGGCGTTTCACAAACTTGAATCAATGCTCTACAAGAATTGTCGATGGTTTTTTGAAAAAAAAATGTTTTTCATCCTTGCCATGAATTTGAAAAAACAGGAGAAAAAGGGCTATTTATGGTTTTTTAGAAAATCAACGGCCAAATTAACAATATTGACAAAACGACTAATGTTGAGCGTGACTTTTACGGCTCAATATACCCACAAAATCCCTGTAAAGTTTTAATTTGATCTATCGAACGGTTTTTTTGTTTCAAGCAATCAAATTTTTGAAAAAAAATTAAAGGTTCATGTTTCTGCCCCTAAACGTCATAATCATTATTAAAGTGGAAAACAATTTTTTTTTTTGGCTTTTTTCACATTTTTATCGCAAACGGCGTTGAAATGTACAGAAAAAAAAAATTTCGGAGAATTTTCGAATTTTTTTTATTTTTATTAATTTTATCGATTTTTTTGGTCTTACATAAATTTAAACGATGATGATATTTCAAATTCTACTTGACTGATTTACTTCAAATTTTTTACCAATCTTCAATGTATAACTCTCTATTGCCCCTACCTCTTTAGTATCAAAATTATTTTTCTTACTATTGTAAAAAAAAGTATGAAAAAACAAGTCGAAAAACTCCTTTTTGTCAAAACGGTCGCCATTTTGTCAACATTTTTTTTCTCTGAGGTAGGGACTATAACGACATTCTTACTAATTGAGAAACTTTTTTTAAATTCTGTATCAGATAACTAGAAGGGTTGCAATTGTGTCAACCAGTACATCCCGTTTTTTTTACTTCCAACTTTACCAGCTTGTAACTTATTTAATTTTCATTTTTTTTTCTCGAAATTTTTTTGTTCATTGTCAAATTATTAATAAATACTTATGTTGTAAAAAAAGTATGGTATAATTTTTTTTTTTTGAGCTCGATAAAACGGTCAAAATGTATGTCTCTAGACGAGAATATCCGCCTTAATCGATTTGATCATTTAACGAAAGGTTTTATTCTTTTATCTCAAGAAACAAAGGCAAGAAAACATTTGTTTAAATCTTACTTTTCGAATGTTAAAGAATTTCTGAAAAACTTGTAGCAAACAAAGAGTTCAACTTGTATGTAAAATTTTCGGCCTCTTACAAGTCGGCTGTTATATACAATTTTTCAAAAATTGTGATTCTTCCATCTGTCAGGATATTTTAAGCAAACTGACATTGAAAAAGCAAATTTTCTTTTTATCAAAACGAAGGTTTTTCATGATGAAGAGAAAATTACAATAACTCGTTGTTGTTGTTGTTGTTTTTGTTGTTGTTGTTGTTTTTTTTTTTTTTTAAATCAAGTTTTCAAGCAAAGAGGTAATCTCAGAATCATAATTTCACCTCGAGAGAAGAAAGCAGCGATCTTAATCAAAGTACCTATTTATAAATGAATTTTTTCAATTTCAAATAACAAAAAATATCGATTTTTAATTTCTCTAACAGTACTATTTATACGATTCTACTCTAATAATGAATCCATCGCTTATTTTATTTAAAAAAAAAAAAATTGGTGCAGTTGAATAAAATCGAATTGAATGAAGAATAATAGTATTTTATTGCTCCCCGTGCGTAAAGTGCCCATTTTACGCACCCGTGCAATAAAACTTTGTACGAAACTCGTGCAAGAAACATTTTTTTGACCCGTGTGATTGCAGCATTTGCCTTCGGCTCATGCTGCAAACTCACACTCGTCAGAAAAAGTTTCAACGCACTCGTATCGTAATGTAATATTTTTTCCCCATGGGAGATTTGAGTGTCTTTTCACTATATGCATGGATAGCCAAAAAGAGGCTCTTTTTTGACAGCTAAGAGTGAAAACAGACGAGTTCGGTTCTTTTTTCCCCGGAGGGGAAAAAAGAAGCAAACTCGTCTGTTTTCGTCTGTTTTCGCTCTTAGCTGTCAGAAAAGAGTCACTTTTCGGATGTCTACGCATATGGTGAAAAGCACGAAAATCTTGCATGGGTGAAAAAAAAATCGTTTTTTCGCCAAAAACTAAAAATTAATTTTTTACGAGACGATTGTTGTACTTACGTCTCTCATGTTGAACGTTATTTCGAGATTCTCGATGAAATGATTGTGAAACTCGGGATAGAGGGCGAGGACGTCCAACAAATCATCCCTGTGAATTTTGTGAAGATCGCAATAGGTGAGGGCCCTCACGTTGCACGATGACTTTCCGACGGTCGAATATTCGCACGGATTCTCGCCGAATATATCCGGCGGATTGAGTATCGCCATTACGATGTCATTTTTGAGAATTTCTATGCTCCCACGTGATATGAAGTACAGCGAGGTTAGAACGTCACCGCGATGCACGAGGGTGTCACCAGGTGGTGCGTGAGTCGTTTTGAACTTTAATGACAGCGCTCTGGTAATCATGAAATTAATCGTGGAAATTACAGTAAATACGGGCTTTCGTCCGAATTTCCTTCGCCATCGGCTCGAAGCAACGAGAAGCATCTATCGCCCATTCGACGCCACTTTATTGTACACGGGGCGTTCCATTCCAAATCGGATACTTTAAAAAACTTTTTTTTTATTTCCTCAAACTTTTACATTTTTTATTACCCATCAAAAGATCTTTCCCGTTAAATTTTGAGATTTTTTTTATTACCCGTTCGAAAGTCATTAAAATTTAAAAAAACTGCTCTTTTTTCGGTATTTTGACCATAACTTCTTTAAAATTGATATTCATAATGATTTATGGAAGAAATGTTTTTTTTTTTCAATTTTCAAAAATTGAAAAAAAAATCGTAATTATGCAGGGCCTACGACCAGATTTGCCGGACAAGTTCTTGAATAGATAGAAATTTAAAATAAGGAAATTAAAAAAAAAAAAAATCAAAATATGCACTCACTTTTGAAAACACGATTCAAAGTTTAATACTCTTTTTTTTGTATTTTTTTCTAAAGAGGCCATAAAAAAAACAAAATTTTTGAAAAAACACTTAATTTGGACTTTCATTAAAGAAATTATGACCAAGAAACTGGAACAGAGCGGTTTTTTGAAAAATTTAATATCTTGTGAACGGGAAATAAAAAAAAATCTCAAAATTTAACGCGAAGGGTCTTTTGATGGGTACTAAAAAATATAAAAAAATTGAGAAAATAAAAAAAAAAGTTTTTGAAACTGTCCGATTTGGGATGGAACGCCCCATATGTATATGTGGGGCATTCCATGTCAAATCAACCACTTTCAAACCCGACCCCTTTCGATTTGACTGATTTTTTTTTCCTTTTCTACCCCATTCAAAATATTTTTCAGGAAATTTTCAAATTTCTTTACCTAATAAAAAAAAACTTTTTTTTCTCAAGTAGCTATGACTTCTTAAAAAATTGACTAATTGGAACGTTGTTTTTTCAAAATTTTCGTCTTCAAATGTACTTTCCGAAAGAAAATACAAAAAACAATTGAAGATATTAAAATCTATGACATTTTTCACTTTTTCGAGACGATCTTTTTCCCAAAGTCCGCCATTTTTAATTTTTTTTTTCACTCAAAAAATACTTTGATCAATTCCGGAAAAAATGCCGCTCAATATGGAGTGGGCCCACATTTCTTTCTATTTTTTGTTTGAAAAATTGAGAAAAAAAAATTGAAAGTGGTAATCCTCGAAAAACTTTTGATTTTTTTTCAAAAAAGAAAAGGAACAGCAATTTCAGCCAAATCGAAAGAGGTTGGGTTCAAAAGTGGTCGATTTGACATGGAATGACCCATATATATTATATTTGAAGAAAAATGAAAAAAAAAAAAAATAAATAAATAAATCGTGCTAAAAAGAAAAATGCACTTCACGAATTTTATCATTATCATCGGTAATCCTCTTCTCATTCGAGACATTCGCAAAAGCGTTTTGATCATTATAAGCGTATGCGGTGGCAATTGATTTTCGATGCGACGCGAAATTTTTCAAAAATACAAGTCCAAAAACAAAAAATCCATGACAAGCTCCAAAAACAAAAAAAAATCTCACCACATAATTTCACCGTTACTTCTCTCAAACTTCGTCCAAAACGTAAAAAAAAAAAATTTTAAGCCATTGCATTAGCAATTAATCATCGACGTAGCGTCAATTTTCACAATGGAAAAAATTCAAACAAAAAAATTCGAGAAAAAATTTCCTCTCCACCTTCTCCAATGAACCTTCAAATTTAGCGATTTAAGAAGCGATTGCAGCAGTTGCCTTTTTTTTTCTACGTCAATTTTGGAAAACTTAGCAACTCGAAGAATTATCTCTGCGATTTCGAGTACCTTTTTTTTTTTTTTTTTTTTTTTTTTTTTTTTTTTTTTTTTTTTTTTTTTTTTTTTTTAAATAAATTTCCTTTCGAGTCACCGATCGAACGAAGCGTTTGTAAAAAGCGATTTCAGCGGCAATTTTTGCAGCGGTTTCAATTGATTAGAAGAAAAAATAATTTGAAAAAAAAAAAAATTCGTGCTTACAAAAAAGCTTCGCTGCGACAATATCATTCGTTTTCTCTCGTACTGGATTCTCACCTGAGACATCCAGGACTCGCTTTTTCAAAGGCTTTACAATTGCTGAGGAGTGTTCTGTTCAAATGTAGGCATATGTCGGCCTGCAAGCACTCGGGAAAGCCCTTTAGCACGCTGTTCATATCGATACCGTTCGTGTAAGTCCAGGCGTGCTGAAAGTATTCCTCGAGACGCTGTCTCAGCGGATTTGGTATCTGATGAAACCTTATGAATTCACGTACGCGCAACATTTGCGTGTGATACCTCGCTGTACCGCTGTAAAGCCTCTGTATTATCGCGGAAACGTTACCGAATATACTCGCGTACATGAGGGCTGAAATAATGTTTTTTTTTTCTATTTTTTCCTTTCGTTTTCCATCATTTCTCGTTATCAATATTATTATCGATCGTAGTGTCAATAAAAAAAAAAAATTGTTAGTGAACTTCGCACAGAGCTGGGCAGTATTTTAAGTCTTAGTCAGTAGATTGACACTCGAAGTACGTATTTTAAGTGCTTTTTAGATATTTTGAGTATTTTTCACGTATGGTATTTTTTGCCAGAAATTAGGGGCCATTCATTGCCAAAGAAAAATTTCGGCCATTTTTGACCTCCTCCCCCCCTATCCCCATGTAAGGGTACAAGATTTTTTGGACTCCTTCCCCTTCTTACGTAAGATTTTACCTAGTTTTTCTAAAAAGCATTTTTTTTGCTCAGAAATTAGGGGCCATTCATTGCGGAAGAATAATTTCGGCCATTTTTGACCCCCCCCCCTATCCCCATGTAAGGGTACAAGATTTTTTGGACTCCTTCCCCTTCTTACGTAAGATTTTACCTAGTTTTTCTAAAAAGCATTTTTTTTGCTCAGAAATTAGGGGCCATTCATTGCGGAAGAATAATTTCGGCCATTTTTGACCGCCGCCCCCCCCCCCCCCCCTATCCTCATGTAAGGGTACAAGATTTTTTGGACTCCTTCCCCTTCTTACGTAAGATTTTACCTAGTTTTTCTAAAAAGCATTTTTTTTCCTCAGAAATTAGGGGTCATTCATTGCGAAAGAATAATTTCGGCCATTTTTGACCCCCCATCCACATGTAAGGGCACAAGACTTTTTGGACTCCTCCTTCCCCTTCTTACGTAAAATTTTACCTAGTTTTTCTAAAAATGATTTAGCATAGTTAAATGTCGTTAGAAAAGGATCAATTACACTAAGTTGCGTTATTATTTGACATAAATAAAATATATTTTTTTTTAAATAATTATTTTTAGTCTTTTGAAAATGGATGTTATAATTTACCCGAGCTGGTCACCGCGGGTCAAATTGACCCGAACTCTCACTTTGAGCACATAGATCTCTAAATATGCCGGCCCTCGTGGGTCTTTCCTGGCCCTCTGGTGGAAGTTTGAAGTATCTAGCTTGAAGCATAAGTTTGACATCTATAGCCGAATAAATAGCTTTTTTGGAACACATGCATTTGAAGTATTTTTTTTCTTAAAATACCATATATTGAGAGTATCGTGTAGAAATTTCTCCTGAAAATCTTCAAAACTGAAAGAGTTACAATTTTTTATGTAAAAAACTGGATTTTTGAAAGTCTTTTGTTCAAGATTTTTTGTTCCATGTAAATATTAAAAAAAAACAATTGTTTCGTATACTGAAATGTTTAAAGGGGATTCCTATATTTTTTGTTAAGTCAATCGGATAGGTACTTTTTTTGGCAAACGTCCAAAAAGTAGGTCGGGTCAAATTTACCCAGTGTGACCTACTTGGAATTATTTTGAGGTGTGACCAGCGAGGGTTAAAGGTAAGATTTTGAACAATCTTAAAGTGAGGAAACAAATCAGTCAAAAAACTACAAACGAATGATACTTTGCGTAAAATAATGAGTGACTAGATTTGAAACAATCTTAAAGGAAATATAAGTTAAAGAATAAGTTCAGTTCAGATCATCAATCGTTGTCCGGGCTCAATTAATATGTATTTATTTTATTTCTCTCACCTTTAAAAATTGAAGGTTTACAAATTTTAGAGATTATGAAAAGCGTGAAAAACAATTAAAAAATAGATTTTTCTGGAAAAATATTAATCTTTGAGCGCTTGGACTCCTAATTATATATATATATATATATTAGATCTTTTTCGAGGATGATTGTCTCGTCGAAAGAAATTTATATTAAGAGGAGGCTAAATACCATTTTTAATCAATCCCTACATTATCGACGTATCATCGTCGTCCAGTCTTTCTCCGACAACCGTGGATGAAAATTAATTACATTTTGACAATTAAGAGGGGTATAAATTAATCAACGATTAATTATCAATTGAGAGGCTAAAATCGTTACAACAAATGCCAACGAACTCATTCGAGCCCCCTAAATATTATAGGTTACTCGTCAGAATCCTTGGTGCTGCCCTCACTCGCACGTCTGTGAACTACATTTCGCCATTTCGTTTTTCAATAAAACTACAATTTATCGATATTTATCTCTTGATGCCATCCAAACTTACGGCGTGTCATTTTGATGAAATAATGTCGAAAACGTCTCGATATTTGTATCGTGGCGTTCTTCATGGAGCCTCACTCTTGGTTTTACCCGAAATGCAGTAAAAGTTTAATAATTTAAGTTTTTCAATTACAGTTTCTTGGTGGTAAATGAATCTGTAATTTTTTTTTTGTTTTTCGAAAATTTTTTAGTGATGCTCCATTCCTGCCATTGTTGTGATGATGTTGTTAAAATTTTATTCAATTCCATCCATTTGTATAAGAGCAAGTTTGGATGGCAATTTCGAGGTGTTAGTGTCGGTATTTAGCCTCCTCTTAAGGGGAGGCTAAATACTGACATTAGCACCTCGAAAATGGATTCCAAACTTGCTCTGGCACGAAAGGATGAAAATCAATAAAATTTTGACAGTATCATCAGAATTATGGCACCAATGGAGTCCCACTAAAATTTTTTCGGAAAACGAAAGAAAAAATTACAGATCCGATTATCATCAAAAATCTGTAATTGAAAATATTAAATTATAATTTTTTTGCGGCATTTCGGCTAAAACCAAGCGTGAGGCTCCATAACCAACACCAAAGTACTAATATCGATACGTCTTTGACATTATTTTATGACAAAACCGCGACGTAGGTTTGGAATCCATATCACGAGATAAATGTTGATAAATTTCGTGTTTTATCGAAAAAAAAAATGGCGAAATTAAGTTCACAAAAATTCGAAAGAGGGCAGCCCCATGTTGAATTCCCATGAAATAAACATTACTTTCATCAGACTTCTATCCAAACTGTCAGTGGCAATTAACGAAAACGTTGATTTATGTCTCGCATTTGCATTTTGCAATTCGTTCATCATTAATTCATAAATTTAATTGATATTCATCCACCGGTATTGGAAAAAGTTTGGACAGCGATTTCGAGTCGATAATGTAGAGCTTCAGTGATAATGTCGGTATTTAGCTTCGCCTTAAGGGTAAGACTCGAAATTTGAAATCGTATTTGAAAATTAATTAATTAAAAATAAATTTTTATAATATTTTAATAAATCTAAAATAAATATTTATTTATTTAAAATAGTTTATTTGAAAATTACTCCATCAAGGTCTTTTTCTAATTACTCAAAATACCAAAAGTACTTCGTACTCTATATTTTCAATTTTTTTTTACACACTTTGCCCAGCTCTCGCGTTTCTCTAATTGTTAATATCGTTAATAACGAGGAGAAAAAATTCGAACGAATCTAGTTCGTTTCTTTTTTGCTCTCGTCGACGTTGAAACTCACATCCGATAAGCATGACGATTATAGTGAAAATTTTTTCGGCGTCTGTGTTGGGCGCTACGTTACCAAAACCCACGGACGTCAGACTACTGAATGTGAAGTACAGAGCGGTGATGTAACGACTCTGTGAATTCGTGAGGGAAAATAAGAATTAATAAGACGGTGAAATCTAAGAAAAATCATTGACACTCTGATATTGGCAAGGTTTTTCAGGCTCGACCAAGAATGTTTTTGCGAGATTTCGATTGAGGAAACAAATTTGTTCGTTTTTCACGTACTTTTATGCTCGGACCTCCCGTATTGTTGTGATAGTAAAATTGATGAGTGTCATTTGCGAGTATATCGAGCCAGCCAACTTTACTCTTGAGACCAGGCCTCTCGGCGTGCCCTATCGCGTACCTTTGCAAAATAAATCGTAAAAAATATCAATTTCATATCTTTGATGATAAAAAAAATATAAAAAAATAGCTCGAAAGATTTTTCCAATGATCAAAATATTTTAAATATTATTTTTGACTAATTGAGGGTACAAGATATATGAAGTAAAATATCAGTTTCATATCTTTGACGATGAAAAAAAATAGATAAACAACTCAAAAGATTTTTCCAATTATCAAAATATTTTTTATATTATTTTTGAATAATTGAGGGTACAAAATATATCAAATAATATATGAATTTCATATCTTTGGCCATGAAAGAAATTAGAAAAATAGCTCAAAGATTTTTCCAATTATTAAAATACTTTGAATATTATTTTTGACTAATTGAGGGTACAAAATTTATGAAGTAAAATATCAATTTCATATCTTTGACGATGAAAAAAATTAGAAATATAGTTCAAAAGATTTTTCTAATTATCAAGATATTTTAGATATTATTTTTGACTAATTGAGAGTATAAAATATATTAAATAAAATATCAATTTGATATCTTTGACGATGAAAAAAATATAAAAAATAGCTCAAAAGATTTTTCCAATTATTAAAATATTTTGAATATTATTTTTGACTAATTGAGGGTACAAAATATATGAAGTAAAATATCAATTTCATATCGTTGACCATGAAAAAAATTAGAAAAATAGCTCAAAAGATTTTTCCAATTATTAAAATATTTTGAATATTATTTTTGACTAATTGAGGGTACAAAATATATGAAGTAAAATATCAATTTCATATCGTTGACGATGAAAAAAAAATAAAAAAATAGCTCAAAAGATTTTTCCAATGGTTAAAATATTTTTAATACTATTTTTTAATTGAGGATACAAAATATATGAACTAAAATATCAATTTCATATCTTTGACGATGAAAAAAATTAGATAAATAGTTCAAAAGAATTTCCAATGATCAAAATATTTTACATGTTATTTTTGACTAATTGAGAGTACAAAATATATTAACTAAAATATAAATTTTATGATTTTGGCGATGCAAAAAATAAGAAAAATAGCCCAAAAGATTTTTCCAATGATGAAAATATTTTAAATATTATTTTTGACCAATTGAGAGTACAAAATTGACGGCGCAAAAAATAAAAAAATAGCTCAAAATTTTTTTTTAATGATCCAAATGTTTGAAATATTATTTTTAACAAATTGAGAGTACAAAAAATATGAAGTAAAATATTAATTTCATATCTTGAAAACATTTACAAAATTTAAAACATAGCTCAAAATATTTTTCCAATCATCAACATATTTTAAATATTATTTTTGACTAATTGAGAGTACAAAATATATGAACTAAATAAATAAATAACTCAATAATAGTCAATTGAATAGTCAACAAACAATTTTACTAATTCATAAAGACATCATCTTCATTAAAAAAATATTTAATTAACAACAAATTAAAAAAAAATAGTATATGACACTGAATGCGTGAAAAATAACAATTTTCCTTACCAAATGCACGCCATCCAGTGAGCAATCAGTGCAAAAGTCGCCATGAGGAGTAGAAGAACTGCGGCTCCGTACTCGCTGTATCTGTCGATTTTTCTCGCGACTCTGACCAAACGAAGCAGACGCGCTGTCTTCAGCAGCCCCATGAGGGTCGTCGTCTGAAATTCACGATATTTTTTCCACTCTCTCTCAACGCGCACATACACGTTGAAAGTCTAACGCGCGACTGGCGCTCCAACCGGAAAATGGTCCCGGAAAAGCAATTATTTTCAAAATAGCTCAATTTTCCCGCTCAAAAGAATTTTTCCTTCCGGGACCATTTCAAGATGATTTGTCAGTCGTAGCCGGGGTCAAAGGTCACTCGGGAAAGCAGATTCAAGGCCTAAGAAGATAATTTCCATTATCAGCAATGAAAAAAAATGGCCACTACAAATTTTCAATTCGACTCTTCGGACCCATTTTTTTTAGTCTACTTTTTTCAAGGACTATATTTCCAAGATCACATGCTTTCACAGAACTTTTTTTTTCGTTACCGATAATTGAAATTGACAGGTACAGAGCAAGTCGGATAGTTCACGAAACGGGATCGATAATTGCATGAAAATTCTTTGACTGCGTTTGACAAGCGTACAAATTTTTTCGCTGGGAAAAAGGTTTACAAAAAAAAAACGCAGCAGGCAGCTTTGACATTTATCGCAATAAAAATAAACTTCGTGCAAGTACCGATAAGCGAGGAATTGAAAAAAAAAAATACAACAGTACACAATTGAAAAAAATTGAATCTTCCATCTATAGTTAAGCTAGGCACACAAATTAAAACAAAAAAAAACAGCGTGTAACAAAAGTTACGATAATTGAAGTGAAAGAATTCTAAAATACCAAGGAATTGAAAGAAGAGAGACGCAGCGCACCCAAAAGCAATTATAATGGATTTTTCTTGTTATTTTTTTACGCCCAAGCATTTTTCGAAAATCGGCCTGTGCATAAATTGTTTTTTTTTTCTCATGTCTCGAAGAACAACAAAATAATTGTTTTCAAAATTCTGCGAAGCCTCCAAAACGCATAAGCGAAGTTTTACATCTCACAATTGCAATATCAAAGACAGTGATAACGCTAATATTGTGATAATAACGATGATATGATGATAAATTATATTGAAGATGGGAGTGAGGTTGAAATGGAATGGAGGATTGATAAAATCCAATTTTTGGACGAAAAAAAAAAAATAAGAAAAAATATCGGGGTCATTAAAAAGAGATCATTTGAAAAAATTCGTAATAACTTGTAATATGTGATGTAGTAATGGAAAATGGCGTATGTAGTACGAGAATGTGAGTACCTTTTAATGAGCTTTCTGATGTTCGAGGGAGAGTGATTGTGACATTGTCTCGATGATGTGTTTTTGAAGATTTTTGTGCATGTATGAATTTACGTATGGGGCGTTCCAGACCAAAAAGACTTCTTTGCTTCACCATGAGGAAAGCTTTGTTTATCTTTTTTTTTTTTAATTCAGCGTCGTAGATTGTTTTTTTAGCAGTCAATTTTGATATATTTGGTCGTAGGAAATGTTAAATTAGAACTTGGTCTTGTATTGTGTAAAGTAACGGGAAAATTAAAGAAGCACAATAATTAACTAATGATTTTACTCCTTTATTTAAAAGAATTTTGTTAAGATTCTATATTTGAAAAATTTTTGGTGGCTCAAAAAACTTCCCCTAGAATAATCCTATTTTTTTGCATGCTACAGAGGATCTATATTGGCCGAAATACGTGGCTACGTTCTACAGGGTGTCCCAGGGGTGAAGGTCAATACCGTGACCCTGGATTCGTGACGTAATATCGAGTAGAAAAGTCCTTTGCCATTTTTGAGTATCTTCAACCCCTGAATTGTTATTAATTTTTTTGTAATCAGCCAATGAGATGCGCCCGTTTACCTTGCTCCCACTGACGAGCGCGAGGGCATGCTGGGATCGCGGCTCATCTGAATAGGCGCATCTCATCGGCTGATTAAAAAAATTAATAACAATTCAGGGGTTGAAAATACGAAAAAATGGCAGAGGACTTTGTTACTCGATATTACGTCACAAATCTACCCTCACGGTATTGACCTTCACCCCTGGGAGACCCTGTATAACGTTATGGAAAAAATTAGAACTGATCATTTCCCCCCAGTGCTCATTTTTGTTGTTATTTTTAATATTTGAATACTATATCGCTAATCATAATTTTATTTGGTCCTACGTTCTGATTTATCATGCCATTTTAATGCAACAAGTTGACGAAAGGAACATTCTGAAAATTAGATCTTTCGATGGCGTTTTTTGCAAAACTCTCGAATAAAAATTACTTAATCGAATTTTTTTATTCCAACGTTGGATTAGATGTTAATTTGGATTATGATTTAGAGAGAAGTGATTGTTTCTAAAAAAGGGCGAGACGTAACAGGCATAACAAAAAAATGACCTCATTAAAATGGGATCCTAATTTAACATTTCTGTGAGACTGCTAAATCGATTTTGACTACCGAGAAAATGATGACAGTCACTATCATCAAAATTCAATAAATTAAGACTCGATATGGAATGTTCCATACATATGAAAAAAAATAAAAAAATAAAAAGATGTCAATACATTTACATATATTTGGTAAATGGATTAAAATCGCGAAAAATTCAGTGTGAGTATGTGGAGTAAAATTTATATATACAATAAAATTGAGTGCGACGAATTGATGACAATGTTAACCATCTTTTATTCTCGTGGGTGATTTTGAACCATTTTTTTGGTACACTGAGAAAACAGTTTATTTGTATTAAAGAAATATATTTAGTTGAAACTTTTATTTAAATATTTCCTAACTGTTACAACATTTGTTATTCGTTAAGAAAATTTTTATTTGTGTCAAAATAATTTATTAACTATTAAAAAATATTTATTCAATTTATTAACTGTTCAAAAATAATTGATTTCGCCATATTCAACTTTACATTTGGGGCATTCCACGCCAAATCGACCACTTTAGAACCCGGCCCTTTTCGATTTGGCTGAAACTTTTAAATCTTTTTTTACCCTATCAAAAACATTTTTCAGATTTTTTTCAAATTTTTATACCCAGCCGATAAAAAGTTATAAATTAAAAAAAAAATTGGCTTTTTATTTTTCGAATAGGTATAACTATTTTAAATTTGACGTAGCGCGACGATTTTTTTTTCAAAATTTTCGTTTTTTAATGTACTTTTTGAAAAAAAATACAAAAAATCATAAAAACCCATCTTCATTGTTTTTTTTTAGATATTCGAAAAAAATCGAAAATTTCTCGATGATTACCATTTTTTCTTTTTTTTTTCTTTTTATTATATCAAACTTTGACATTTTCTGCAAATCCTCAAATTTTTTCAGAGTGGTGTTTTTTCGATTTCTATTTTTTTTTTTTCAATTGAAAAAAAAACTTTCTTTTAACTAGCCTTATTTCTCATAACACCATTCTGCAAATTTTTGAGGGTGTTCAGAGGACTTCCAAACTTGGAAAAAAAAAATTTAATAAAAATATAAAAAAATTATTGAAACGCATCTTCATCGTTTTTTTTTTTTTAGATTTTTGGAAAATTCGAAACTTTCTCGATGATTAGCACTTTCAATTTTTGTTTTTATTTTTTCTCTTCAAGTTTGGAAGTCCTTTGAACACCCTCAAAAATTTGCAGAATGGTCTTATGAGAAATAAGGCTAGTTGCTTTTTTTTCAAATGAAAAAAAAAAAAAAAAAAGAAAGAAAAAAATCACCACTCTGAAAAAATTTGAGGATTTGCAGAAAATGTCAAAGTTTGATATAATAAAAACAAATCAAAAATCAAAAATGGTAATCATCGAGAAATTTTCGATTTTTTCCAAAAATCTAATAAAAAACGATGAAGATGGGTTTCAATAATTTTTTTATATTTTTTTTCGAAAACCGTTTTTGAATGTTGTTTTCGAAAAAAATACAAAGAAATTATTGAAACCCATCTTCATCGTTTTTTTTTTAGATTTTCAAAAAAAATCGAATGTTTCTCGATGATTACCACTTTCAATTGTTGTTTGTATTTTTTTTTTTCAAATTTCGACGTTCTCTGAACACCCTCCAAATTTGCAGAATGGTGTTATGAGAAATAAAGTTAGTTGAAAAAAAAAGTTTTTTTTCAATTGGAAAAAAAAAAGAAATCGAAAAAACACCACCCTGAAAAAATGTGAGGGTTTGCAGGAAATGTCATTGTTTGATGTAATAAAAAGAAAAAAAATCGAAAATGGTAATCATCGAGCAATTTTCGATTTTTTCCGAAAATCTGAAAAAAACAATGAACATGGGTTTGTATAATTTTTTTTCAAAAAGTACATCAAAAAACAAAAATTTTGAAAAAAAAGCGTTCCGATGAGTCAAATTTAAAAAAAATTCTAGCTATTTGAAAAATAAGAAGCCAATTTTTTCAAATTTTTTTTTAACTTTTTATTGGTTGGGTGAAAAAATTTGAAAAAATTCTGAAAAATGTTTTAGATGGAGTGAAAAAAGATAAAAAAGTTTCAGCCAAATCGAAAGGGGGCGGGTTCCAAAGTAGTCGATTTGGCGTGGAATGCCCCATTTGTTAACAGTTGACAAATCCCGTTACATTGTTCTCTCAGTGTAAACTGTATGCAGTTGTGTTTGCTTTATGTAATGCTTTGATGAAATCGATGATCATTCGCGACGTGATTCGCAAGTATTTTCCAATAGAAAGAAATTCAATTGAAAAAAATAATAATAATAATAATAAAAACGATTATTTTCAAATTGACGTTTGAAACGGAGCGCGGATCTCGAAAATAAAGAACAAAGTTTAACGAAACTTTCGTCCGATCGTACAGCAGGTGGTTTTTCATTGAATCTTTTATTTTCCCTCAACTCTTGCCCTTGTTTCCTCATTCTTTCGTAGCCCAACTTTTTATGCTCCCTTTTCCCCCTCCCATTGTGATTTTCCTCTCACGCGATTTTTCACACACACAAACTCTCACGTTTTCCCACCATTTTCCCTCGTCCCTGTTTCTCACAATCCTTTTCTCTCGCCGCATAAAAAAGGACAAAAATTCACGTTCAAAAAGTTCGCGCCACGTGGAACCAAAAAAAAAAAAAAAAATTCATTTCGATATGAATGAACATTTTTTGCAAAAATTTGACGATAATACTGTGCGTACCAAATGTCGATAATTTGATGCAAATACGATATAAAAAATTGTATATATTTATATCTATATATATATATATATATATATATATATATATATATATATATATATATATATAAATAAATGTGTATTAATATATAAAACGTATAATGTAATTGTTACATATGTAGAGAGTTGATAAAACGGTGTCGAGTGTGATTAAGCATAAGATAACAAAAAGTTTTTTTTTTTGATGGTATATAATTTGTGGTTTTTTTTGTTTTAAATATACGGTATTATTAACAATAGTATATATATAGAGATATGTTTTATGATGGAGAGAAAAAAAAAATACGAGATCGGCATTGATAGATCCAAATTTGCGTTGGATCGTTAAAAAAAAAAAAAAACGTCAGGCTTTTTTTTTTTGTGTCAACTAACCTCATCCTTGTCCAAGCCGAGCTACGGAAACGTGAAACTTGAGTTAAATCTCGTTCGTCTCTGTGTCATTTTTTTTTTTTTTCTAAATACCGGTTTTTATTTATTTTTGCGAAACGGAATTTTTCTAATCGACAACGCTCACGCTCGTCAATCAATCGTTCAACGTACATTCGTTTTGGGAAGATAGCGTAAGTGCGATTTGCGATTATTTGGAAAAAAAAAAAAATAATAATAATAATAATAATAATAATAATAATAATCGACTCCCTGATATGGACACTATCCCATATTCTCACTCACTCGCGTTTACTGAATCGCGAACGGAATTCAAGAGAAAATAAATTTAAAAAAAAAACTCAAAAATTTTGCGGAAAATTGATTGAAACCACTTTTTGTATCGAGTGGCATTGGAAATAATGGAATACTCTTTGAAACTCAGATTTCGAACAATTGTTTCCGAGATAATGGCATAATTGGGCAATCAAAGGCGTTAATTAATAAATTAATTAACTCTGCACTTATGAAAATAAAGTATATGCAGCGTATGTAGAAATGCAAATTTACAGATCTACCATTTTGTTTTTCTACCAGAAATACATCTCTACCAGAATAAGTCTCCATTGAATAATAACTCTCTCGAAAAATATCGCTACCACAAAATCTCTCCGGATCGCGAGTGACGCGATTCCCTACTTACCGACTGCAGGGCGAGTCTATTTTTTTTAATGAGACTCCAACGTCGGTAAGTTACCGGCCGAGGTGAAAAACCGGAGACTTATAATGCGGGTAGACTTGTCAAATAAAAGAGCTGTCAAGTGGTAAATAGATTTTCTGGTAGAGACATTATTTGAGAGTTATCATTTGGTGGCGATTTATTCTGGTAGGTTTGTTATTTGCTAGAGTTATTTAAATGCTTCGGTTTGGCAGAGATGTTATACGATCGACTTGTCAATTAGTAGTGATATTAGGGCAGTATTTTATTATGGTAGAGATGTATTTCTGGTTGAGAAATAATTGGCAGAGCTATGTGTCTATTACAGTGATCGGCAAAAAAAAATCTATCTATTTTTATAATCCAATTTTTTCGAAAAATTAATAATTAGCAAAGAAACATTACTAATCTTTTTTTAACATTAGTAATTAGCGGGAACATATTACTATTTTTTTTTTAAATTAACAATATGTTAGTAATATGCATATTAGTAATATGTATAATTTTTTTGAAAATTAGTAATTAGCAAAAAAATATTACTAATTTTTCTAAAAAATTTGTAATTAGTAACAAAATATTACTAATTTTCCTAATAAATAAGTTATTAGTGACATAACATTTCCAATTTTTTCAAAAAATGAGTAAGTAACGGTAAGATATTACGAATTTTTTCCAAGAATTAGTAATTACCGAGAAAGATATTGCTAAATAGGCAAAAAAATCAATAATTTGTGAAGAAATGTTGTATTGATTTTGGAAAAAGTAATAAATAAAATAAAAATTACTAATGTATTTTTTAATAGGTACTGATTAAATATTCGTATTAATAATAACTTATGTCGTATCGTATGACATTCGATACAATAAATACTAATGTGTGAAATATTCAAAAGATCTAGTTATTATAAAAAAAAAACAAGTTTTGGAAAAATTAGAAATATTTTTTCGCTAAAGACTAATTTTTTAGAAAAATTAGAAATACTTTGTCACTAATTACTAATTTTTTTTGAAAAAATTAGAAATATTTTGTCACGAATTACTAATTTTTTTGGGAAAATTTGAAGTATTTTCTTACTAACTACTAATTTTTTAGAAAAATTACTAATATTTTTCCGCTAATTACGAATTTTTACAAAAAATTAGTAATATTTTTTGTCTAATTATTAATTTTTCGAAAAAATTATTAATAAAATCAATATCGTTGCCGAAAAAATCGATACTGCTGATCACTGGTATATGTACACTGCGGTCCAGAAGTTTGGAGACACTGAAAATATTTTGATTAAAAAAGCAGCGTTTCAAAGGGAAGATATTCAGCTGCATTTCGCTTTTTCCAAAAAAAAATTCGATTTTTTAAAAATTCGGTACGTCCTTCGAAACATGATCGTTTTTGCCTCTTCTTAGCGTTGAAATTTTGGCGCACGACAGATGAAAATTTTGTTCAACTACAATTTTTCACATGAAAAACTTGTAGAGGGGAGTATAAGCTTCAATTTCCTTTTTTAAAAAGTTTCGTACGATTTTTATTCACGAAAATATTTAATTTTTCGAAAAAAAACGACCATTTTTATAAAATGTAGCGTAACTCTAAAACTACTGGGTTTTTGTGAAATCATTAGGACGATAAAAAGTTGCATACAATTATTTTGGATTCGATGAAATTTTTTCAGAATTTTTTTTCAACATTTTTTTTTTCGAAAATTTTTTGCCAACAAGACATTTTTTTAAATCTTAAACAATGGGATCTCGTATCTCATCTACACGGCTTTTTCATCGAAAAACCTCATCTGCATGACTTTTTCATCGGAACACGAGTGTAGATGAGGTAAGAGACTCGATTGTTTGAGATAAAAAAATATCTCGTTAAGAGGAAAAATGTTGGAAAAAAAATGTTGGAAAAAAAAATGTTGAAAAAAATTCTGAAAAAATCTCGCTGAATCCAAAATAATTGTATGCAACTTTTTACCATCTCAGTGATTTCACGAAAACCCAGTTACGCTTCATTTTATAAATTTTAATGTTTTTTACGAAAATCTGAAAATTTTTGCGAAAAAAAATCGTACGAAACTTTTGAAAAAACGAAGTTGAAACTCATACTCCCCCACAAGTTTTTCATGCGAAAAATCTTTGAAAAAAATGTTCATGGGTCGTGCACCAAAATTTCAACGCCAAAAGAAAAGCTAAAAAACGACTATGAAAGGATGAACCAAGTTTTTAAAAAATCAAATTTTTTTTTTGAAAAAGCCAAATGAAGCTGAATATGTCCCCTTCGAAACGCCACTTGTCGAATTGAAATATCTTCATTTTTCAAAGAGCAGTGAAACTTTTTGTGCGAAGCGGAATCGGGGCGAGTGTTTCCCAACTTTTGGACGGAAGTGTAAGCAAAAAATATATTTTGAATATATCCAAAGTACACTAGACCCACATTTTTGCATATATTTTATTTTATCGTGGATGACAATCTTAATGTCATCGATCATTTTTAAATTCGATTAGTCCGATCAAATTTCCGCCAATTCTCGTGTGGAAGAAAACAGAAAAAAGATGAATGGCGATTTCGTAGGCTCTGTTCAACCATTATTGAAACTAAAATATCCGGCGGGCTCTGCATCATCTGCAGTTATAATCTATAAACGATCAAATGCATTTTAGAAGAAAACAAAAAATCCCAATACGCGCTTTTTTTTTTTTTTTTTTTTTTTTTTTTTTTTTTTTTAAAGTAATTAATTTTATTTTTTCTCGGATAATCCGTTGAAACGCAGTGCGCGCGAGGAAAGAGAGCGCGAAATAAAAATTGAATACCACGAATCATAAATTCTCGCGTACAAAAATCATCCACAACATCGAGGAAAGTTGGATAAAGTAATAGAGAGAGATCGATATATCTGTATATATATATATATTAGGGTGATGCAAAAAAATCGATTTTTTTATTTTTTTACAGCTCCATCGAAAAACGTTAGTATATTAAAAAAAAATTTGGGATTAAAAAAAAAATTTTTAGATAGTGCTCGAGCGGCTTTTCGGTCTTTTTTTAGATTTAATTTTTTTTCTCTAAAAAAAGCGGTGTAATTGTTTTTAAAAAAATCACATTTTTCGCTCCAAAATTTTATGTTTCAGCAAAACCAAAAAAAAAACAGTTTAAACGATTAGTTCTTATTTTTCTGTATTTTTAACTGCAGATTATCACAAAAAAGATAGAGAACAGAATGAACAGAATGAGTGGGATGTCACTTTGAAGATCCGGCTAAACAGTAATTTCTTTTCAAATTGTTGAGGAACACAGGAAAAAGTATCCGTCTAGCACCAAAAGAAATTATTGTTCAGCCGGATCTTCCAAGTAACATCCCACTCATTCTGTTCATTCTGTTCTCTATCTTTTTTGTAATAATCTGTAGTTAAAAATACAGAAAAATAAGAACTAATCATTTAAAATGTTTTTTTTTGGTTTCGTTGAAACATAAAATTTTGGAGCGAAAAATGTGATTTTTTTAAAACAATTATACCGCTTTTTTAGAGAAAAAAAATTAAATCTAAAAAAAGACCGAAAAGCCGCTCGAGCACTATCTAAACAAAATTTTTTTTATCTTAACTTTTGGGAATTTTTTTTTTTTAATGTACTAACGTTTTTCGATGGAGCTGTAAAAAAATTAAAAAACTCGATTTTTTTTGCATTACCCTAATATATATGTATATATACAGAGAGAGAGATAGAGAGAAAGGGAGATTGAGGATCGTCAATTATTTGGTCCAGTCAGGGGAATGAAATGGATCTCCAAATGGAAATTCAAGGATTAGGAATTGTTTCGAACAAGAATTTATTTTCAAGAAGGAGTAGAAGAAGAAGAAGAAGAGAAGAAGAACAATAGTTGTTGATAACCAAGCGTGAAATCGGGTATAATATCAAAGACGACTATTATATTGATAGACACATAGTTTCATTTTTTTTGCGGCTCTCGGCGCGTGTACCCGAAATACATGTACAAAAAAAATCGTAATCGGGTCCATTGCCGAACATTTTCACCGATACACGACGACAACGAGATACGTCTAACAGGTAATAGTTATATAATAATCATAGTATTAGGCATACAATGCACGGAGTTATGATAAATCGAGGCAAATTCAAGTATAACCACATCGAAATCGCATAGTTACTATTGATCGGTATAATTGATTGGTTTTTTAAAAATATTATTAATGAACAACAGTTGCAGAAATAAATCATTCGTTAGCCGGCCTGCACGCATAAATAGGTAACTCAATTGACTAGTCAATAGGCAAGTCAATAGTTCAACTCTATATTTGAATCATTAGATCACTATAGTCCAATCAATAGAGAATGAAATGGTTGAATCAATCTATAATTACATTGTTCAATTAGTTGTCTTGATAGTGAGGTCAATAGGTTATCGATAGGACACAGCAACTATTGACTCAATCATTCAACAGATAGTATTCAATAGACAACTCAGTAATTTAATCACACATAAGTAACTCAATAGAATACTCAATAGGCAAATCAATAAGTCCACTCTATATTGGAATCAATAGATAACTCTATAGTCAAATCAAAAGGCAATGAAATAGTTCAATGGATTTATAACTATATTATCAAATGAGTTGCCCCAATAGTGATTAATAGGTAATTTAGGTAATGATTAATAGGTAATTTAGGTAATAATTGTTGAACCAGACGAATCGGCAACTATCGACTCAATAATTAAATCTCACAATAGTGTAATCAACAGGCAACTCAAAAACTCTAGAGTCCATTCAATAGACAATGAAATAGTTGAATCAATGTATAATTACATTGTCCAATTAGTTGTCTTGATAGTGAGATCGATAGGTAATCGATAGGTCACTGCAACTATTGACTCAATCATTAAATCTCATAATAGGGTATTCAATAGCCAACTCAGTAATTTAATCACGCATAAGTAACGCAATAGAATACTCAATGGGCAAATCAATAAGTCTACTCTATATTGAAATCAATAGATAACTCTGTAGTCAAATCAATAGGCAATGAAATAGTTTAATTGATTTATAACTATATTATCAAATTGATTGCCCCAATAGTGCAATCAATAAGTAATTTAGGCAATGATTGTTGAACCAAACGAATCGGTTATTCACACTATCGGCTCAATAATTTAATCTCACAATAGTGTAATCAATAGGCAACTCAAAAACTCTATAGTCCAATCAATAGACAATAAAATAGTTGAATCAATTTATAATTACATTGTCCAATTAGTTGTCTTGATAGTGAGATCAATAGGTCACTGCAACTATTGACAATCATTAAATCTCCTAAAAGTGTTTTCAATAGGCAACTCGATAATTTAATCACACATAAGTGACTCAATAGAATACTCAATAGGCAAATCAATAAGTCCACTCTTTATTGGAATCAATAGATAACTCTATAATCAAATCAATAGACGATTAAATAGTTCAATTGATTTATAACCACAATGTTCAATCAGTTGCCCCAATAGTGCGATCAATAGGTAATTTAGGTAATAATTGTTGAATAAGGCGAATCGGTTATTGCAACTATTGACTCGATAATTAAATCTCACAACAGTGTTAGGCAGCTCAATAATTTAATCACATATTAGTGGATCAATAGAATACTCAATAGTGAAATCAGCAGATCGACTTTGTATTTAAATCAATAGGTGAGGCTATATAAATTAATAGTGAATGCAATCATTTAATCAATGAACAACTTGGAAGTTGAGTTAACAAATGTATTGTTCAATATGATATCCAGAATAGTGTTGTTAAGAGGCTATTTTGGAGACGATTGTCGAACCAGCGAGAAGCAGTCATTGAAAGGATTGGACTCGTAATTAAAACAATCAATAGTGTAACCAATAAGCAACTCCACATTATAATCAACAATGACTCAGTGATCCAGTCGACAAGTAACACCATATGCGATTCAAAAATTTAATCATTGGAGCACTTTGTACATAAATCAATGGGTAAATCGATAATTGATTGGCTGGATACGATGAATCAATAGGTAAAATCGATAACTCAACTACAACGAGTTATTACTCAGGCAAATTTTCCTTTGAGTTTATTCAGATTTCTGAACTTAATTGAAAAAGAAAATAGGCAGAGTACTATTAAATGCCACGATTTTTCACCACTCCTTGCCGTGATGTAGATTCACTCCGGACTAATAGTGCAGGTATTTTGTCTTCAGAAACGATCTTTTTTTTTCGAGAGACAAAGGAGCGAGGAGGAGCGAAAGAGATAGAGACAGACAGACAGAGATCGACTGGGCAAAAAAATTCTCTTACCTCGTCCGTATTGGAGCCATAAAGTAAGAGATCAAAGGGTATGGCAGCCACCAGATCGATGATGAACCATCCCTTTAGATAATGGACGGCTATCTTCATCGGACGGGATACCACCTCGTCGTTGTTGTTGACAAAGGTGGTGCGAAAGTTTATAATTATGTCCACGATGAATGTCACGTCGACTGTATACGAATACAAGGATAATACAGAAAAATTAGTAGGTTGAAAGGTATTGCCGGAATGTGACAAATAAGTGAAAAGAAAAATTGGAAATTGTAGCTTCAAAGCAAAAAGCTACCTTTCGATGTAAAAATAGCAAACATAACCAATAAATGGAAAGTCGTGACAAATTGATGAAATTACAAACAAATTAAGGTAAGCAATTTATGAGGGTTAGTTAGAAAGGACTTTGATGAAAAACTTTTTGCAATTTTGTTTTAAAAGTTTAATTGCCGGAAAAAACAGGTGGGTCATTCCATGTCAAATCGACCAATCATTGGAATCGACCCCTTCCTATTTCGATGAAATTTGGTCAGAAGTCTTCTTTTGTCATAAAACGAAGTGCTACCAAAGGAAAAAAATGGAGAATTTTTTTTTCGAAAGTTATGCAAAATTCAAAATTTCACCATTTTTTCAATTTTTTAAGACTATTCTTCAAATGTCTTGAAAACTATTATAGTTACAAAAAAAATTGTTTGAATAATGATGAATTTGGAGAATTTTGAATTTTCAAAAATCGTGAAAATCCACGATCAACATTTAATTTTTTATTTAATTTTTTTTAAATATAATAGCTAATCTTAAGAGATCCTGAAATTTTTAGAATTGCGTTTTTTTCAAATATGAATTTTAGCATTTTGGTAAAAAAAAAATTTTGCTTTACCTCTAAGTTAAGTAAAGTTGAGGATCATTTAATTTTGTAATTTGGAGCAGTAATAATTACAGTAATAATTATAATAATTACATGATTGCTCAACTTTGTTTAACTTATTAGAGATTGAAAACAAATTTTTTACCAAAATTGAAAAATTCATATTTTGAAAAAAAAACGCAATTCTGAAAATTTTAGGATTTTTAAATATCAGTTCACGGTATTATATTAAAAAAATTGAACCAGGAACTCAATGTTGATTGTGGATTTTCACGATTTTTAGAAATTCAAAATTCTCCAAATTCATCATTTGTCAAAAAAAAAAAATTCGGAATACTTTTTTTTTTCGTAGCCCCAAGTATACCTTTTGAGACGAACCCAGAACGATTTTTTCGTGAATATAATGGTTTTCGAGATATTTCAAAAATAAACTTGAATAATTGAAACAACGGTGAAATTTTGAAACATCCAAATAAAATTTTTAATTTTTTTTTCCTTTGGTAGAACTTTGTTTTATGATAAAAGGAAACTTCTGACCAAATTCCATGGAAATTGAAAGGGGTCGATTCCAACTATTGGTCGATTTGACATGGAATGACCCACGTCCATTTTGTCTCTGATGGATTCCATTTTTTTTTGCAGCCCCATTTATTTATAGGTCGTTATTTTTATCACTCAAAAGTCTTATATGGTCCGTTAAATATAGAGTGGAAAATCGAAATGACGGACTCACCTATAAAATCGATTATCACGATTGGATCGTCGCTGTACTTCTTGGCTTTGCGGCTGTTGTAATCGGGCTCCGAGAGTAAAAATGCAGCGACGTAAGGTGTAAATATTGCCGTGTACATCACTAGGAGCAATATTATCCAGTCCCAGACTGCCTTGAAAGGCGAATAGTGCAGTATAGTCCATTTGTGTATTCGCGGTGACTGTAACTTGTATTCGGGTAAGACGTCTGCGCCGAGTGACAGAACCTGAAAGGATTAATGAAAAAAAAAACCAAGATAGTGGATGGAAGATCATAATCACTAGATGACTCACTAAAATTAAACAATAACTTGGCGATCAAGTCAACGAATAACATCATTTGCGACTCAATAATTTAATCTTCCAAGCACTTTTTACACAAATCAATACTTCATAGTGTAATCAATAGGCAACTCCATATTACAATCAGCAAATGAGTCACTGAAATTGAATGTAACTTTTTGATCAAGTCGACGGTAAATTTAGATCAATTTTATGTATGAGGAGAAGTTAATACGGAAATTAACTGTAATTTTGTTAATTGACTCAAGTGTTAAATCAAATTTAGGTTAATTTTTTGTATTCAGAGAAGTTAATACAAAAATTTACTGAAACTTTGTTAATGGACTCGAGGTTTACATTGAATTTAGGTTAATTTTATGTATTAGAAGAAGTTAATACAAAAATTTACATAAACTTTTTTAATTGACTCAAGTTTTAAATCAAATTTAGATTAATTTTTTGTATTAAGAGAAGTTAATACAAAAATTTACCAAAACTTTGTTAATTCACTCAAGTTTTAAATTACATTTAGGTTAATCTTATGTATTGGGAGAAGTTAATATAAAAATTGACTTAAATTTCGTTAATTTATTCAAGATTCAAATTCAATTTGGGTTAATTTTATGTATCAGGAGAAGTTGATACAAAAATTTACTTAGACTTTGTTAATTCACTCAAGTTTCAAATTAAATTTAGGTTAATTTTAAGTATTAGGAGAAGTTGATATAAAAATTTACTTAAACTTCGTTAATTGACACAAGTTTTGAATTAAATTTAGGTTGATTTTATATATTAGGAGACGCTAATATAAAAATTAACTTAAACTTTCTTAATTTCGTTAATTCATTCAAGTTACAAGTTAAATTTAGGTTAACTTCATGTATCAGGAAAAGTTAATACATAAATTTACTTAAACTTTTTCGATTCATTCAAGTTTTAAATTAAATTTGGGTGCATTTTATGTATTAAGAGAAGTTAATATAAAAATGCACTCAAATTTCGTTAATTTATTCAAGTTTCAAATTAAATTTAGGTTAATTTTATGAATTACGAGAAGTTGATACAAAACTTTACTTAAATTTTGTTGATTCACTCCAGTTTCAAATTAAATTTAGATTAATTTTAATTATTAGGAGAAGTTAATACGAAAATTTACTCAAACTTTATTAATTGACTAAAGTTTTTTATTAAATTTAGGTTACTTTTATGTTTTAGGAGAAGTTAATACAAAAATATACTCAAACTTTGTTAATTAACTTAAGTTTCCAATTAAAATTAGGTTTAGCATTCATTAAAATTGCAATACAATTGTCAATTCGACGAGCTTTTTAATTTTTCAGAAGATGTCTGCTTCAACTTTAGTAACTTTTCAGTTGAGTTCAAATTTGTGGTGCAGGTGCATCCAACGATAAGGACAATTGAAACTGATTTTTTCCTGAAAGGATCTCTTCAAGGGTTCATGTTCAAAAAAATAGGTTAATTTAAAAAAAATTCTTTATCTAAACATTATAATTTTTGCAGTAGAAAAATTGAAATTGAATTCGAAAACTTCTAAAGTGCAAAGTTCATAAAATTGTTGAAATTTTTCAAAATGGATAAAAAATGGATTTTTTTAATTGATAAGAAATTGATTTGTTTAAAATTGACAAAAAAATGATTTTTAAAAAAATTGATAAAAAATTGATAAAAACTTGATACAACATTGATAAAAAAATTGATTTGAAAGAATTGTTAAAAAATGATACAAAATTGATTAAAAAATGGTTTTGAAAAATTGATAAGAATCTCAAATTAGAAATTTACACATCGATTTTTTATTTCTCCCCTTCATTCGTTAAGCCTTCTTCACGAGCAAGCTATCATTCATCTATTCATGATGGAGCTCATAGAAGTGTCCATAAAGAAAAGGCTTTGCGAACGAAAAAGAAAAAAGAAGAAGCCAGCGGCAAATTTCTAATTTGCACAATTCCCCCCCCCCCCCCTCGGGGAATCCCCAAGACTGAGAGGAAAAAAATAAGAGTGACCTCTCTGGCGGAAAAACGCTTTGTGTCTTGGACCAAGATGCTATTATCCGCCATTTGACGATCCCTGCACTGGGGCCATTAAGGATGTCGAGTCACAAATCGCAAATGACGAGAAAATTCTGAAAATTTGGTACGTTTTTAGATGAATTATTCAAGAGGTCGTGTAAAAATTTCACGACGATTAGGAAGCTCGTTATCGAACAATTAACATTAACAAATTAAATTAAATTAAACATAGTCTCATGGAAACTGACATAACTTTGCGTTGGGTGGGGGTCGAAGAGTCGACTAACCAATATTTCGAACGGCCGAAATCCCGAATTTCACGTTTACGAGCGTTCGAATAACGAAGCGCCGAAATCCCGAACGCCAGAAAAGCGAAAGCGGAGAGAGCCGCCCCATGCGTAAGAGAGAGAGAGATGCGCCTCCTCTCTCTCTTACGCATGGGGCGCCGCTCTCGACTTTCTCTTTTCTAGCGATCGGGATTTCGGCGCTTCGTTATTCTAACGCTCGTAATCGTAAAATTCGGGATTTCGGCCGTTCGAAATATTGGTTAGTCGACTCTTCGACCCCCACCTTTTGCGATAAGTTTTTTTTCGACCTCTCAATTTTTTAATATCTACACTATATCGAAAGCAACGGAAACAAAACGAAGTTTATCGATAAATATATTTTTTAATTTGTTTAAAAAATTGTTCTTAACAAAATGTTAATATTTCAATAACGAGTTTCCTAATCGTCGTGAAAATTTTACACGGCCCCTTAAATGCTTCATACAAAAACATACCAAATTTTCCGAATTTTCTCATCATTTTTCATTTTAACCCTTGAGGAGGTTGAAGTAACGATGATGGAATTCTGAAAATTTAGTATGTTTTTGCATGAAGTATTCCGGAGGTCGTGTAAAAATTTCACGACGATCAAGAAGCCATTTATTGAACAATTAACATTAAAAGATTTCATAAGGACTCAACATCCTTAATAATTGCGACGAGATATCGTTTTAGGTTGAATTGAAGGAAATAAGAAAATTTGATCGATGGGACACGCTGGAAAAACGCGAAATCGACTGGTCGGCGGTCAGTCTCCAACTGATTTGTATGAGGATTCAGTGCTTTGTACACGGACGAGAGAGGACTCCAGGGAGAGGTGGTGCAAATGAGGACGTAGGTCGAGGCGCACCCTCCGTCTGTTTTCCTTCAACCCTCGATATTCTCTCCTGGTTCCGATCGTGTGCACGCCTTTCCGTGTGTTGGTTTGCGAGTAGCTATGGCTTTTTACAAAGGGGTAGTTGGTCTATCTTTCCCTCTCACCCTCTCTCTTTATACATCGTGGTCTTGTAGGCAACGGGGCCACGAGGGCAAATCGCACGCTTTCCTTATTCAACACGTTTATATATAGTCACGACTTTTCTCAACTTAACGTTACAGACGTTGGCACAATTCACCCTCGATCGACTTTTCTGTCCATGCAAATATTATTATCCGCGGCTCAACATTGACTCGTATTTTCTACAATTTTGTTGTACCCACTAGCTCGTATCCAGAGATGGGCAGATTTTTAATGACTCATTAACAAATTACTTCGAGCATTCTAATTAAATTTAATTTAATTATCCATTACTTCGAGTAAAATGTAATTTAATTTAATTTAAATGCTCGAAGTAATGGGTAGTTAAATTTAAATTAATTGAAATGATCGAAGTAATGGGTAGTTGAATCGAATTTAATTAAAGGCTCCAAGTAATAGGTAATTAAATTCAATTTAATTGAAATGCTCGAAGTAATGGGTAGTAAAATTTAAATTAATTAAAATTCTCTAAGTAATCGGTCATTATATTTAATTTAATAAAAATGCTGGAAGTAATGGGTAATTAAATTTAATTTAATTAAAATACTCGAAGTAATGGGTAGTTAAATCAAATTTTATTAAAGTGCTTGAAGTAATGGGTAGGTAAATTAAATTTTATTAAAATGCTCGAATTAATGGGTAATTGAATTAAATTTAATTAAAATGCTCGAAAAAATGGGTAATTCAAATAAATTAAATTAAAATGCTCGAAGTAATGGGTTATTAAATTAAATCAAATTAAAATGCACGAAGTAATGGGTTATTAAATAAAATTAAATTAAAATGCTCGATTTAATGGGTAATTCAATTTATTTTAATTTAAATGCTCGAAGAAATGGGTAATTAAATTAAATTTAATTAAAGTGCCCGAAGTAGTGGGGAGTTAAATTAAATTTAATTGAAATGCTCGAAGTAATGGGTAATTAAATTTAAATTAATTAAAATGCTCGAAGTAATGGGTAATTAAATTAAATTTAATTAAAATGCCGAAAGTAATGGGTAATTAAATTTAATTTAATAAAAATGCTCGAAGTAATGGGTAATTAAATTTAATTTAATAAAAATGCTCGAAGTGATGGGTAGTTAAATCAAATTTCATTAAAATGCTCGAGGTAATGGGTAGTTAAATTAAATTTTATTAAAATGCTCGAAGTGATGGGTAGTTCAATAAAATTTTATTAAAATGCTCGTAGTAATGGGTAATTAAAATAAATTAAATAAAAATGCACGAAGTAATGGGTTATTAAATTTAATTAAATTAAAAGGCTCGAAGTAATGGGTCATTTAATTTAATTTAATTTAAATGCTCGAAGTAATGGGTAATTGAATTAAATTAAATTAAAATGCTCGACGTAATGGGTAATTAAATTAAATTAAATTAAAATGCTCGAAGTAATGGTTAGTTAAATTAAATTTAATAAAAATGCTCGGAGTAATGGGTAATTAAATTAAATTAAATTAAAATGCTCGAAGTAATGAGCAATTAAATTAAATTAAAATACTCGAAGTAATAAGTAATTAAACATGTAATTTGGTGACGAATGTATATGCTGATGCTCAACACTGCTCGTGTCATAGGAAATAGCGGGAAATATTTTGAATCAACGTGTTTAAAGTGTTAAATTGGTTTCGCAAAGTTTACCAGGAATTTAACAGGAGCTCGGAGTTTTCGATTGTTTGAGAACTATCTTCATTAATTCTCAATGATACATTTTCGAGTTTACCGATTATAGAATGATGCGACAGGGCTTCGAATAATTAAGGGGAAAAAGTGGACAGCAAAAATATCGCGACCTTTTACAATCCACACTGAGAAAACAGTTTATTTGTAGTAAAGAAATATGTATATTTAGTTGGCACTTTTATTTAAAAATTCCTTAACTATTACAAAATTTGTTAGTCGTTAAGAATTACCGATTCTATTTCACTTTTTAATTCTTTATCGATGAGTTTTTTCTAATTAATATATTTTTTGTATTTAAAAAATTCTATTAAGGTTTTTTTGTATTGTTTCTGGTCACAATATTTTTTAGTGTCTTTGATTTATCGGACTCCACACTGAGAAAACAGTTTATTTGTACACCGAAAAAAGGTTTAGTGACATCAACTACCCAGCAGCGATCACGGGAAATTCGTTTGAATCAATCGTCACATATTTGATTTGATTACCCCATTGTTGAAATAATAAAACTAGTGTCGTTGTTTCGAATGTGTACTGCATCACCGCAATTACAACATTGGATCAAAAAGTTTTCAAACGAGATTGATTGAAAAACTTTTTTTCTCATTCAATAAAATATTTAGTCATTTACTGGAAGTAAATGAAATTGTTTTAACTGTATGTTTCGTCTCATCAACAAAATCTAGTTTTAATTTGAGCTGTTCATCCAGTTAAAAAGAATAGTAAATGCTTTCAAGTCGATCAAATTGTTTGATAATTTTGACTAAATATTTCAATGCGGCCACAACACATTTAGTCGATAGTACGTACAGTAACTACCACGATCTCGGAACTTCGCTCGAGATCCGTAAGGTGGCGACGATCGGCGCGCGCCCTCGCGCAAGCGAGACAGCCACTGAGCACCGATAAGTACCGGTGTATTACCAGCATTGGAGTCCTCAATTAACTTTAAATCGATGGAACGTTACCCGCGCTCTGTGGTCGCGCAGTTCTATGAACTAAAGTCTACATATTTGAATGAGATTACCATTGCACTTTGGTGGCGCTCGTGCTCTTTATGGGCACAAGGATAAATAAGTTAAATGTTCACTCAACTGTTTAATCTCACGATTAATTGGTTAAGTAAAAGCCCCTCGTAGCGTAAACAAATATTGCATATCATCAAATGTTTTGTTAATTGAAATTGAAATTTTCTAGCCTTATATTGAATGCATTTTTTTTCCAGTGAACAACATCTGAATTGCATAGAAACTATAAACTGTTCATTCAACAAAACCATTTGGTTATGCAATCGCGTATTGAGTGTATTTTACCATATATAGAATCAAAACAATGTAATTTTAAATTGAACGGATTCTCTACTCTGTTGGGTCAAGGATATTTGTATTTATGGGAATGCAATTTTTGTTTCCATTTTGATACACGTTTTGAGTTAACGAATTACATTTTTCGTTCGCCACACGTAACCGCCAGGTTTAGTTAATTCAAGCCAATTTTTTTTTCACTTTACCAAAACTTTTTCTCGGTGTAGAAATAAATGTAACAAAATTATTTTCGTGGCATTACAAGGATGCAAACTTCAACATCATTTATTTCAATAGTCACGTGTACAATTTCAATTATTCTATATTCTATTATTTTAGTGTCCACGAGCTTTTCCTGATTTTTAAATGTACGTTGCCATTTACCGTCAAAAATTTTCCATAGTTCACTATTGTTCACTATTGACAATAACTGTGCGTCTAGTTTCATCTAATGGTGCCTAACATTGTATGGAACGTTGGGAAGGGAAGTACTTGAGAATTGCGTGAGCAAAGGAGGAAGTCGGAAGTCCTCAATCTCTCGTCTAATTGCTCACATACACACACACACACACACACACACAGGCGCAAAAGCCACACGTCAAGGATTGACCGACAATTTCTCACAACTTGAACGAAGTATATGCGACGTGCACGTTGAATTCTCGCGGTTCTAACATCGATCGTTTGAGCTTGTTATCGCTGGATCGGGCGCGCTACTGGCCTACAAGACTCCCCCGAGTGTGTCCCTCGCTTTTCACCCTCCGTTACGGCACGTCCTGGTCTACACCCAGAAAAAAGATCTAGTCGTAGGTACAATAATCGTTTATTTGATTATTATTTAGTTACTTCAAAGAAAATTTTCTTTCCATCCAATTTTGGGCGATATTCAATTCCACTATATTTATTTATTTGAATTCCCTGTCATCGAGAAACAGGCGTTGAAGAAAAATTCTATTCGTTGTTACTAAATACCTATTCACCCGTAATCTCATCCGCGATCATATCTGCAGATTTGTCAGTACCCAAAAAATCCGCCAGGTGGCTACCTCTCGCACAAGCGAACCTGCCTCTCGATGCCTATATCCTTTCCGAGCTCGTCTCCGTTTGATATCCTTATTTTTCAGTATGGATAATTAATACATTGACCATTGCGGCAAAACGCAAGATGGTCGAATCCCCGAAAAGGATTCCCATAAAAAAGGGTTTTTTTTCTTTTCCCTTCTGTTAAAGAAAAGACGAAGCTTTCCGAAATTGTAGACTTCATATGTGTAGCTATTAGTGATGGCGATATTTGATGAATGTATCGATATTTGGTATCGATACGTATTGGTGGTCTGAGTATCGATACAGGTGTAATATCGGGAATGCGATATCGATATCGCCGATATCGATACTCAAATAAAAATGCAAACAAACCTCAGTTCGAAATAAAAACAGTAGTTTTATACCTCAGTCGGTAACAAAAAACTGTAGTTTCTTACCTCAGTTGGTAACAAAAAACTGTCGTTTGTACCTCAGTCGGTAACAAAACCGGTAATTTTTTGCCACAGTCGGTAACATAAACTCAATAAAAATCGGTTGTATCGAAATTTCGATATTTATGTATTGCGTATCGATACTTGAAAATATCGTAACGCCAAGAATCGATACAAAATATCGATATTTGGGTTGAAGAGTATCGATATTCCAAATATCGATACTGTATCGCCCATCACTAGTAGCTATACATTCAAAGATTGAAATGGTTAAAAATATATATTGTGTAAATATTTAAAAAAAAATTATTTCATTTAAATACTTATTTGTTCAGTTTGAAATAATATTTATTAATATTAAATAAAAATTTATTAGATCGCAATATATTTTCCTAGTAGGTCATAAAAAAAAAAAAAAAATTCGCTGACATGAATAGAGTTGTATTAGGCCGGCCTACAACTAAAAAAATTTATTTGGCTTGACTAGGATTTAGTTAAATGTACTAGATCTTTTTTCTGGGTGTAAATTTTTACCTTGTCGAACAAAAAATTCAAGTACGAATAATTGCTTCTAAATATTCATATTCATCACCCAAAAATAATAAAGACCAATAATTAAAAAAAAAAAAAAAATCGTATCCCATCAATGTAAATCATACCTTCAAATGTATATATGAATGCCTTTAAATATTGATATTAATTAGCCAAAAATAATAATGAACAATTCTTTAAAAAAATAATTAAATAAGGTAAATATTCGGAAGTGTAACTCCTGTCAAAATCAAGCTGATTTTTGTTGTGTTTCTATTACAGTTGAAAAACATCATATTTAATATTATTATGGCGGGGCATAATGTTTTTACCCAAATTTTTCAATTTAAAAATTGTTTTTTTTTTAAATAAAATTAAATCAAGGAATCGAGCTACTAGAATAGATATCCCCGTTGCAGAGTCCTGTTGTTTTGTTGGGTTTGATAAAAAACCAAGTTTTCATAATTTTTTCAAATATATTTTTTTTTATCAATCCCAAAAAGCAATATTAACTCTGCAATGGAGATATTTATTGTAGTAGCTAAATTGCTTCATTTGATTTTATTAAAAAAAAAAATTGGGTAAAAACATTATGCGCCATTGAAATATAACTTAATATAAGGTTTTATAATCATAAAGAATTGATAAAAAAAAATTACCAAAAATAATAAAATAAGTAAATTTGTTTATCAATGCTACTTATATTTAACTATATCACAAGTTTCTTTTGTCCCAGATTTTAGAATATTCTGGTTAGAATTTTAATCTCAACAAACGAAAAATTTATATATCAGTAGCTTTTAAATATTAATATTAATTACCCAACAATTAATAATGAACAATTATTTTAAAAAATTAAAAAATAAATCTGTACTCTATTGTAGTATTTTTTTACTCTTTAAAAAAATTTATCGTTAAAGGATTATCATCCCTCACCGTCGACAGGTTCGAGCCAAATTTTGTTCTTCTCATTATTCCTTCACCGTAATACGAACGTAGTGCGCTTTCCGCGGACATTTTAACGATCAATTTCAAATACATCTCACGGAAATTGAAAAAATAATATTAATAATATTTTATTTAATGATTTTGTCGAATTTTGAAATTCTTTATCTTAATGCGTGTGTTTAAAAAAAAAACACATGGGGATGCGCGCGCGCATAATCGCCCGCGGCGCACAGTATTCACAGCCAGACGAGTTCAGACTGAGGGTTGCAAGCGTGCTCTCTCTTGATGTGTTTCGGGTAGAGGGGAAAATGCGAGAGGCGCCGAGGGTACGATAAACTCAGTCTCTGACTCTGTGTTCGAATATTCCTTCACTCTCTCTCTTTCTCTCTCTCTCTCTCTCACTCTCTCTCTCTCTCTCTCTCTCTCTCTCTCTTCTCTCTCTCTCTCTCTCACTCTCTCTCTCTCTCTCTCTCTCTCTCTCTCTCTCTCTCTCTCTCTCTCTCTCTCTCTCTCTCTCTCTCTCTCTCTCTCTCTCTCTCTCTCTCTCTCTCTCTCTCTCTCTCGCTCTCTCTCTCTCTCGGTTTTACGTTACAATCACGATCTTCTCCGTACCTTCCCGAAAACATCGGTCTTGGTGAATGTATTAATAATATGGGATAAATATATATACGGACGTATTATATAGGGCATTCCGGGTCAATACGACTGAGGCCTGACTTTCCGTTTTCGATTTTTCAATTTGCCTTGTGCCTTCTGACCTTTGATTTTTAAAACGCTCTGCATGAAATGTTGAGCCGGTTATAAAGTCGTTTTCAAATTTTTTGCAAATTTTTGTTAGAAAAAATTTAATTCGGATAAAAAATCAATCAAGAAGCAGTCATAATTCAATGTTTTTTTTAACCGAATAAATATTTCCTGCAAAGCATTCACAAATTTGTCGTCCAAGTTCAAATCAAAACAGGCAGAAATTATTCTGCATTTAAGGGCACCAACAATTATCGATAATCATTGTTGATAATTGTTAATCAATAATAATATTGCCCAAAAGTGATTAACAAATTGTTAAAACAATTTATAAGTAACTTTTGGGTAATATTATTGTTGATAATTATTGTTTGTAGCATGCCAAATTTTGCTGAATTTTTTTCAGACTTTCATTGTATCACGAAGTACGAAAATTTCAATCAAATCCAATTTTTGGCTAGGACTGTATAAGCAATACATCCTTAAATTGTCTTGAGCTTTTTCGCAGTCATTAACAAATAGTTTAAACAATTTTCAAACAATTTATAAATTACTATTTGACAATATTATTATTGGTAATTGTTGTTCATAGCCTGTCAAATATTGCTGAATTTTTTCACATTTTTATTGCATCACGAAGTACGGAAATTTTAATCAGATACAATTTTTCGCTGGAACGTCATCAGATAGTAAAAATATTAAAAAAAAAAAATTTATAGGAAAATTCTGAAAAAATTTCAGACGATTCCGTGTATATGTACGCTACTTTTTTCATTCTTGACACTTCCTCTTAAACTCTATAGTTTTCGAGTTACGTTGCATCTTTTAAAATTTGTCTTTTTTTGCCAAAAGTGGAATAACTTTGCGAGAAAAAATCGTGCGAAAATTAAAAAAAAAAAAAAACGAAAATGGAGCATCTGCTAACCCTTTCAAATGCAACGTAGATTAAAAAACAAAAAAAAATGTCCTCAAGCTGGGCGCCCAATTCGCGATGGTCAAAATAGGCCAAAAAAAGCTCACGTACAAAAGTGCATACCGGGTCGAAAAAAAATCATAAAAAATATTTTCAAAAAGCAAAACGAAGCTTGATTCCTTCCCGTCAAAATGCTTTTTTCAAAATTCGATTATCTTTTTTTTTGACGGAGTTATGAAAGTTCTAGTGCTTTGAACGGAGGTGTACATATTAGGGTGGGTCAAATAAAATTAATAATTTTTTTTCCCTCGCCATAATGAAAAATGTATTGTTTGGCATCTCAAAAAAACCCTCTGCAAGTATCAGCCCTTCATATTCAAATTAAGAGGTCGCTCATAGGAAATTTTTATTTCCCATTTAAATAACATATGAAATTTTGAGGTTAACCGTTGAGGTTAGGAGAGTTTTTTTAGCACATTTTTGTAGAACATTTGATGCTCTACAAAAAAGCTCTCTCGTGTCTAATCGATAAAACTAACCGTTCAAAAAATGAAAGCCTCAATTCACACATTGCATATAAAATGTATCGCATCTAATTTTTTCGCACGAACAGTTGACGAGAGATGCAGGGAATGCATTTCGGTTTGGGCGAGCAGAGTTCTGAAAATAGGAGCTTTTATGCGCGAGCGCTTGTTGTGCGAGAGAGTGCGCGTGCGCGCGCGTGTGTGCACGCGGGTGTAAGTGTAAGTGTTTTTTTTTTTTTTTTTTTTTTTTATTCTGCGGGGGCTTTCCGGAGTGAAAGATCGAGCTAGCAGCAGTGTATTCACGCCGAGACCATCATAAACTCCTCGAGGCAACGGAAGTATACGAAAAAAAAAAAAAACGTCCAAAAACGTGTCAAGATCGTCGAGAGTCGACAAAAGCGTTTACCTTCATTTTTTCGTTGTATTCAAGTGATAAAAAAATAGTTTGGAGGGTATTTGTCGAGTTTTTTTTTTTTTAAATTCACGAATAAAAGCTGTGTCAAGGACACGTTTCTGTTCACATTTGTGTATTATTATCGCTATTTTTTTTTTCCAACCGATGATGCATCGTGAAATTTACGAGCATTTATAGGGCATCGGAAAATCGATGGAACAAGAGGATTGTTATGCATAGTTTGCAGACCAGTTGCTCGTGCACCTGATGCTCAATTATCCAAACATAGCCATCGACTTTTTTTTTTTTTATATACAAACTCAACCTTTCCACTCTAAGGTAAACCGGAAATGCGAGGAATGAAAATAATACTCGATGTCGAATTTGATACGTCGAGAAATTCCACAAGCTTGTAAACATCAGATGAGGAGCAACCTTCTCTTGTTGGTCTTATAACGAGCAAAATGCTCTTGAGACGCGGAAAAAAAAAATGCCCGGCCATTCGAATAAACGATGCGGAATAATGGTTGCTTCGTCTTCGACAAACATCCAGTATCACGTTTCATAGCAATATCACTGCGAATAATAGGATTTCTCGATTTATCGCTCTGTTGCTAACAGTGCTGCTGCATCAAGATAATATTGTCATTCGAGACCATTTGTTTCATTTATGTAACGCAGAGTTTGGATATAATCAGTGATCGGCAATAAAAAAAATTTATCTATTTTTATTATCCAATTTTTTTGAAAAATTAATAATTAGCAAAGAAATATTAGTAATTTTTTTTTAACATTAGCAATTAGCGGGAACATATATTATTAATTTTTCTAAAAATTAGTAATTAGCGACAAAATATTTCTAATTTTTATTAAAAAATTAGTAAATATTACTAATTTACTAAATATTACTAAATATTACTAATTTTTCTAATAAATAAGTAATTAGTGATATAACATTTCTAATTTTTCCAAAAAATGAGTAATTAACGATAAAATATTACTAATTTTTTCCAAGAATTAGTAATTAGCGAGAAAGATATTGCTAAATAACCAAAAAAATCAATAATTTGTGAAGAAATGTTGTATTAATTTTGGAAAAAGTAATAAATCAAATAAATATTACTAATGTATTTTTTAATAGGTACTGATTAAATAATCGTATTAATAATAACTTATTTGATATCGCATGACATTCGATACAATAAATACTAATGTGTGAAATATTCAATAGATCTAGTTATTACAAAAAATAAAACAACTTTTTGAATAGAGTTGTTTGAGCTTATAACCATGACTCAATCCGTACACACAAGTACGTAAAAATACACAATACTTTCCACAAATTACTGTTTTTTTTAAATTAATTAGTAATATTTTTTTCATTAATTACTTATTTTTTTGGAAAAATTATAAATATTTTTTCGCTAAATACTAATTTTTTCGAAAAATTAGAAATATTTTGTCACTAATTACTGATTTTTTGAAAAAATTAGAAATATTTTGTCACTAATTACTAATTTTTTCGAAAAATTAGAAATATTTCGTCACTAATAACTATTTTTTTTGAAAAAATAAGCAATATTTTGTCACTAATTACTAATTTTTTTGGAAAAATTGTAAGTATTTTCTTACTAACTACTAATTTTTTAGAAAAATTACTAATATTTTTCCGCTAATTACGAATTTTTATAAAAAATTGGTAATATTTTTGGACTAATTATTAATTTTTCGAAAAAATGATTAATAAAATCAATATCGTTGACGGAAAAATTGATACTGCCGATCACTGGTATGTATATATTAGGGTGATTCGTTTCGGGGAAACTTTTTTTTTAGCCATCGTGCCCGAAAACCTTTAGTTGGTGCCCAAAAACGAAGTTTCGTGAAAGGGGGGTGTTGTCAAAAAATATTTAGAGGTCGCGAATCAAAATTGAAGGTTTCCCATTTGATTAACATTGAAAAAAAAAAATTTCTCATTATTAGTGTTATCATTCCACGAATTTTGATATCTCGATATTTTCCAAGTGGGTTTTCATAGGAAATATGATACTCTACAATAAAGTTCATTGAGCCATGTCCGTAAATTCAACCGTTTCAGCGGTGTCATTGTTTCAAGTGAATATTGTATGAAAATATCTATTTAAATGGCTGTAACGCCTAAGCTATTAGATATAGCGAAAAAATTCAAATGAGAACTTTGTAGAGAAAGTAATTTGCTACAAAAAAGTCTTATAAGCCGAGCCCGTAAATTCAACTCTTCCTCAGCTATAGTTGGATGAAGTAAAATAAATAGATTTTATTGCACTCCGTGCGTAAAGTGACCACTTCTCGCACGCTTCGCTTCGCCGCGCGTGCGAGAAGCGGGCACTTTACGCACTCGTGCGATAAAATTTTGTAGGATACTCGTGCGAGAAACTTTTTCTCAACTCGTGTGATTGCAGCATTCGCCTTCGGCTCATGCTGCAAACTCACACTCGTCGAGAAAAAGTTTCATCGCACTCGTATCGTAATGTACTATTATTGCACTCCGTGCGTAAAGTGCCACTTTGCGCACGCTGCACGTGCTCAAACTGGCACTTTGCGCACTCGTACAATAAAATTTCGTACGATACTATTTTGTTTTTGTCTTATTGATTTCGTCTATCTCGTAGAAAATGGAGTTCGTTTGATTGAATAAAACAAAAAAATATCTATTTATTTTACTACATACACCTATACCTGAGAAAGAGTTGAATTTACGGGCTCGGCTTTTAACACTTTTTTGTAGCAAATTACTTTCTCTACAAACTTTTCATTTGAATTTTTTCTATATATATAATAGCTTAGGCATTACAGCCGTTTGAATAGATACTTTCATACAATATTTACTTGAAATAATGATACCGCTGAAACGGTTGAATTTACGGACATGGCTCAACGAACTTTATTGTAGAGTGTCATATTTCACATAAGAACCCACTTGGAAAATATCGCGATATCAAAATTTGCGGAATGGTAACACTGATAATGAGAAATGTTTTCTCCCAATGTTAATCAAATGGGAAACCTTCAATTTTGATTCGTGACCTCTAAATATTTTTTGGCAACACCCCCCTTTCACGAAACTTCGTTTTTGGGTACCAACTAAAGGTTTTCGGGCACGATGGGTCAAAAAAAAAAGTTGCCCTGAAACGAATCACTCTAATATATATATGTTTTATTTGTTCGCGAACCATTTTTCTATATTTTGATTTCTAGAGACTTCCCACGAGCAAGAAAAAAAATTGAAAACATCCTTGAAAGTGTATATTTTTAACTAGGAAAAACCCTGTTCCGATCATTCCAATAGTTTTCCTGGAAAAAATTCTCGAAAATAGCCTTTTTTTTCATTTCCAGTTGTAGATTCCCCCTTAATCACAACTCTTTGGAAATGCTGATGCATTTACTTATTTTTTATAATTTATTTTCAAGGCACGTTATGAAATAAAGCGAATCATCAATGTGAAGGGTGGCACTATTTTTATTTTCACCCCCCCCCCCCCCCCCAAATGTTTCGTGCGATGAGGGAAAATCCTGGCGAAAGATCTTAGCTGGAAAATAAATATTTAGAGGTCGCTCAAAGCGTTTGACGCTTGACATTTCTGCGAAAAATGTAATAGAAACATTTTTTTCACTTTTTTTTCTAATTAAAAACTTTTTTAATTACAGCAGAGTAGTTTATTATCCGGCCCGATGTGAACTGGATAACATTGTTTTTTTTCCACACGCACAAAGCATCGAGTGAAGAAAATTCCGATCAATAAGTTGAAAAAACGTTTTCACAAATAAATCCTTGGATTTTTCCCGTCACTTAAATTTTAATCTCGACTAATGAAATATTTGCAAAAAAAAATGGCGGCCAAGAAGCTCCAAATTGAGAGAAATATTTTTTTTATTCATCCACCATTTTCGATTTCATAAATGAGACAATTTTCATTTCATATTTCGCAGCCAGAAATAACGACTCTTAAGACCGAGTTCCACCATATTGGAAATATTTTTTCTTCAATCTTTAATCCCTTAATTTGCCCCTTTGGATTTCATTAATTTTTGGAATTTCTGCCCTTAAATTTGAATTCAAAAACCGAAAAAAATCCCAGAGAATAAATGGAAAAAATCGATGAAAGTAAAAGTCAATCTTCTTGAACAAAAAATAAGTTCTCGTTACTCTAAACATAAATCTAACGTTCAGTAGCAGAAAAAGTTTCGGCAGCAAGAAAATTAGATTTTCCTATCATAAAATATAATCATAAATAATATGGTATCAATAAATTATCAATCTCGCTTTAGTAGTTTATCGAGAATGAATTTCCAAAGTTAAGAGGAGACTAAATACCATTTTCGTTCAATCCCTACATTATCGACTCATCACCGTCGTCCAGTTTTTCTCCCAAAACCGTAAATGAAAATTTATTAAATTTTGAAAATTCAGAGGAGGATAAGTTAATCAACAATTAATTCATAATTAAGGGGCTAAAACGCGTCACAACTAACTCCAACGAATTCATTGAAGCCCCAAAAATATTAGGTTACTCGTCAGAATCCATGGTGCTGCCCTCCCTCGCACGTTTGTAAACTAGATTTCGCCATTTCGTGTTTCGATAAAACTACAATTTATCGATATTTATCTCCTTATGCGCCATCCAAACTTACGATGTGTATTTTCCATAAAATCATGTCGAAAACATCTTGATATTTGTGTCTTGGCGTTCTTCATGGAGCCTCACTCTTAGTTTAGACGAAATACAGTAAAAAGTCTCATAATTCAAGATTTTCAATTACAGATTCCTGATGGTAATCGGATCTATAATTTTTTTTTTTTTTTCAAAAAATTTTTAGTGAGGCTCCATTTGTGCCATAATTCCGATTATGCTGTTAAAATTTTATTGAATTCCATTCATTCGTATGAGAGCAAGTTTGGATGGCGATTTCGAAGCGTAGTGTCGGTACTTAGCCTCCTCTTAAGCCTGTTCAAACTCCCCTTAAAGATGTACAGTCCCACCCAAAGACTATAACTGATCGAAATTTCCGTACTTCGCGATACAATGAAGATCTGAAAAGATTCAGCAACATTTGGCATGCCATAAAGAACAATTATCAATAATAATATTGTCCAGAAGTTATTAATAAATTGTTCAAACAAATAATTATTCAGCAATTCTTCGATGAATTTTTTTTTTTATCGAATGCGTTAATTTTTCTGAAGGCATTTCCCTGTAAGAATACGTAACGTTCGATTTGGTACATTGACTTGAAGCCGAGGTATAAAATTTCAAAGTATGACAATTTTTTTTCCTGTGTTATTTAAATGGGAAATAAAAATTTGCAATGCAAAATATTTATATTAAGAGCTCTGCTTTTAACAAGCATCTTTTTTCACCTTCCCAAAAGTATTTAATATGTTACTTCGAAACAGAGTTGTAAATAATGCATTACTGTATTTATTACCCATTACACTGCATTATGTGTAATGGATGCGTGTTCCATTACAAATAAAAAAAGTAATGTGTAATAGACGCATGTCCCATTACAAATAAAAAAAGTAATGTGTAAGGGATGCATGTCCCATTAAAAATAAAAAAAGTAATGTGTAATGGATGCATGTGCCATTACAAATAAAAAAGTAATTTGCAGTGGAGAATATTCCATTACAAATGGAAAAATTGCCGTGCTCGTATTAAAAAATTGTACATTGCTGTCTCATTATTTTATTTCGCTCACTAAAAGTTCATCCGAATTATCACAAATGATCCATAAAGTTAAAAAATATAAACAACAAAAACAGACAATTCATCGTTAAATATAAAGTACGAAAATGTCCTCAACCCCAAAAATTATCCAACTTTACATTGAACTTGCTTTTACACACTGTGACCCATAATTATAAGCAATCTAATAAAAATTACAAGTTACTGATACAAAAATTTGTCGCTTTATCGAATCCCTAAACAATGTGCATGTTCTTTTATTGCACTCCGTGCGCAAAGTGTCACTTTGCGCACGCTGCGCGTGCTCAAACTGGCACTTTGCGCACTCGTTCAATAAAATTTCGTACGATACTATTTTTTTAACTTTATGGATCATTTATGATAATTGTGGATGAACTTTTAGTGAGCGAAATAAAATAATGAGACAGCAATGTGCAAGTTTCTAATACGAGCACGGCAATTTTTCTATTTGTAATGGAATATTCTCGACTGCAAATTACTTTTTTAAAAAATTGTAATTTGTAATGGAACGTGCATACATTATACATTACTTTTTTAATTTGTAACGGAACACGTATCCATTACACATTACTTTTTTTTATTTGTAATGGAACATGCATCCATTACACATTACTTTTTTTAATTGTAATGGAACACGCATCCATTACACATTGCTATTTTCATTTGTAATGGAACATGCATGCATTGCACATTACTTTTTTTTATTTGTAATGGAACACCCATCCATTACACATTACTTTTGTAATTTGTAATGAAATACTTGTCCAATGCACATTGTTTAAAGTAATGGGTAATGCACTACTTTAACATTACTATTTTCACAACTCTGCTTCAAAAAACGAAAAATAGTCGCTTTTTTGAATCAGTCTCCTTAAGGCGAGGCTAAATACCGACATTACTGCTGAAGCCCTACATTATCGACTCAAAATCGCCGTCCAAACTTTTTCCAATACCGGTGAATGAATATCAATTAAATTTAAGAATTAATGATGAATGAATTGCAAAATGCAAATGCGAGACATAAATCAACGTTTTCGTTAATTGCCACTGACTTGTCAGACAGTTTGGATAGAAGTCTGATGAAAGTAATGTTTATTTCATAGGAATTCAAAATAGGGCTGCCCTCTTTCGGATTTCCGTGAACTTAATTTCGCCATTTTTTTCCAATAAAACACGAAATTCATCAACATTCATCTCGTGATTTGGACTCCAAATTTACGTCGCGGTTTTTTCATAAAATAATGTCAAAGACGCATCGATATTCGTACTTTGGTGTTGGTTATGGAGCCCCACTCTTGGTTTTAGTCGAAATGCCGTGAAAACATTATAATTTAATATTTTCAATTACAGATTTTTGATGATAATCGGATCTGTAATTTTTTCTCTCGTTTTCCGAAAAAATTTTAGTGGGGCTCCATTTGTGCCACAATTCTGATGATACTGTGAAAATTTTATTGATTTTCATCCATTCGTGCCAGAGCAAGTTTGGAATCCATTTTCGAGGTGCTTCAATGTCGGTATTTAGCCTCCCCATAACTCAAACTCTAGCGCGTCCATGCATTGAAATAAAAATGTTGTCCCAACAATAACAATTCTGCAAGATTCATTTATTTCCGTGCAAGACTTCGCTGGACAATATCGTTGGTTCAAGCCTATACCTCTTTTGTTATTGTACCCTTAAGGGCCTGAGCTTGAGGGCCGCCGTTCTCGAGCAGAAGACTCTTGGTACTGCCACCCTTGACTCTGACGCTGCTCCAGCGTTGCCTCGGCATTTCACCAATTGTTCTGTCGATACCTTGTCTCTCGTGATCCCTCAGTGAGCTACTTTTGACACCTTGCGGCACGATAACAGTGGCATTGGCGTTTCCGGTCGTCAATGGCGTCGTGGCGGCGACAGCAGCTGTAGCGAGAGCGACGCTCGGTGACGCGACGCTCTCCAAAACTTCCAATTGCCCCAGGAGATGTTCCGACATCGCTCGCGGGGACTTGATGTACGTCATTGTCGTCGGTGGGAGCGTGTTCGCCGCTGATAACGATTTTCCGTTATCTCGCTCTTGATGGCCGATAAATCGATTTTCCCGATCTCCAACCTCGTCAAAATTGTGCCGCCGATCATCAAAGCAATGTTCCGTGTCTTCGAGACGTCGGAAAGAGCGTCTCGAGCCGGAACCAACGCCACTCTTCGCTCTGCCAATTGGCAACGTCACCGATCTTCTGGACCAAGCGACGCACGAATTTTCAATGGTCGCTCCCGATTCAACGTCCACTTCTGCCTCCCCGACGTTGACGTCACGATTCTCCTCGAGTTCCGTCAACGGAGCGACGCTTCCAGCGAGACTCTTGTGTCTCGCGTTGAATCTCCTTCCGGACAAAGGAAACGAGGCCGATGCGAAAGAACCGATCGACGACGTCGACGACGACGACGACGTCGGCGATATCGTCGAGCGCGTTTTAGCGCGAAACGTCAAACTTCCGCCGAACGTACGCGGTCTGTTGCGTCTACCGGAAGTTCCTATGAAGAAGAAACTTCCGTTTCCGCAGAGACTCGGCGTCGAGCGCGTGTCAACGATCAAACCGTCTCTCTCCTCAGATCGGCTTTCGCTCTCCTCATTAAGATCCGACGATATTCCGCTTCCGGGACAACGATAAGCGTCGCCGATTCCTCCGCGAGTGTCCGTCGACGAGCGACTTCTGTCGTCGGACGAGCTCGAATTTATCGTTCTCGCTCCTCGCGCCCAACGCGCTCCTCTCGTCAACGTCGCGAAAAGACCGATTCCGCCGCTTGTCGCGGTTTTCCGCAACGGATTATTATCCTCATTCGGACGATGACTACGGTCCCTCGACGAATCCCCGACGTGAGACGAGCCGACTCGAGCTCCGCCGCGATTTTCCGTCGTCCGCAACGAATCGACCGACGTATCGGACACGTGAAATCTGCTCGACGCACGCGGCAATATTCGCTTCCGTCTTATCACAACCGGAGGCGGTAATCTCTCGTTACGTCCAAGGTCGTTTCTCGTTTCTCGTACCGATTCTCTCACATTCTTCAGCGCTATCACTTCCGCTTCCTCCGTCTCAAAATCCTCGCTGGCCTCCTCCAGCTCGCGTTCCTCCGCCTCCTCCACAACGAATTCCTCCTTCAGACTCGATTTTTTCCCCAAACGCGCTCTTTTCCACCCAACGGCGCCACCTTTCGTCGACGACTCGAATCTCGACAGGTTTGCCTCGTGAAACTCAATTTTGAACGTCCTTCCTTTCTCTCTCTCTCTCTATATATATATTTTTCAGATTTATTATCAAACGTTGTTTATTTGTACGAGATTGCGGTTATTCGTTCAGAGTACAAAATCTTAAAATTTCCTTACAAATAACGGAGTGGCGAATTCGCGATGAATCCCACGTTGAAAGACAATTGGGTTTATTCGTCCGCAATCGTTTTATCCTTTTTTCGTTCAAACTTTTGTGTTTTATTATTTTTAACGTCAACGGAGAAAAGCTTTTTCCTCAGGATTTTTCGTTTCACGATTATTATTGTGATTTTCTCTTTTGTTATAAATTAGTGGATGGAGTATCGACAGTGTATCGGGTTGTCGGGGTTTTTTTTTGTTTTTTTTTTTTTAAAGGATTCAAAGGTCGTGCGTGTAAAAGCGTATCACGTAAATTATTCTTAATAAATGCTTACAAACGGTGGTGAAAAAAAAAAACGAATTCATCAACGACAATGAAAAAATAAGAACGGTTTTCAATGTATATCGATATAATTAATCGTTAAACTTTCTCGTATCTCAGTCTCGATTTATTCCAATTTTCGTTGGCTCTCTTTATGATTCTCGTTTTGATTCCTTGCCTTCTCTCGTTCTCTTTCTTCAATTATCTTCGACAGAGTTTCGATTGTAAAATTGTTGAAAGTGGTGATCACGTATACTTTGAACGACGGATAGTTTTAGTGCTGATTTACATTTGTGCGTTGTTTTTTTTTGTTTTTTTTTTTTTAATTCAAACTTATGATCCGGAGTCACGAAAAATCGAACGACGAATTTATACTTCCTGTATAATGATAACAACAATACGTTTATTACTTGGCACTGTTTTTTTGCATTTTTGAACTTTGAACAATTTTTTTTTTCCAGTATGCTAATTCGATTTTTCTCAGCCTCGATTAGCGTGAAATTGTTGATGACGAGTCCATTTCGGGGTTCGTGAAAAAACAATATACTTGAAGTTCGTGCTTCGGGAAGCAACAGTCGCTCGTTCGAGTCGTCATTTGTGTATAAAAATTTTCAAATTCGGCACGAACTCCCCCACCGCGATACCAACGGACAATTCGACTCGCCCACTCGTCCATCGAACGTGTGCTATTCAGCGTTTATTCGTTTATTTTTATTAATTCAATATTTTTAATAATAATAATGGCAATAATAATAATAATAATAATAATAATAATAAGCTTTCACAGCCTGGGATGGCGGCCTCGCAAGTTGCTGAAATTGATGATTTCTTGGGGCCGTAATTTCGCCGAATCATTCGTAAAACACATTACGACAGTCAGCGATTTTCCTTTTTTTTTCTTTCGGCACGAAAAAATAATTTTTCCCGCGAAAATCGGTCAAATAGTTTCAATTCTCAAGCAACGAGGGTCCATCAAGGACATTCGAAGCATGTTTCACGAAAAATTGTTCAGCCCCTCCCTTTGAGAAGGCGAGGGAAAAGAAATTGTTTCGGCGTTCCCTCTCGTCTGACTATAGCGCGACTGTTTTCACTGGCATCGTCCTGCGGCCTCAATCGTCGAGGACAAAAACACAACCGAGCGCACAAAACACCAAAATCGAGGAGAACGTAGAGGAGCTGGTTTCTCACGAGGTATAATAATTTTTTTAATTTGTTTTTTGTCCAAGAATTTCACTGACAAACACCGCGTCTGACCAAATATTGACCCTATCTCCTGGCAGACGGAATATCGCTTTCACACGGCATTTCCTGTTTTCTCTGCTCTTGGGGGATGAAAATATCTCATTCCCTTGATCGCGAGAGGGTGAACGAGAGACAGTGATGCAGGTTCAACGACTCTCCCACACTCTTTTTCCGCAGTTTCAACCCTCTTGACACATTTGCATCAGTGCGATTGTCTTGGCTCGAGAGAGAGAGGGAGAGAGAGGGATATCAGTATAATATTCCGTACGATGCGCTGGACAACACTGAATCGCGCGCAAAAGCTCACCGCACCAGGAACCAGCATCAGTCGGGGAATGCTTGTATATACTTATAGATGGGGGGAAAAAAACCCACCACCTGTGAGCCTCTCCAACACAACCCCTCTCGCGCATCCCGGCCCACTCCCCCCCCCCCTTAAGCTCTCGCCTCCCATCTCGCATATACGCGAAACGTCTCGTTTATTGATTCGATGCTGGCCGACAAAGAGAGAGAGAGAGAGAAAGCCTGGAAAACGCATGCGCACCCGGAAAAACAACCCCCCACTCGGTCAGTGCCACCCCTCGGGATTCGCGGGGAACTATGACAACGCGAATTTTTCCAACGCCGATTATTTTGTTTTTGTGCCAGGAAAATATAAAAAAAAAAGTCACGATTCACAGAAGCATTGTAATCAATTAACGATAATGAGAGATCCAGCGTATGAAAGTATATGGCACTTCAAAATAATCCGCATTTCCACCTCGTTGAGATTACTGAGAGTCGACGTCGTGTGTAATTAATTGGAGCCTTGATCAAAGGGCGTGCATTTTCTTTTTGCGAAAGGGCATGCAGTGCTGATTAAATAGGAATTAATGGATTCAAGGAATAGGAAACAATTTACCAGGATTTGTTAACTGTTAACAAATGTTAAGTTGAATTTGGCGAAATCAATCCTTTTTTAACAGTTGATGAATTAAATAAATATTAATAATTAATTGTTAATTATTAATTAATAACCAATTGAGAATAATCCTGGTCGATTAATTAATTTTAAAGTTTGATTAATTCGTCCGGGAATTGAGTCAATTTTAATTCCTAAGGATGGAACAGTTCATGAATGAATTACATCAGAAGAATTAGTTAAAATTCGAATGTGATTTTTAAATGGAATAATTATTCGATTATCAGCATTATGTAATCGAAAGTTATTAATTTTCGAAAATTAAACTCAATATTTTTTAAATCTGAATATTCATAACTTCAATATCATTGATGACCAATTGATTCAATAGAAATTATTGGAAAATTAATTTCATCAGTTAAATATAAAAATTTTAAAGAAGGAATAGTTACATAAATTAAAATAATGATTGTATTATTGTTCAAATTACTTAAATTATATGATTTTGAAGAATAAATTTATGAATTAATTTAATTGAAAAATTAAAGGATCAACAAAATTTCCGAAATTTTTAGTGGTTTTTAACAATGCTGTATCTCAGTGAAAAATTGTCGTATCGAGGTTTAAAAAAAAGCATTTTGAAGCTTGAAGGTTCTATTTTTCCGATCTTTCAGCAAAAAAATTTGTAGCTACAGGTTTCACGCAATTCTGAAAAATAGCAAGAAAAAAAAATTTGGCAAATTTGCATCATTTTTTTGTTGGCTGTAGTTTCTGGGAAAATTTTTTTCCAGCTAAACCATTATATGGTCCGGATAGCTTGTTTATTTAGCTTCGATTTGTTTTTTTATAAACCTCGCTGCGACCATTTTTTGCTGAGATATCGGACTTTTAATGAAAAAAGATCCTTTTGTGTTTGACCATTGATATCTCAGCAACCAATGATCGCAGAGAAATCAGAAGAAGCGTTTCACAAACTTGAATTAATGTTCTACAAGGATTGACGATGGTTTTTTGAAAAAAAAAAATTTGCCATCCTTGCCTTGAATTTGAAAAAACAGGAGAAAAAGGGCTATTTATGGTTTTTTTAGAAAAACAACGGCCAAATTAAAAAAATTGACAAAACGACTAATGTTGAGCGTGACTTTTACAGCTCAATTTACCCAAAAAATCCCTGTAAAGTTTCAATTCGATCTATCGAACGGTTTTTTGTTTCAAGCAATCGAATTTTAAAAAAAAAATTAAATTATTTTTTCTCATTTTCTGGGTCAGAGCTCAGATCATTCGATTCCCCTAACTCAAGAACTATAGAATTATTGATAAAATTTTATGAGGAGAAATTACTTCATTTCACCATTTTCACCACATTGGCATTTGTTTCAAATTTTGTTCCCTAATTTTTTTTCCAGCCTCAACATGAGAAAACAAAATTTTGGAAAAAAAAACATAAAAAATTCCTCTTAACTCAACAAAAACAAACGGAACTTTTTGCTATCTTGAAGTTTTTCATGAATCTTCTTTGTTTTCGTATTATACGGGATTTTTCAAATTTCCTCTTTTTTCACAAAAAACACAATAACTTCGAAATCAAAAATCGCTCAAAGTAAAAAAAAAAAACAGAAAATGTAAGCTCAAACTTTCCCTTTTATGAATCCAATCGTAAAATTGTATTAAAAAAAAATTTCTCTAGAAGATGGGTGCACCTGAAGAGAGACGGAAAAAAGCGAAAAACAGCTTTTTTCAAAATAGCATCTAAATCTAAAAAAAAATTGTAAAAATAATTTTAAGAATCAGGAAATGAAGCCAAATTCTTCCCTTTTAAAATTCCGCTTGTCAAATTAGTCAACGTTGACTTCCGGCGAAATGGCATGAAAAAACGTTCCGGGGATTTTATGAAGTTTTGTCCGGAAACTTTTCGCCAGTATTGTGTATCAATCAAATTCAGTTCAATTTTGAACTATTTTTGTCGAAAATAAAAAAATGTATGATATTTTTCGTAAAAGTTGCCATTTTTCAGTTTTTTTTTTTTTTAATATTAAAATTTTTTCAAGTAACCTCTTAAGAAGTTCTGAAAAAAATTTGCAAGTTCAAATATTAAATGGTACATTTTTTATACGAATTTTTACCGCTGGGGTACAAACGACCCCATTGTGTCAAGTACGTTTTCTGCAAAAGTGTGTCAAGTAAGGGTCAAGGAGTAAAGTAAAAGTGCCAGATAAATATATTTCTTTGCTACAAATAAACTGTTTTCTCAGTGTACGCATGAATATTCTATCGTTTGCAGTGGTCATTGATTTATCGGCGTTTCCGTCAATGCACTTTGGACTGGACTAAGCAAGCTAGATAAGGATATATCCGTAAATTTGTAATTCCAGATGTTTACCGGAAGATCGCTTGAAAAATCACGAGGTTAAAAAGGTCATTGGGGTGTCATGTCCTTATTGTCCTTATTTCTCGTACGTGCTATTCGAATCTCACCTGCTCGTCTTTGGGTCTGCTGGTCTTCTCCTCCTGTTCCTTGGAAAGATCCTCAACAAGGTCATGAAGTAGCTTTATGTCCTGGGGGCTGGGGGAATCGACCCTACCAGCCCCCACGTTCATCGTACTGTGGGGCGCCAGTTCACAGAGTTCACCGGCTATATCAGCCCCAATAGCTAACTCTTCGCTAGGCTTAGGCAAACCTGATATACTGCGCGCGAAACCAACTGCTCCTTCTTCCTCGCCCTCTTTCCCTTCCTCCTCGTCCTCCTCCCCCTCCTCTTCCTCCTCCTCCTCCTCCTCCTCCTCCTCTTCGTCCTCCCACCAGGGCTTTGAACCCAACCAGCCTGTCCAGCTGGGTTGATCGTATTCCTGCTGCTGCTCCGGGTGCTCTTTCACCCTATCCTCGTCGGCATCGCTCATTTAGCCCTCATACGGACCGCAATAATCGCGATAATGAACGATACAACACAATTTTCAGGCAGTTCCAGGTACAGGGGTCGTTCGAATGTTTCAGCGGTCACTCGATAAGCTCGTATTATTTGTCATATCACGTTTGAAAAATCAATGGCGTTATTGTCATAATCCTAGCAGTGCTTGGTTTATACTTTCTTCGATGTTTATTCGGCATTGATACGGAACCCAAACCCAAACATTGGATATCTGTTAGACGAATGAGGTTTTGAATGCATTTGAGGGATGATCAATGACGATTCATGTCACTGGTTGTCAAGTCTGTATCATTGATTGACAATAATGTCCTGAAGGATTTTTTTAGTACCAGAGGAAAACTGAACTTCCCTCGATTCCGTACGAGGCACGAAACGGTGTCATCGATCGGGTAGGCGAGGTCTGCGAAAGGCAAGTAAAATCGTATTTGTCGTGCATCATAATCGTGCACATGTCAATGCGGATTTTACGAGCATGAATGACGAACAGAACCAAAGAAGCGCTGACACGGAAATTTCTGTAAAGTGGGTCGTTTTTATTTTTTCCAACCCTCGGTCGCTTGTTCCGACAAATTCTGCCTGGAACACGCGTTACAAGGGGTTAGCTGGAAACAATTTGAATAAGAGCCGCCACTGCGGCTGTTGCTGTTAACGAGAACATAATGCGAGAAATAGTGGCGCCGAAGAAAGTGGGTCGTGGATTTACTTTTTGTTTTACGGAGTATACACGCGGGATAGACGATTCCCCACGGTAGGAAGAAGGACAAAAAAAGTGCCAACGACATGTGCAAGAGTTGCGATAGTCCGATACACGACGGTATCTGGTCGCTCAGGCGTTCGTGCATGTACGGTAAAAAAAAATGTTCAGCGTCGCGACACAAGGACGTTCAGTCATTGATCACGCAGCAATGCGAGCGAATGGAGTGAGTTAGGAGGGTGAGTGAAAAAAAAAACTGCACGGAAGCGACGCAGTCACTTGGCTACACGGCATTGGGGTTATAGAATTTACGGCGCCGTCGTACGTACGAAACATTGCAAGTTTTATGCAGCACCTTTAAGGCCTTAAGTTTGGACCAGGTGACCTGTTAAAACTCACAATGTTTGCCTCTGTACCGGGTCTGTACACTCTAGTTTGTTCTGTTAGATCCAAGACAATGGGGACGTCCAAACTTTGATCCAGTACCTATCCTAGACACGAAGGTTGAGAAAGTAAACTGCCATGACTCAAAAAATTTGTCTCTTGTGCCAGGTCAATAAACTGTGGTTGAAAGTTCTGCAAATTGCATCCAAGACAATCTAAATAGCCAAAGTCCGATTTGGCACCTAAATAGGCTTAAACATTGCTTAAAGGTGATCTGCCATCGCTGAAATATCGATCCGAACTAGGCCTAGAGACCATACGTTCTGCAAGATACTTCAGGGTTGATACTGTAGTTTGTTCTGGTAGATCCAAGACAATTGGGACATCCAAACTTTGATCTAGCACCTACCCTGGACATGAACTGTCATAACTCGAAAGATTTGTCTCTTGTACCAGGTCAATAAACTGTGGTTGAAAGTTCTGCAAATTGCATCCAAGACAGCCTGGATAGCCAAAGTTCAATTTGGCACCTAGATAGACCAAATAGATCGCTTAAAGGTGATCTGCCATCGCTCAAATATCGACCCAAACTAGGCCTACAGACCATATGGTCTGCAAGGTACTTCGGGGTCGATGCAAGCGTCTTCTAATCTACCATCTACTTGGACTCAAAGTTGGGGCAGGTGACCTGTCATAAATGGCATAAAACCCAAACCAGTTCCAATAACTTCGGAAAAGTTCCTAGCAATTGATTTTATCGGCTACGTGATTTCAAGTGTTACGCAAGCGTCGAATCGTTCCTAACACAGCCCACAGACGTTAAACCCAGTAAGACGCGACGTTATTTCCGTATAAGTACTGTTTCCCTTTGTTCTCATTCCACACGTCACAATCTTAACGAACAATCGGTCACGGTCATTGAGGCGTGTACAATGCTACGAAAAAAAAAGAAACACAGCGAATCACGTTAATTATGTAAGAAGACACAATAGTCCGTTCGTCCGGTATAGTTGTGTTAACACGAAGACACAGAAACGATTCACGTAGACCTATAAAGGCGATGGACGAAGGTAGCACAGCACGGCCGACGACTTATTGCCTTCTGAGGACGATGAGAGGAACTTATGGCCAGGTTTCTCTTGTTTGTCCAAAAAGAACTTTGTGGCTGATAGAATGGCGCCAAGGTGTACCAAAAGATTTGGCAATGATCCCAAGTGAACGACAAAACATCCGAGCACTATAGGCAAAATCGTTCACTGTTCAACAACAACGTAACATCTTCGTCCGAACGATCCTGTTTGAGAACATGCGGATTTTCTTTCTACGAGAAATGAAAGACGAACGGTGAAATGTGAGACGAAAAAAAGGACGGAAATTTCCGAGATGATGAAAATACTGCTGGCAACGATGCCGCTTGTGACGTGCACCAGTGAATTTATATGAATTGTTGGCTGGATCTCCGGGTTGGCTCGGTGCGATGCAGCGGAATAGAGGGATGAAAAGTAAGATCGATCCTCATAGCGAAAGGACAATGTGGGACGGAGGTCTCTTTTTCCAGATAACATAGACGACATATTTGGCAAGCGTTGAAATTATAAGAGCCACAGATATCTCCTGCACCAGGAGTCCAAAATATCTCGACACCTCTACCGCTGCACATGTAGGCCATGTGCCACCGGGATACATATGTACCCCAATAAATGGGCGGTCGAAACGTTTTAAAGTGACTTCCAAGCCTCGGAAATGCGACCTCTTTTTTCTGGCAAATCATCGCTTCCTCGTGGATTGGAATTGGGGTAAGCGGTGTAGTCACATGCGAGAACGTTGTCAGTGCTCTGAGAAATGGATCAAATGCCAGTTCTATTCACTGGTAACATTCAACCCACAGTGTGTGTGTGTCACCAAACAACATCGTGGCTTCTTCGGAACTGACACATTATCGAATATTAGGCTGAGCTTCGAGGTTGGCTTCTCACGTTGGAATGAACAGAACTTTTATTTTAGGTGCTAACATAACAACAGTGTCTCCGGTAGCTTTGACGACACATGAAAAGACAGTCAATGATTCGAGATGTCGATTAGGCTTCCCACAAACCGCATTTGTATCGTTGCCTCTTTGTACAGCGGGGTTGTTTTGGGGGGTTGGTGGCGTAGGTGCGATATCTGTAGAAATAGCAATGTATCAATGTATGCAACGTGGACGGAGATGCGACGGGTGCACCGCGTGGGTTCCCGAGGACTGAGCAGTTCGGTGCACACTGCGACACTGACTGGTACGCTTTCTAGTGGCGCACTCGTGAAACCAGCGCTATCGAAGGGGTTGAACGCTCGTCGGAATGTAGCTCCAAGTCCGTGGCATTGCTTCTCTACGTGTCCCACTCTGCGCTTGAGTGCCAGTGGTTGGATGGAGATATCGACTTTTGGCGAACAAAAGGTCGTAACCCACATTGGCTCGCGTGTCAAATCGCATGGACCACCGCCCTTTTGTCGACTCACTGTCGAATAGGTACAATGTATGTGTCTTGATTGTATGACACCGCGCGTTTCACACCAAGTTCCTCGGTATATGATGACAAAAGCGACCTCACCATCTTAGCGTCCTCTCATGAAAGCTCTGATCATTAGATCGGATAACGTCGACGTATACAGATATAATGGGAATGAGGCATCCAAGGGCCAAGAGCTTGACGCTAAGCTCCTTAGCTGACCCACCCAACAAACCCACAAAGCTCTCAGAGGCGATGAGAGGTGGTGGTGTGACCCGGGGGATGGGAAATTGAGAAGGTGGTCTTGAGCTTGAGATTACACTTTGCATGCGGTTTCAGTGGAATCCCCTCGTGGAAATCACCTTTCAGCGTCAATTTTCCAATGAGGACATTGAGACACACAGATGGTCCCGATTATTTTTTGTAGGCCTGACCCAGAAGGAAGATGTAGTCGTAGGTACTATGATCGTCTATTTGATCATTTTTGCTTCCTCGTAAAGGAAGCTTTGTTTTCGCGAATTTTTTTTTCGCAATTTTCATGTCAGTATCTTCAAAACGTCCCAAAACGTCGACAAAACACATTTACAAAAAATGTCCGGACGTATGTATTTATTTGTGTGTGTGTGTGTACGCTTTGTGCTTTCCTTAAAATGAATACATCTGGAGAACGATTTGGGCGATCGACTTGAAATGTGGCGTACAAGTAGACTACGTATGTTCTTGTTCTCAGTGCAAATTTTTTTAAAATTTGCAAAATAATTGTCTATTTGACTGGATTTTGTATTTTTTGTAAAATGTAGTCGGCTAATTTTCGTAATTTTGCCGTTACAACCCTGAAATTTTATGTGCAGATAAACGTTATAATAAGGACGGTTGGGCATGAATTTTGGGAAAAATCGCTCAAGAAGTTCGGCTACAAAAAAAAATTAATTTTTCGAAAAAAATTTGTAACTTCCTTAACTTTTGAAATTTTGAATCTATCGAGCTGAATTTGTTTGTGACGATGCATTCAATGACAATGTAAAATAATACTGAATTTCATAAAAAACGCGTGAGAGGAAAAAAAATTCAAATTTTTATGGAAATTTTGTTAACGCTCCAACATTCGCATTTTTAGAAGTATCGAGCTAAAAATTTTTGCACAAGTACACTAGACGACAAGAATAGTTAGGGTTGAATTTGGCGAAAAACGCTCGAGTTGTTCGTTCGCAAATTTTTTGTGAAATTTCCGAAAAATACTAGTTAACACTTAGTTTCCTAATTTAGCTGCTTTCGAGTTAACTTCTTTAGCATCAATACACTGGACGACAAAAACAATTAATAATGTAATTGAACGAAATTCCTATGAAGTCATGCAAAGGGTATAGCCGAATAAGGGGGCCAAAAGTGCCCTTCCACGAAATAGATGGCGGGCTTCATTTTTAGTTGGGCCTTGGTAAAAAAGGTATCCATGCCAAATTTTAGCCTTCTAGCCCTTCTGTCGCGGTAGTTATTGTGAAAAAACGTGATTTTCGCGTTTTATTTTCTATCTCTGCCAATTCATCGTATAGAGCTTCACCAAAATTCATGATACTGTATTTACATATGAGAAATGTAAAAAAAAATGTGCACAGGTTCAGGACTGCAGACCCGATTTTTAAAAAATTCTGAAAAATTTTTAGTCGGTGTTGTCAGTGGATTTTCGTGAGGCACTATGTTCCAATATTTTTTTTTACAAATTTCGATTATTTTCTCTCAATTTTTCATATTAGCCTGCGCTTTGCTTTTGGTGCGTCATGCTGAAAAAAATGTAGAATCGTTAAGGAATTTTTTAAAATTCTGATTTCATACTGAAGCAAGTGACAAATATATTTTCACATGTATTTTGATCACCTTCTTCTGTCTGAATTTTACAAACCAATAGACTGCCCATATATGGGCTATACGTTTGTCGACAAAAAATCGACAAAAAAAAATGTATGTTACTTTTTTCCCCACATCAACGATTAACTATTGGCTTGAAAAAATTCAGAGACAAGAAGGTGTTTAAAATACATGCGAAAATATGTTTTTCACTTGCTTCGGTACGAAATCGGAATTTTAAAAAATTCCAAAAGTTTTTTTCATTTTTTTTCAGCATGACGCACCAAAAGCAAAGCGCAGGTTAATATGAAAAATTGAGAGAAAATAATCGAAATTTGTAAAAAAAATTATTGGAACATAGTGCCTCGCGAAAATCCACTGAAAACACCGACTCAAAATTTTGAAGAATTTTTTAAAAGTCGGATCTGCAGTCCTGAACCTGTGCACATTTTTTTTTACATTTCTCATATGTAAATACAGTATCATGAATTTTGGTGAAGTTCTATACGATGAATTGGCAGAGATAGAAAATAAAACGCGAAAATTACGTTTTTTCGCAATAACTACCGCGACAGAAGGGGTAGAAGGCTAAAATTTGGCATGGATACCTTTTTGATCAAGGCCCAACTAAAAATGAAGCCCGCCATCTATTTCGTGGAAGGGCACTTTTGGCCCCCTTATTCGGCTATACCCTTTGAAATTTGCACATATAGCTTCTTCATTTGTTTCCGTCGTTGGTGAAGCTTCCTTTATGAGGAAAACATGATAATAAACATGCATGTCACAAAGATGGTCGAAGAGATCCTCATAAAGGAGGGTTGAGGAACGACGGAAAAAAATGAGGAAGCTATGTGCAAATTTCAAATTTTTATATTGCCTATTTGTTTTAGAGCTGGAACAGAGTTATGATTTTTGTAGTCATGGTCACCGTATTTTGAATCAGGGTTACTAATTTTATTGATTTGATTTAATTTTTATGCATTCTGGGGAATTTTGTCATCAGCATGTGCGCTAGGGGACTTTTTTGTTACCTATTTATATCGGACTTGGAACAGAGTTATGATTTTTGTAGTCGTGGTTACCATATTTTGAATTAGGGTGACTATAAGATACAAGGTCACTCGATTATCCCATTTTATTGTAAAATTCATTTTATGGTTAATCATAATTTCTTTCACAGCGTAGGAGTCGTTGGCTTTGACTCTTCGTTGTCACACTGGATCAAGTTGACCCAGCATCCAAATCAAGTAAAAAAATTTTTTGTCAATAAACATTTTTACAACAATCATTTTCAACTTCTAATTGTTTTTTCCAAGTTATTCATGTAATTTTGATCTTACTCATACAGAAAAATACTTGAGATCTAACCATCCCTTGAAAACTAATAACCCCGCTACTTGCAAACATTGTAGTAGCCAAATTCTATATAATTCGTTCTTCCGGACGAATAATTTATTATATTATGTGTAATTTACGTTTTCCCTTATCTCCCGGTTTTACTATATACGCCTCTTGGATAACTCTAGTGGCGCGGCGTTGTGGCAGATTCAGGCAACACGCGGACGCTTAGAGTGCGGTCAGCTGTACGGTTCACGTTATTAATTCAGTTAAAAACGTTAAAAAGTGAGTAGTCAGATATTTTTAGAATATATAAAAGTGCTTATATATCGTGATATATTTCAAATATATCATAATCCACTTTTACAACGGGGATAAACGTTTCGAAAAATAATTAACATGTGTGATTGAAATTTTCAATAAAGTCGATCAAAACTGATCGATATTTTATTTTTATACACCTGGAGAGACTTGAAAGTATGTCTGCAAAATTTAGAGATCATTTCGTGAACTTGAGACATAAATATTTTGATATATTCAATTATATATTTGTTCATATATGATAAAAACAACCTTACGGAAAAAGAATAAATGTCGATGTACATAGAAAATATATCTCGAATATATTGAATATATTTTGTAGTAGAAATGAGATATTCTTGCGAAATATACGTCAAATATATGTGAGAAATATATCCACATTGGATATGTGGAATTGAATGCAACTTGAGACAAGTACATTTACCTAACCTCACTGTCTCGAGGAGCCGCCGAGCAGCTGACTCTATACAGGCAGAACCTTGCTTATACATGGAAGTATATCTATATAAAAAAATCAATTTCTCAATATTTTCAATAAAATATACAGTTTAAAAAAATTTTAAGACATACGTATTGTTTATTATTTTTTTTCTCTTTCCATTTATCCCAGAATGAACGATGTAGCTGTCAATATGTGGACGATATCGAATTTAAACTGTTATTTTCATATGTTTACTGTATGAGAAGAACGACCTTGAGTTGCCGCCGTTAACCGACCGTTGGCGTTGCCGTCGCATCGGCGCGATATCCAAGAGGCGTATTACAGCATCTCGCTTCGCGAGATTTATCGGATCGCTCGTGTCTCCCGATATTCACCAAAACAAAACTTAGAGTGAAATGGGAGGGATGTTCAGAAGTAGTTGTGGAAATTGCACGAAAAATGCGAATGAGTAATAAAACATGCGCTTGACACTCACTCATTTGACGAGATGTTCTCTCGATCGATGTGCAAACCTCAGAGATCCCTCCCCGAAGGCAGACTAAGGATGTTACACCGATGGTTGATCGATGATTCGTCTTCACTCTTCAGTCGGCTGAATGTTCGTCCTCGTGAAATTTCGACCGGAAGTGCAGATCCTCGAATCACGCGCACATTTTTCTTCACACACTTCACTTTGTGTTTATTATTTTTACTGATTAATATAGAAAATGCAACGAAAATTTAACACGATTGTATTGCTTTATGCCGGAGACGCGATTTTTTTTGAGACGATATTTTTCGATCGAAAAACCCACGAAAGAAATGAGAAGGGGGCTTGAAATAATCATATTTTGTGACTTTCTAATTTGACGTCGCATCCTTTTACACCAGAATCGATTTTGAATGTAAGAGATTTTTAATTTTCAATTAATTCGAGAGATTTAGAATTTGTATTAAATTTAATTAATTTTTTATTTTTCTTAAATTCAAGAGTTTTTTTTAAAATTTTTATCTAATTAAAAAGATCATGAATCTTTACTTTAAATTTTGAATTTTCATTGATGTGAAAAGATTTTGAATTTTTATTTCAGCTAAGAGATTTTGAATTTCCATTTAATTCAAAAGTTTTCAAGACTTCATTGGATTTAATACATTTTGAATTGTCATTGAATTGAAAAGATTTTGAATTTTCATTTGAGCCAAGAGATTTTGAATTTCCATTTAATTCACACATTTTGAATTGTCATTGAATTGAAAAGATTTTGAATTTTTATACAGCTCAAAAAATTATCGTTTGCCCAGCATTCAATACGCGTAGAGAAATAAAAATGGCATATACCGTTAATTTACCTCGCGATGGACGCCAAGAAACAGAAAAAGATGGCGAAGGGAAAAAACTCACGCGGCGCATGCGCGCCAACCACCCAACGCGTCCTATACATGTGCACGGTAAATGCCACATTAAATTTAATCCCGATATTTTTCACACATTTATTGCAATATTTTTTTTCACTCACCGTCCGCCATGTTTTTGTTTCGTCTCGACGCACACTTCTGACTCCGTGCCGAATGTTTTTGGGCTCTCGCGAACGAGCGTCGTGACAATGGCGCGCGGGCCAAGGAAACTCGTATAAAACCTCATCGACTCACAACGACGAAGATGTCGTACTACCGAACGCTGCCCCACGAACATTTTCACCGCGAATTTGATACACACGGAGCTTAAGAATTAGCGAAAAACAATGTATTTACCGGGACGCGGTCAACAGATACGTTGTTGTCGAACGAGATCCAAGGGCGAGAGTGAACGAGAGCGCGGGCGTGGGGGTAGCGGCCGGAGAGGGAACCAGGGGGGCGAGAGAGAGGGTGACGCGTGAAACGAGCACGCGATGCGAATGGGTAAGAGAGAGAGAGAGAGAGATAGAGGCAGAGCGAACTCTCGAAAACACGACGAATCTGCCAACAGTCGATCACAATAACCTTCTGTCGAGATTTTACAAGCAGCACACCGAAAAACTGCGAAAAAAATTTCAAAACATCGAGACGGACATACATAGATACACATACATGATCAGCTTTTTTTTTTCACCGAGCTCCGAATACGCGATATCATTTTTAGCTCTCGATTTGTAAAGAAAGAAAGATCACGTTTACCGAGAATTTAACATGCGTTGGGCGCCAAAAATGAAAAAAAAAAACGATTTTTCCGAAAAACGATCACCGAAGCGCAAAGCAAGTAGCGCGAGACAGCGAGAATGATGGCGAAGCATTTTTAACGTTAACTCGACGCACACTGAGCGCAGAGGCGATTGAAAACAAAGAATTACCGGGAAACGAGTGAGATGTACGTTGTTGTCAAACCGGATCCAAGGACGAGAGTGCGGCCGTTAAAGCAGCGCCCGTCAGCGGCAGGAGAGTGGGAAGAGAGCGACGCGCGACGAGAGGAGGGGGTATCGACAAAGATGGCGTTCCGGTCGCGGTTCGCGAGTCGCGTTCACTCCGACACTCTCTCTTCCACCCTTCCTCGCCGTTTCTCCTCCGGCCGCTACCCCCACGCCAACGCTCTCGTTCACTTTCGCCCGTGGATCTCGTTCGATAACAACGTAACTGTTGACCGCGTCGAGGTAAATTTATTATTTTTCTCTAATTCTTCAGCTCTGTGTGCTTAAGATTTGCAGTGAAAACGTTCTTGGGGCAGTGAAACACTCGGTACTACGAAACGAATTACTCGACGATCAGACGAAACGTCTTCGTTACGAGTCCATGAAATTTTTCGCGTATTCACTCGGCCTCGCGCGCCATTATCGCATCGCTCGTTCGCGAGAGCCCAAAAACATTCGGCACGGAGTCAGAAACGTGCTTCGAGGCGAAACAAAAACATGGCGAGCGGTGAGTGAAAAAAAATATTGCGATATATCAGTAAAAAGTATTGACAATGACATTAAATTTAACGTGGCGTTTACCGTGCACGTGTAACGGCCGCGTTGGGTGGTGGGCGCGCATGCGCCGCGTGAGTTTTTTCCCTTCGCCATCTTTTTCTGTTTTTCTGGCAACGTCCTTGCTTCGCGCGACCACAGCGGCGATCGTTTCTCGAAAAAATCGTGTTTTTCGTTTTTGGCGTCCAACGCGAGATAAATTCTCGGTAAACGTGATCTTTCTTTCTTTGCGAATTGAGAGCTAAAATACATATCGCGTATTCGGAGCTCGGTGAAAAAAAAAGCTGGTGATAGTGCGGAATATTTTTTTGTGTTTTCGGCGCGTTGCACGATTCATCATCGTCGTCGTTGTCGTTGCTGCAACGGGAGTGGGGGGAAATGGTAGGAGAATCGGAGAGATGGCTTTTTGCGAAACACGGCGCCCGCATATACTTTCACATACGCGATACGTGTTACTGTACATTTTCTTCTCGATGTTTCGAATATTTTTTGCAGTTTCTCGATATTCTGTTTGTAAAATCTCGGCAAGATACAATTGAGATCGACCGTCTCCAAATTCATCGCGTTCTCGAAAGTTGGCTCTCGCGCTCTCTCTCTCTCTCTCTTACTCATTCGCATCGGGCGCGCGTTTCGCGAGTCGCTCTCTTTCTCCCTGGTTCCCTCTCCGGCCGCTACCCCCACGCCAACGCTCTCGTTCACTCTCGCCCGTGGATCTCGTTCGACAACAACGTATCTGTTGACCGCGTCCCGGTACATTCATTGTTTTTCGCTGATTCTTGAGCTCCGTGTGTTTCTAATTCGCTGCGAAAATGTTCGTGGGGCAGCGTTCGCCGCTACGAAAGAATTATTCGTCGATGAATCTTCGTCGCTGCAAGTCGATGAGATTTTTTACGAGTTAGCCTGGCCGCGCGCGCCATTGTCGCGTCTCTTGTTCGCGAAAGCCCAAACACATTCGGCACGGCGTCAGAAACGTACGTCGAGGCGAAACAAAAACATGACAAGCGGTGAGTGAAAAAAAAGATTGCGGTAAATAATTGAAAAATATCGAGATTAAATTTAATGTGGCATTTACCGTGCACATGTATCGGGCGCGTTGGGTGGTGGGCGCGCATGCGCCGCGTGAGTTTTTTCCCTTCGTCATCTTTTTCCGTTTCTCTCGCAACGTACTTGCTTCGCGCAACCGTAGAGTACTTGCTTCGCGCGACCGTAGGTCACTTGTTTTTGGCGTCCATCGCGATGTTAATTCACGGTATATGCCATTTTTATTTCTTTATGCGTATTGACAGCTATTCAATGACAGTTCAAAATTTATTAAATCCAATAACGTTTCGAAATCTTTTTAATTAAATGGAAATTCAAAATCTCTCAGCTAAAATAAAAATTCAAAATCTTTTCAATTCAATGAGGATTCAAAATTTATTAAATCCCATAAAGTTTCAAAATATTTTTAGTTAAATGGAAATTCAAAATCTCTTGGCTCAAATATCTATCAAAATCTTTTCAATTCAATGACAATTCAAAATTTGTTAAATCCAATAAAGTTTTTAAATCTTTTTAATTAAATGGAAATTCAACATTTCTTAGTTTAAATAAAAATTCAAAATCTTTTCAATTCAATGTTTGAAAATTCAAAATTCAAAATTTGAAATAAAGATTCAGAACCTTTTTAATTAGATAAAAATCAGAAATCTCTTGAATAAAAAAAAAAAATTCTTAAATTTTATAAAAATTCGAAATTTTTTGAATTAATCAAAAATTAAAAATCTCTTACATTCCAAAAATCGATTCTGGTGTAAAAAGATGCGACGTCAGATTAGAAAGTCACAAAATATGATTTTTCAAGCTCCCTTCTCATTTCTCTCATAGATTTTTCGATCGAAAAATATCGTCTAAAAAAAAATCGCCTCTCCGGCATAAAACGATACAATCGTGTTAAATTTTCGTTGCATTCGGTTTCTATATTAATCAGTAAAAATAATAAGCACAAAGTGAAGTGTGTGAAGAAAAATGTGCGCGTGATTCGAGGAGCTGCACTTCCGGTCGAAATTTCACGAGGACGAACATTCAGTCCACTGAAGACAAATCATCGATCAACCATCGCTGTAATATCCTCAGTCTGCCTTCGGGGAGGGATCTCTGAGGTTTGCACATCGATCGAGAGAACATCGCGTCAAATGAGTGAGTGTCAAGCGCATATTTTATTACTCATTCGCATTTTTCGTGCAATTTCCACAACTACTTTTGAACATGCCACACATTTCACTCTAGTCATTTGATTTTTTATAAACTAATTTTTAATACATCAACTAGAATGTTTGAAGAATGTTTTGTAATTTTTTGAGATTTTTCCGACCGATAGTTTGGTCACGATACTTGTTCAAAAATGGACAAGGTCAAATCGACCCGGATAAGTTCGACCACGGAGGGTTAATGAACATCTCGTTGTGAAGTAAAATGTTATTGACAGAAAATATTCCCATTTCTTAACCCAACAAGAAAAATCAGCAATAACTGATCAATTACTTTGTTGTAGTAGAATATTTTTGCGGTATATCGGTTTTTTGTTCACCCGAACGTTCGTCCGACATGACTGCTTCGTTTTTCCAAATTCTTACTTTTTTTTTCAATGATCTTTTTATTAAAAATATTTCTTTAAGGTACTTTCGAAGGCCGAAAAAAAAAGAAAATTTTTAACATTTTTTTTGTCAGCTCCTCTATCAGCTGTGGCGATAAAACTGTTTTTACAACATTGTTTCATCCTTCGAAAGTACAAAAAAAAATATTATTCTTTGTTTTGATTCTTTGAATAATTTATAGAAGGCGCCAAAGTCGAAAATGTCTTTTCCCATGGCCGACGGTTAATCTCAGGATTGGCAAGTGGAAAACAAAAAAATGAAAACGCATTTTAAAGAGAAAGGCACAACAATTTACTACCGTTAATGAAAAATTGATTTTAAAAAAATGGCGCATGTTATAAATGAAAATGAACCATTGAATTTTTCACAATTTATGTCAAACGTCCGTCATTTTTTTATCGATTTTTCATTAACGGTGGTAAATTGTTGTGTAAGAAACCTTCCTCTTTAACATGCTTTTTTTTTATTCAGACTTGGCAATCCTGAGATTAACTGTCGGCCATGGGACAAACATTTTCGAAGACTCGACTTTTGGCGCCTTCTGCATCGACCTTGACGCCAATTCCCGATGAAAAATCTAGTTCTATCACGGGGCATAGGCAAATAATGAACAAAGTGAAAAATATAATTATGCATTTTACAAGTTTGCCTATATTTGATATCCTTATTTTTTAGTATGGATATTCAACATGGTCAAATCCAAAAAGGATTCCCATAAAAAAGGGTCTTCTTTCTTTTACTTTATCATAACGAAAAGACAAAGCTTTACGAAATTTTAAACTTCATATGTGTAGCGACATTCAGATGAAATGTCTAATTTTATACCAGAACTGAGCAAAGTACCAGAAAGTACTTTAAGTACAAAGTACAGAATACCGTAAAAACTTGAAGTATTACGTCCCGGCAGTATTTGAAGTACTACGTACTTATTATGAAGTAGTTAAAATTTAAAGTACTTGAAGTACAAGTACTTGAAAAATCGAGTACCAAGTATCAAGTACTTTTCAAGTTTTCAGGCATATCTCGTAAGTTCTAGTACTCACATTTGATTTCTTATTCTCATTTCATTTTTATTCGAGTACTTTTTGTATCAAAACATATTTTCACTTTATGCTTGAGTACTATCCTTACTTTGAGTACTATCCTTAAAGTACTTCGAGCACTCTTCAATTACTTCGAGTACTCTTTGAGTACTTTGAGTACACTTGAAGTTCTTCGAGTACTCTTGAAGTGCTTCGCGCACTCTTGAAGTACTTCGAGCAACCTCGAAGTACTTCGAGTACTCTTGAAGCACTTCGAGGACCTTTGAAGTACTTCTAGTACTTTTGAAGCACTTCGAGTACTCTTCAAGTGCTTCGCGCATTCTGGAAGTGCTTCGAATACTCTTGAAGTGCTTCGAGTACCTTTGAAGTACTTCGAGCACCCTTGAAGTACTTGGAGTACTTTCGAAGCACTTGGAGTACTCTTCAAGTATTTCGAGTACCCTTGAAGTACTTTGGGTACTCTCGAAGTACTTCGAGAGTACTCGGAGTACTTTAAGTACTCTTCAAGTACTTTGAGTACTCTTGAAGTACTTTGAGTACTCTTGAAGTACTTCGAGTACTCTTGAAGTCTTTGAGTACTCTTGAAGCACTTTGAGTACTCTTGAGGTACTTCGAGTGCTCTTGAAGTACTTTGAATACTCTTGAGGTACTTCGAGTGATCTTGAAGTACTTCGAGTACTCTTGAAGTGCTTCGAGTACTCTTGAAGCACTTCGAGGACCTTTGAAGTACTTCTAGTACTTTTGAAGCACTTCGAGTACTCTTCAAGTGCTTCGCGCATTCTGGAAGTGCTTCGAATACTCTTGAAGTGCTTCGAGTGCCTTTGAAGTACTTCGAGCACCCTTGAAGTACTTAGAGTACTTTCGAAGCACTTGGAGTACTCTTCAAGTATTTCGAGTACCCTTGAAGTACTTTGGGTACTCTCGAAGTACTTCGAGAGTACTCGGAGTACTTTAAGTACTCTTGAAGTCTTTGAGTACTCTTGAAGCACTTTGAGTACTCTTGAGGTACTTCGAGTGCTCTTGAAGTACTTCGAGTACTCTTGAAGTACTTCGAGTACTCTTGAAGTACTTCGAGTACTCTTGAAGTACTTCGCGCACTCTTGAAGTACTCCGAGTACTCTTGAAGTACAATTTGCAAGTACCGAGTACTTCAAGTACTGCCTAGCTCTGTTTTACATAAAAAATTTACATTTCTATTCATTCAAAGATTGAAATGCTTAAAAACATTATGTAGATATAAAAAAAAATTATTGGATTCAAATTCATATTCGCTCAGTTTGAAAAAAAAAAATTATTCACATTAAATGAAAATCTATTAGATCGCAATGTATTTCCTATTAGGTACATTCAAATAAAAATAATGTAAAATTTATTTGGCTTGACTAGGATTTAGTTCCATGAACTAGATCTTTTTTTCTGGGTGTGTGAAACCACGAAGAGGGGCATAAGAGGGGCGCGCGCGAATGTTTGATCTCATTCTTAAATATTTTTTTATACCAGATACGTGACCCGAGGGTGAAAGAATAGTAGCTCGAGCATGACACACTCCATTGTCAAGGGATGATGGAGTGGTGGTCTTTCACTTTCAAGAAGTGCTCGAAAAGATACGAACGTGGGAAGTGGAATTGTGTAAGCGACTAGAGTCAAAGTATCTGACTTCGTAGCGTATCGATCGTCTCTCTCTCTCTTTGCAAGTTTTTGCTGCTGAGAGAGATTGCGAGTTAAACGTTATACGAGATGTAAAATACTTCGGCTATGTTATACAATCAGCTGTTTTCTTTTGTCATCGAAAATTATTGATTTTTTTTATGTACTCTCTGCTTCAAGATCTCAGCGTCTAGACTCATTTTAATGTCTATACTACATTTTGCCCGTGGGATCAATGGTCTCCACGTGGAATAGGCAATTTGGTTATTGATTGCTTCAGACGACTCTAATTCGTGTTTTGTACGATTCTTCGGCACTTGGCTAATGGCACACGCGAGATTCAAGTGCATGTTTTGGAATCGGTGTGAGTGCCTTCGTGAGTCACATTCGATCAGGCATTCCGCGTCAAGTCGGCCACCCCATTTTTTGGAATCGCCAAAAATCACATACAAATTTTTTTAAAGTAGTTCTAACTGTCAAGATAATTCGTGATTTTTTTTAGATTTTTAAATTACACACTTTAGCCTGAAAAAAATACAAAAAAATTCCTCGTTCCATTTTGTAACTCGAAAATTATTCATCGTACGAAAAAAAAAGTACAACGTGAAATTTAGGATTTTCAACGTACTTTTCACTGAAATTTTTTACAAACTCCTCCGAAAGCTCTATATGCCATTTTCGGTGCAAATAATGTTTTTATATTTTTTTTTCTCAGAATCAACATCTTCGATTTGTCTGTAGTTCTAACAGTTTTTTACTTGATGTATTTACAGACTATAAAAAAATTGGCTTAGTGGACAACCCATTCTTTCGCATGCGTTTTTCATCACAAACGAATACACAAATTTCTCTCGAACATTAACAGGGTTTAGACTATCTATAGATATTTCCTAAAGCCCGCATTTTTGTTTATTTTTTGTACTTTTTCAATTTTTCAAACTTTTTTTATTTTTATTTTTTTAAATAACTTTTTGTACATTTTAATAAACTTTATCAATGGACTCATGGACACCGATAAAGTCTATTCAAATTTGAGTCAAAGGCTACTCACGTCTCTCGATTGCAAAAAAGAATTAATTTACCCTCTTTGGACACACCGACGTTTCTATGGCCAATGAATACTTTTTTAGTTCGATTTGGTCATGATTTTTGGGAATGAAGCAATGATACTGCTTTGTTCCTGGAATCGTCTTCGCAGTATCAAAACGAGATTATTTTATTATTTTACCCTGTCTAAGATTAATAATGATAAGATATCAAAATCTACACTATTTCGTTAAATCACTCTATAATGATACATGGTATCATTATAAAGTTTTACATTGTATCAAAAAAAATGCATGCGAAGGAATGGGTTGTCCACTGAGCCAATTTTTTTATAGTCTGTAAATATATCGAGTAAAAAACTGTTAAAACTACAGACGAATCGAGGATGTTAATTCTGAGAAATAAAATATCAAAATATTATTTGCTCCAAAAATGGCATATAGAGCTTTCGGAAGAGTTTGTAAAAAATGTCAGTGAAAAGCACGTTGAAAATCCTAAATTTCATGTTCCACTTTTTTTTTCGTACGATGAATAATTTTCGAGTTACAAAATGGGACAAACAAAATTTTTGTATTTTTTTTCGGCTAAAATATGTAATTTAAAAATCTGAAAAAAATCACGAATTTTCTTGACAGTTAGAACTACTTTCTAAAAATTTGTATGCGATTTTTGGCGATTTCGAAAAATGGGGTGGTCGACTTGACGTGGAATGCCTCATTGGCACGAAAGCTCCAAATCACCGTGTACGAGAAGCCGTCCAAACGGAATATGATTATATCATGTTTGCAGGAACTCTCATGTCTGTCGCAAGCTCGCAGCACCAATTTTAATCCTACCGTCTACATTGTAGAGCCGAGCTCTACAATGAAAATTGACGGCTGGAATTATGTGATTTGACGGGATCACGGCCCAACCACATCAAGCTTAATCTGTAATATTGACATATTTCAACGCTGATTATGAAATCGTGAAACGGGACATGTGTCACATTGACAGTACCCAGTGAACACGTTATGTTGCCGCAATGTAACATGGAAGTTACATGTAATGTTACAATGTTATCCCTATGTAACGTTGCTGTTACATAACGGGCGAGTAACAATGTTATGTAACATTTGTTACATGCAGGTTACATAACTGCAATATAACTTTGTTACATTACAGCAATATAACATGGAAGTTACATGTAATGTTACAAGGTTATTCCTATGTAACGTTGCTGTTATATAACGTGCAAGTAACATGTTATGTAACATTTGTTACATGTAGGTTACATAACTGCTATATAACTTTGTTACATTACAGTAATGTAACATATGTTACATTGCGGCAATATAACATGTAAGTTACACACTGTAAAAAAAGATATGAAATTTTTTACATTTTTACTACGAGGGCTCAGGGGTCGCGAAATTAAGTTACGAGGGATAACTTAAGTTATGAGAGGTCAGCTATTCTGAAATATAGTTTTGAGAGTTCACATAACTTATGAGGATTCAGGGGCTCTGAAATCAAGTTAGAGGGGACACTTAACTTATGAGGGGTCAGGAATTCTGGAATTGAGTTTCGCGGCTTTACAAAACCTACAAGGGGTCAGGGGTTACGAAATCATGTTATGAGGGGTCACTTAAGTTATGAGGGGTCAGGTATTTTGGAATAAAGTTTTGAGAGTTCACATAACTTATCAACTTATGAGAGGTCACGGTTTTTTCAAACATGTTTTGAGGGCTTAAATAACTTATGAGGGGTTAGGGGCTCTGAAATTAAGTTACGAGGGGTCACTTTAATTTGTGAGAGGTCAGGTATTCTGGAAAAAGTTTGTAGAGTCCATAACTTATGAGGGGTCAGGGGGCCCGAAATTAAGTTATGAGAAGTCGGTAAACTTAAGTTATGAGGGGTCAGGTATTTTGGAATAAAGTTTTGAGAGTTCACATAACTTATCAACTTATGAGAAGTCACGATTTTATTCAAACCAGTTTTGAGGGTTCGCATAAATTATGAGGGGTTAGAAGCTCTGAAATTAAGTTATGAGGGGTAACGTAAGTTCTGAGGGGTCACTTAAGTTATGAGGGTCCTGGAATAAAGTCAACGTAACTTATGAGAGGTCAGGGGATTCGAATTCGCAAATCAAAAAACCAACTTTCATGATTTATTGCTTGCTCAAATGCATATTATTATTATTATTATTGTTGTTGTTGTTGTTGTTGTTGTTGTTGTTGTTGTTGTTGTTGTTGTTGTTGTTGTTATTGTTATTTTACTATCATTATTATACTACTATTATTTTTTCGTCGCTCCAGCATTGATATATTACACAAGTAGAGGGTATTCATAACTAGTCTATAGAGTAATAGGCAGCGTTGTTAGGTAGATAGGTAGGATGGTAGGTAGGGTCGAATCTAAAAAAAAAAACGATGAACCTTTTCAATTTCGATGGAATTTGGTCAGAAGTTATCTTTTATCATAAAACGAAGTTCTATTAGAGAAAAAAAATTAAATATTTTTTTGTCGAAAATTCGAAATTTCACCATTTTTTGAATTTTTTCAAGTTTATTCTTTAAATATCTCGAAAACTATTAGGGTTACGAAAAAATAATTCTGGGTTCATCTTAAAGAGTATATACTTGGGGTTAAAAAAAATATATATATTCTGAAATACAAAATTTGGAAAAATGATGAATTTGGAGAATTTTTTATTTTAAAAAATCGTGAAAATCCACCATTAACATTAAATTTTCGGTTCCATCTTTTTTATACAATACCTTGTACTGTTTTGTTTTCAAAAATATGCACTTTTTGAATTTTGGTAAAAAAAAATTGTTCTTTTGCCTCTGAGTTAAGTAAAGTTGAGCAATCATATAATTTTTACTGCTCAAAATGACGAATAATATGACGATGAATATAAAGTTGAGCAATCATGTAATTTTGTAATTTTGAGCAGTAAAAATTACATGATTGCTCAACTTTACTTAACTTAGAGGTAAACAAAAAAATTTTTTTTTACGAAAATTCAAAAATTCATATTTAAAAAAAAAAGAAACACCTTTTTGAAAGATTCAGGAGCAGGATCAATACAGGGTATTATTTTAAAAAAATTGAATCAAAAATTTAATGTTGACCGTGGATTTTCACAATCTTTAAAAACTCGAAATGCTCCAAATTCATCATTTTTCTACATTTTTTTCGGATTTTTTTTTTTCGCAGCTCCGAGTAACTCTTCAAGACGAACCCAGAACGTTCTTTTCGTAACTATAATAGTTTTTGAGATATTTAAAAATTAAAATTGAAAAATTGAAAAAATGGTGAAATTTCGAATTTTGCATAACTTTCAAAAAAAAAAATTATACATTTTTTTCCTTTGGTAGAACTTCGTTTTATGATCAAATAAAACTTCTGACCAAATTTCATCGAAATTGAAAGGGGCCGATTCCAACTATTGGTCGATTTGACATGAAATGACCCATATGGATCACTTACTTTATATAAATCCACTGCATAGCTGAGATTTATTTTCTTGGATAAATCCAGGATATATGTAAGATATATTGAACTTTTGTCGTTATATAAACGGACATGAATATCTAAAATATAATTCAATTTTCTTGCCATGGAAAATATTACCGGAATCTTTTATGATTCGGAAAAACTAAATAACCTATTGTATATTGAACCACCACAAGGTTAATTTTTTTGAAGTAATAAGAATAAACATGGCAGCATGGTCCCAATAGAATGGCGTATTCTCACAGACCATTTTATTTGAGCAATGCTTAGTTGACTTTTCTTAAGTATTAACGTTCTTGCATTTAAGAGGAGGCTAAATACAATTTTTATTCAATCCCTACATTATCGACGTATCATCGTCGTCCAGTCTTTCTCCGACAACCGTGGATGAAAATTAATTACATTTTGACAATTAAGAGGGGGATACATTAATTAACAATTAATTGTCAATTGAGAGGCTAAAATGCGTTACAGCTAATGCCAACGAACTCATTCGAGCCCCCTAAATATTATAGGTTACTCGTCAGAATCCATGGTGCTGCCCTCACTCGCACGTCTGTGAACTACATTTCGCCATTTCGTTCTTCAATAAAACTACAATTTATCGATATTTATCTCTTGATGCGCCATCCAAACTTACGGCGTGTCATTTTGATAAAATAATGTCGAAAACGCCTCGATATTTGTATCGTGGCGTTCTTCATGGAGCCTCACTCTTGGTTTTACCCGAAATGCAGTAAAAGTTTAATAATTTAAGTTTTTCAATTACAGTTTCTTGGTGGTAAGTGAATCTGTAAATTTTTTTTTTGTTTTTCGAAAAAATTTTAGTGAGGCTCCATTCCTGCCATTGTTCTGATGATGTTGTTAAAATTTTATTCAATTCCATCCATTTGTATAAGAGCAAGTTTTGATGGCAATTGCGAGGTGTTAGTGTCGGTATTTAGCCTCCTCTTAAGAGGAGGCTAAAGGCGACATTCGGACCTCTCTCTCGCTCTCACACGACCCCTATCATCCTTTCTCTCTCGCACTCGCACGAAAAATGTCGGTATTTCGCCTCCTCTTAAGATCGTTTTTGAGTTTTAAGATCCTTTTTAGGGCCTATCCTAAGCCTCGGCTGTCACAGGGCTCTATCTCATGAACCGTAATAGATAGACAGTTGAAATTTGCACAGGGTGTGTATTTTTATTCCCGCTATAACAACAAATAATAAAAATAAAATAAAGTTAATAATAAAGGGGTCTTCTATTCATGTTTTCAAACTCCTAGTGGTGAGAGTATATATATAGATACTATACTCACTGAACGACGCCTTTTCTCTTGGTTCGACAGAGTGGGGAGGCTACGAAGCACCGCACAAAGAGGAGACGAAGAGAATAGGAAAGACTGTATATCTGTATTCTATCTCATTCTCTCGCAGGCTAAACCCTATAAATGTATATGTTTGTCTCTTTTTGTCTAACTCGACTGGGCTAGATGATACGGAACCCTTCTAGCGCGAGTTTGACTCGCACTTGGCGAGTTTTTAAAGGATCCAAGGTCCAGGTCAAAGGTCCATTAAAGATCAAAGCATGAAAATGGATCCTTTTTAAAGGAACTTAGAAATTTAAAAAAAATCAATTCGTCGAGATCATGGAAATAATCAATGAAAAAATATTTCTGTTAATTTTGAAGATTTTTCAATGAAAATGGCTATGAAATGAGTTGAATATATGGGGCGTTCCATCCCTAATCGGACAGTTTGAAATTTTTTTTTTTTTATTTCCTCAATTTTTGTATATTTTTTAGTACCCATCAAAAGACCCTCCCTGTTAAATTTTGAGATTTTTTTGATTACCCGTTCAAAAGATATTGAATTAACAAAAAAACCGCTCTATTTTGGTATTTTGGTCATAACTTCTTTAATAATGGTCCAAATTGAAAGTTTTTTTTCTCAAAATTTTTGTTTTTTTATGGCCTTTTCAGAAAAAAATACAACAAAAATATTCGACGAGTTTTTTAATGAGTATTTTGAGTTTTTAACTTTGAATCGCGTTTTTAAAAGTGAGTTTCATTTTTTTTTTTTAATTTTTCCTTTAAACATTTTTTTTTTTAAATTAATTATTACGAATACCAATTGTTCTTACTGTATAGTATTTTTTGCAATATTTAGAATTTATTTTCACACTCTTTTATCGTTAACAGGTTCTTGAAATTAATAATGAATCGCTATGTTTTTTTATGAACAATAATAACAATAGATTTTATTTATTCACGTATTTTTTTTTAAACCTTACATATACGATTATTTCCTGAATTAGAATATTCCTTTGCCAATACATTTCCGTTGCTCATTGTTAACAATGAAAATGTGTCAAAATTAATTTAAAATAATTTAAAAAATACTATACAGTAACAAAAATTGGTATTCATAATAATTAATTTGAAAAAAAAATTAATTTTTAAAAATCGAAAAAATAGTAATTATTAAAATCCCACGATCGGACCAGTCTTAAAAATTGTAGAATTGATAGATGTTTAGAACAAAAAATTTGAAAAAAACAATCAAAAATGACACTCACTTTTAAAAACGCGATTTAAAGTTTAAAACTCAAAAAACTCATTAAAAAACACGTCGAATATTTTTGCTGTATTTTTTCTGAAAAGGCCATAAAAAACAAAAATTTTGGGGAAAAAAAACTTTTAATTTGGACCATTATTAAAGAAGTTACGACCAAAATAAAAAGAGCGGTTTTTTTCTTCATTTAATATCTTTTGAACGGGTAATCAAAAAAATTTCGAAATTTAACAGGAAGGGTCTTTTGATGGGCACTAAAAAATATAGAAAAATTGAGGAAATTAAATTTTTTTTTTTTTTCAAACTGTCCGGTTTGGGATGGAACGCCCCATATCCTTAATGGAATGATAATAACCTGATCCTTTCGTAATAAGTTATGTCTGTGAAAAAAATTCTCAAACATTGACAATTTTGCCACCCCTCACAATGACTTCACCCCCAAGTCCTTACATACTAATAGTATATTATGATACTAGTGCGATGAAACTTTTTCTGACGAGTCTGAGTTTGCAGCATGAGTCGAAGGCGAATGTTGCAATCACACGAGTTGAGAAAAGGTTTCTCGCACAAGTATCGTACGAAATTTTATTGTACGAGTGCGCAAAATGCCAGTTTGAGCACGCGCAGCGTGCACAAAGTGGCACTTTGCGCACGGAGTGCAATAAATGTTGTTTATTGTTCGTTTGTTTCTTCACTCACCTGGGCGACCTTTTCTCCCATGTTCGGCGTATGCATGGCCCCTTGGAAGTACTTTGCCGAACCGTTATCCTGAATAGAGAACTGTTCATGACGGAACGGAAGTGAAGAATTAAAAAAAATTAACAGTTTCACCGGAACGCATAAACGCGGTAAAGGAATCAAGTATAAGAGGATGATTCAGATTACTCGGATAAAATAGTAACTCACTTTGTGTTTGACGGAGTCTGGTCCCATTTGACTGAGCGATGGTGACTTTCGTTCTCTCGAAGTTCGCCATTTTTGGAGATCGCTCTCCGACGCGACGCCGGGAAATATTTTCGAGTGTTTGGCGGCTAGAAAAATAGACCGACGAAAACATGAGAAGCTGCTATCCAAATCTCGAATCGCGCAAACACACGCACTGCAAACAAGAGTTTTTTTTGGTTAAAAAAAAAAAAAAAAAAAATCAAATCAAAATCGGTCTCGTTATATCAACGTATCTTCCGCTGGCACGCGCGTGATGACGATTTCCTAATAGCTAAAAAGCGTTTTTTTTTTAGTGTGTCATTAAATAATTTATTAAACCAGATGGATAAACGACGCATAAGCCAGCGGTGAAAGCGCGATATTGCGTTATGTACAAATAGTATACTTGGTATAATTTTTATTTGAGGCGAGGCTAAATACCGACATTATTACTGAAGCCCTACATTATCGACTGAAAATCGCTGTCCAAACTTTTTCCAATACCGGTGGATGAATATCAATTAAATTTATGAATTAATGATGAATGAATTGCAAAATGCAAATGCGAGACATAAATCAACGTTTTCGTTAATTGCCACTGACTTGTCAGTCAGTTTTGATAGAAGTCTGATGAAAGTAATGTCTATTTCATAGGGATTCAACATGGGGCTGCCCTCTCTCGGATTTCTGTGAACTTAATTTCGCCAATTTTTTTCGATAAAACACGAAATTTATCAACATTTATCTCGTGATTTGGATTCCAAACTTACGTCGCGGTTTTTTCATAAAATAATGTCAAAGACGTATCGATATTCGTACTTTGGTGTGTGTTATGGAGCCCCACTCTTGGTTTTAGCCGAAATGCCGTAAAAACATTATAATTTAATATTTTCAATTACAGATTTTTTATGATAATCGGATCTGTAATTTTGTCTTTCGTTTTCCGAAAAAAATTTCGTGGGACTCCATTTGTGCCATAATTCTGATGATACCGTGAAAATTTTATTGATTTTCATCCATTCGTGCCAGAGCAAGTTTGGAATCTATTTTCGAAGTGCTAATGTCGGTTTTTAGCCTCCCCTTAAGACGGTATCCTGGTCCGGAGACAAATTTTGAGCGTTTTGCCAAGCTCAATAAAACAAAATATATATGGGCCATTACATGTCAAATCGACCAATAGTTGGAATCGAACCCTTTCAATTTCAATCAAATTTGGTCAGAATTAGCTTTTATCATAAAACAAAGTTCTACCAAAGGGCTAGGGGTCGAAGAGTCGACTAACCAATATTTCGAACGGCCGAAATCCCGAATTTCACGTTTACGAGCGTTCGAATAACGAAGCGCCGAAATCCCGAACGCCAGAAAAGCGAACGCGGAGGGAGCCGCCCCATGCGTAAGAGGGAGAGAGATGCGCCTCCTCTCTCTCTTACGCATGGGGCGGCGCTCGCGACTTTCTCTTTTCTGGCGATCGGGATTTCTGCGCTTCGTTATTCAAACGCTCGTAATCGTAAAATTCGGGATTTCGGCCGTTTGAAATATTGGTTAGTCGACTCTTCGACCCCCACCCTACCAAAGGAAAAAAATTACAATTTTTTTTTTTCGAAACTTATGCGAAATTCAAAATTTTATCATGTTTTTAAATTTCTCAAGTTTATTTTTTAAATATCTCGAAAACTATTATAGTCACGAAAAAATCGGACTGGGTTCGTCTTTAAGAATATACTTGAGCTACTAAAAAAAAATGTTTCGAAAAAGAATTTTGAAAAATGATAAATCTGGAGAATTTTGAATTTTTTTAAATCGTGAAAATTTACAATCCAACATTAATTTTTTGAATTTTAGTGAACATTTTTTTTTACTTCGAAGTTAAGTAAAGTTGAGCAATCATGTAATTTTGTAATTGTTACTGCCCAAAATTACAAAATTACATCATTGCTAAACTCTACTTGACTTAGCGGTAAGCAAAAAAAATTTTTTTTTACGAAAACAAAAAATTCATATTTGTGAAAAAAACACCATTCTGAAAATTTCAGGATCACTTAAGATTCGTACAAGGTAATATACAAAAAATTGAACAAAAAATTTAATGTTGATCGTGGATTTTCACAATTTTTGAAAATTCAAAATTCTCAAAATTCATCATTTTACAACATTTTTTTTCGGAATATATATTTTTTTTTCGTAGCCCCAAGCATACTCTTTCGGACGAACTCAGAACGATTTTTTCGTAACTACTATAATAGTTTCCAAGATTCTGACCATAAGCAAAAAAAAATCGAGAAAAAAAATGAAAATTAAATAAGTTATAAGCTGGTGAAGTTGGGGCTAAAAACGTTCCTAGATTTTGTTCATAGATTGTAATTTTTTTACAATAGTAAAAAAATAATTTACAAAAGTGGTAATTTACAAAAATAAGTTACAAATAAGTAACAAAAGTGGTAGGGGCGACAGGGAGTTATACATTGAAGATTGGTATAAAATTTGAGATAATCGGTTGGGTAAAACTTGAGATATGTCAACAATTTTAAGGAAAATAGTTTTGACGGGCATAGTTGCGGCGTCACTAAAATAGCTATACATAACTCCATAAATAATTGGAATTGAAAAATTTCCTTTCGGGGATATATTCTTAAAGGTCTCAGCTTTAAGAATATAAAAAAATGATTTTTTCAAAATTCTAGACCAGAATACCGCTTTAAATATATTTATACATTATTTTTCCATCTGGCGATAATCATTTTTAAAAACCAAGTCGTTAAATCCGCACTATGAAAGCTCTGCATACCTGTGAAAGAGAGATGGATAGATAGAGAACGACCTTGTGACTATCATTTTATTCGTTACTGAATGTAATCGATACGTGAGAAAAATATTGGGTTTGTGTCGTAAATACAGAGAGAGAGAGAGAGAGAGAGAGAGACATAACGATGCGGAATATGGATGTTGAATATGATTCATCGACTTTCAAAGTTCGATTTGCGAATTTTTTCTACGTCAGCTACGATGTCACATTGATGTTTTTATACAATGATAAAATACTGTTTATTCGATTGATGGCATGATTCGTTTTTGGTATTTCGGTACCGAAAAAAATGCAGACGATTCGAGATAGAAAGATTGAGCTGAAAACAAATAGAGAGATACTTGGCGGAAAATTGAATGGTTATTGATGTTCCTAGAACATCAATGTTCTAAAATCGAATAAATTTGTATTATACTAGAAATCATTACTATACAGGGTATCTCAGGAATGAAGGGTAATATCGTGAGGGTAGACTCGTGACGTAATATCGAGTAGTAAAGTCCTTTGTCATTTTTTGGTATTTTGAACCCCTGAATTGTTATTAATTTTTTACATCAGCCAATGAGAGTGCTCCTTAACCTTGCTTACAGCGGCCAGCGCGAGAGTAGGCGTGGTTGAATCACGGCTCATCTCAATAGGCGCATCTCATTGGCTGATTCCAAAAAATCAATAACAATTCAGGGCTTCAAAATACCAAAAAATGGCAAAGGACTTTTCTACTCAATACTACGTCACGAATCTACCCTCGAGGTATTGACCTTCACTTCTGGATCACCCTGTATATTGGATTGTTATATTCATTGTTAAATCTATACTTATGGTAACGTGCAATATAGTTGTCATCGTGTTTACAATAATAATTGCACGACGGTGATCACAATTTTGGACAAAATTTTGGTTATTAATAATAAATTCCGCCAAGTATTGACAGTGAGATGTTTGATAATGTTCTTTTGCCAAAGGTGCTCTAAGTCGATTGTCGGTCATCGATATTATCAATCGATACGATTGACATAGTTCTTTCGTGTCTAGAGCCTAGCACATGTTCCACATGTATACATACGCAAACATGACGTATACATATGTATGTATAATATATATATATAGTATATTAGAACAATACATGATATATTAAAAGTATGCAAATTGGAGTAACCGTACAGAGATTTAGGTCTTACATACGTCCAGACTTTTCAAAAAATCATTTTTTTCAATATAAGTTATAAAATAAAAAATGCTCTATACTTAAACTACACTGAGAGAAAAAATTACTAGAACCAATGAAATAAAGTTTTGAAGGCAAAAAATCATTTTTTTCATTATTTGCCAAAACATATTAGATTGGTTCCCTTATATATTTACTTGGTTCATTTTTTTCAGTCAATTCCATAAATTATTGTTTCAATAAACGAATTTACTTGAATCTAACAATATGTTATCAATTATATGCAATGTGTTGATTGAATCAAGAACACATTTCATCTTTCAAAACATGCACGTCTTTTAATACAGGAAGCACTAAGAAAAAAAAATTGTTGAAGCAACAAATTAATTAGTCCAATCAACAGGAAAAATGATTGATTCAATCCAATGCGTGTTTATTAATTGTTGCTAAACATTTTATAAAAAATATATAGCCCTTGCCAAATAATTTAATATGCATAGTTTAGTGACCCCAAAAAGAGGTACGTAGAAAAAAAGACAAATCTGCGCCAATTGTCCGATCTAATTTCTCTGTCCGACCGAGATTCGAACCCTCGACCCTACCTACCATCATACCTATCCTACCTAACTACCTAACACGCTAACTACTACGCTATCGACTACTACTATGCACTTGAAAAAAGTTAGGAGTTATGAACATTCGAATATAAGAAAACATTTAAAAAACCAGTTTTTTAATTTTTAGCAACTTATGTATACTATTAAAGTATACTATAGAAATGATAGTTCTTTGCTTGAAGGAAATAAAAATTTCATCATTCCAAACAAATATTCTATTGGAATAAAATAATGTGTTATTTATTTTACTACAGCTTCTTTTCAAATAATCACAATCAATTTTATATCTATTAAATATTGAAAATACTAAAGAAATATTTTTAGAAGTAAAATAACGATGAATTTATTGCAAAGAAATAATTTTGTTCGAAAAAAAAAATTTAATATTGACGTTTTTCAGATTCAAATAATCTCATGTTTATGATACAATAAATCTAATTAATCCAATGAATGCAAATTTATTAAAATCTATTTAAATATATTTTTAGAAGTAAAATAATGATGAATTTATTGCAAAGAAATAATTTTGTTCGAAAAAAATAATTTCGTATTGAAGTCATTTTTTAGATCCAAATAATCTCATGTTTATGATGCCATAAACAATTTTCTTAAAAAAAAAATAATTTCGTATTGAAGTTGTTTTTTACATTCAAATAATCATCATTTTAGATTCAAGTAATCTAATGTTTATGATGCGATAAATGTAATTAATCTAATGAATACAAATTCAATCAAATCTATTTAAATAAAAATATTTTTTGAAGTAAAATAATAATGACTTTATTGCAAGAAAATAATTTTTTTGAAAAAAATAATTTTGTATTGAATTCGTTTTTTAGATTCAAATAATCTCATGTTTATGATGCGATCAATATAATTAACTCAATGAATACAAATTTAATCAAATCTATCATGCATTCAATTGTTACTATTAAATAAAAGTTTAATATAATGGAGTCATAGATCCGGGAAAATATTTTTTTAAATGAAGAGTGATTTTCTTGGTTCAACAAATAAATAATCGAATTAATATTTTCATTCAATAAATAAATTCACGTTCTCAAATTCAGTAATTTTTTCTCTCAGTGTAGCCCCAAACAATGTATAACATACTATTTTTTATTTATTTCTATTGTTATCCCTGCTAAACAATTTTTGGCGCTGCTGGACGTATGTAAGGCCTTGAGGAATCCACAAGCCTAAAAAAGCTCATCCTTAGGAGGAGAAAAAAGAGAAAATTTCAAAAACGTAACTCGATTGTCAATCAATCAAAATGATGAATAAAAAAAAATATTATTACGTGTTATCTTCGGAGCAAAGCCGATGATGAAGAAAAATCATGATAATAGAAGCTTCCAAGCAGTCGATAAGGTAGAGATGCATGCTTTGGACCGAGCAACAGCAGAACACAGAGAGCGCTGCTTTTACTCGATCGGTAATGAACCGAGCTGGGCGTTATTTTACGTTTACCAGGAGGATAATGCAGTGGAAATGTATAATTTTCCATAAACATATATATATATGCAGTTATGTATACGGATTATTTCACGCGAAGGGGATCGATTCCGGGGACATTGATTTCGTCGTCTGTCCAGAATTGGTCGCCTCTTTACCATGCCAATTATGATTTTATTCCAAAACTAAGCACCCAGAAAAAGGGTCTAGTCGATTTAACTATAAATCCTACTTACATTAATACACAGAAGTTTTCTTTTATCATGAAACCAAGTTCTACCAAAAGAAAAAAAATAAACTTCGAAAGTTATGCAAAATTCAAAATTTCACCTTCTTTTCATTTCTTCAAGTTTATTTTTCAAATATCTTAAAAACTATTATAGTTATGAAAATCGTTCTGGGTTTGTCTCGAAGAGAATACTTGGGGCTACGAAAAAACAAAATATTGTGAAAAAAGAATTTGGAAAATTTTTAATTTTTAAAAGTCGTGAAAATCCACGAACAACATTTAATTTTTGGTTCAATTTTTAAAAATGTAATATCTTGTACTGATCTTAGAGAGAACCTGAAATGTTTAAAATTACTTTTTTTTTTTATATGAACTTTTGAATTTTGTTAACAAAACATTTTTATCTCCTCAGAGTTAAGTAATGTTGAACAATCGTGTAATTTTGTAATATTGAGCAGTAAAAATTTCAATTCATGGCATAAGAATGTAAAAACCGAAACATAATTGTATTTGCGCTTTATTGTATTTGGTAAAGCGTTTTAAGCGTAAACTTAATAAACATGTATTTTTTTTTTTTAATTTTGGTAAAAAAAATTGTTTTTTGAGATCAATATAAGGTATTATATATATAAAAAAAATGGAATAAAAAATTTAATGTTGATCGTGGATTTTCACGATTATTAAAAATTCAAAATTCTCCAAATTCATGATTTTACAAAAAAAAATTCGGAATATTTTTTTTCCGTAGTCCCATTTATACTCTTCAAAACGAACCCAGAACGATATTTGTAACTATAATAGTTCTCGAGAAATTTAAAAAATAAACTTAAAAAATGGACAAAATAGTAAAGTACTGAATTTTGCATAACTCTCGAGACTAATTTTGCATAAGTTTCGAAAAAAAAAAATTTCATTTTTTTCCTTCAGTGGAACTTCATTTTACGACAAAAGAAAACTTCTGACGAAATTGCATCGAAATTGAAAGGGGTCGATTCCAACTATTGTTCGATTTTACATGGAATGACCCAAACAAATAAATATATTAGGAGTAAATCAGTGATCGGCAGTATCGATTTTTTCGTCAACGATTTGATTTTATTAATAATTATTTCGAAAAATTAATAATTAGTCAAAAATTATTACTAATTTTTCATACAAATTCATAATTAACGGAAAAATATTAGTAATTTTTCTAAAAAATTAGTATTTAGCAACAAAATATTTCCAATTTTTCCAAAAAATTAGTAATTAGCGAAAAAAAATTACCAAGTTTTACTAATTAATTTATAAAAAACAGCAATTTGTAGAAAAGTATGGTGTGTATTTACGTACTTGTGTGTACTTGTGTGTTTTTTATAATAACTAGATCTATCGAATACTTTACACATTAGTATTTATTGTATCGAATGTCATACGATATCACATAAGTTATTATTAATACGAATATTTAATGAGTAATTTTTTATTTATTCATTACTTTTTCCAAAATTGATACAACATTTCTCCATAAATTATTGATTTTTTTTATTATTTAGCAATATCTTTCTCGCTAATTACTAATTGTTGGAAAAATTAGTAATGTTTTATCGTTAATTACTCATTTTTTTTGAAAAATTAGAAATGTTTTGTAACTAATTACTTATTTATTAGAAAAATTGGTAATATTTTGTCACTAATTACTAATTTTTTAGAAAAATTAGTAATATTTTGTCACTAATTATTAATTTTTTTAGAAAAATTAGTAGTATCTATTTGCTAATTATTAATTTTTTGAAAAAATTGGATAATAAAAATAGATTTTTTTTGCCGATCACTGGAGTAAATATTGCCCAAACATGGATCAAATACAAACATAGTTGCTTGAAAAAAAAAAAACGTCTTTTAATTCACTAAAAAATGATCAAATAAACGATCATATAATACCTACGACTAGATCTTTTGAGTGATGAAGAGAACAATAAATTTTGGACAAGCATCGAAATCACTGAATCACGGTGAAAAATCGAGCGCCTTTTCGTGAAATTATCCAAACACACACGTACACGCACACACACACACACACACACACACACATTTCTGCTTTGCGCGTTTTCACATGAAGTGGGTTTAATGACGATATATTATTATGGATTATGGTGGTGGTTGTCTCTCGATTTTGTTTTTTTGTTTGTTTTACCTTCGATGAGATTATCGACAGTCGCTGGCCATCGCTCGAGGCCGGTTACTTGTTCGCTCCCTCGACCCGCTACTAAAATGGTTTTTCTTCTCTCAGCATTTTCTCCGTCATTTCACGAGATAAAAGAACAGACACGCTCACACACAAACACACACACACACACACACACACACACACACACACACACACACACACACACACACACACACGCACGCGCGCGCGCACACACACGCGCGGGCGCGCGCGCGCACACATATATACACACACGTATATATTAGGCCGTTTCAAAAAAAAATTTTTTTTTGTTTCTTCTCCCAAACAGGCTCAAAAGTTTCATTTAGGTATAAGAAAAGGTCTGTGAAAATATGAGCTCTTAATATTAATATTAACATCGTCCTCATCGCACTTTTCGATTTTCCATAAAAATAACATATGGGAAAAATTATTTTTACGTCTTCTGATTTTTATAACTAGCAAACGATCCATCATACGGGAAATCCAGAGACATTATCTTTATACAGAATTGAACGCTCTACGAAAAAGGTTCTGAGTCACTTTTTGATAAGTCCACTCGTTCAAAAGTTATTCAATGTTTAATTTCAATTTTTCGTAAAATTTGCCGATTTTTGGATATTACACCGGAACTAGTTAGTTTTATCGACAAAATGTGGATGGAATTTCATTTTAAATACAAATTAAACTTTCGACAAAGGTTAACCAATACTTCTCACTGGAACAATAAAAAAATGGAACGCTTTGAGAAAATTGTGCAGCAGAAATTAGCTTCAACATTTACTTTTTTTTGTTTTTTTTTTTTTTAATTTAAAAATAAAAACGAATCAAAATGTATTGATATACTACAATGAATTTCTTGATAGAAAACAAATTTTTAAGCAAACTTCTGCTGCACAATTTTTTTAAAGCGTTATATTTTTTTTATTACTATAGTGAGAAATATTGGTCAACATGTCTCGAAAGTTAAATTTATGTTGAACATTACATTTCATCCACATTTTGTCGATAAAAGTAACTAGTTCCGGTGTAATATCCAAAAATCAGCAAAATTTACGAAAAATTGAACTTTGGCATTGAATAACTTTTGAACGAGTGGACTTATCAAAAAGTTACTCAAAATCTTTTTTGTAGAGCGTTCAATTCTGTGCAAAGATATGTCTTTAGATTTCCCGTATGATGGATCGTTTGCTAGTTATAAAAATCAGAAAACGTAAAAATAATTTTTCCCATGTTATTATTATGAAAAATCGAAAAGTGCGATGAGGACGATGTTAATATTAATATTAAGAGCTCATATTTTCACAGACCTTTTCTTATACCTAAATGAAACTTTTGAGCCTGTTTGAGAGAAGAAACAAATTTTTTTTTTTTTTTCGAAACGGCCTAATATATATGCTCACACACACACGACACACACGCATGCGCGCACGTACACATACACACGCGCACTCGTACATTTGCCCTGAGACTCAAGATTGGGATATTTCATTCGCCCACGTTATCTCTATACCTATATTTATAACGTGTACGATATATAATATGGTGAACACGTGCTCACCCTCTCGGAATTTGGAACGAAACTTGGAAAAAAAAATAATAATAATAAACAGTAGAAATAGGGATTCTAATAGAGACACCGTATAGAGAAAAGGGAGACGTCTCGTGCATACACAGGAATAAATAGTACATTTAGAAGAAAAAAATAAAAAATAAAAAAAAAGTATACATGTAACGAAGAATGACACGAGACATCACTGAGCAACGAACAACGAGAAGCTCGAGTATACAAAAAAATGATAAAATAAAAAAATGCCATCGATCTCCAAAAAAATCTAATACACGATCCTTTGCAATTAAACGTATAAACGTAATAATATAAGATAAGAGAAAAAGGATCAAGACAGAAGCTTACAGACACTGCAGGTGAGACTTCGACATGGTACTCTCGTCGTTTCCGGTTTGACCATTCTTCTGGATATCGCGTCTAGGCTTGCGGCGTGCGAAACGCTTCGCGATGGTCCCTCTCCACCTCCTCCCGACGATGAATTTTGACCCTCCCAGATTCCCGATTTCTGGGATACCTTTTTAGAGGACAAACATTGACATTGAGCATCAATCCCGTAGTAAAAAACTCCATTGAATCGCCAATGGCAACCAATGGTCCTCATACGACTCCATTGGACAATGAATGGGGACCCATTGAGATTTCCGCATTTTTCAATGGCGTATAGGAACGACCATTGATCGGTGAATGGATATCCATTGAAAAGTCACAATTGCCCAATGACGTCCATTGAACAACAAATGCGGATGAACCGAATGATCACCATTACTCAATGATGCCCATTGGAAAGCAAATGCTGATGGACCGAGCCATCAGCATTGCCCAATGGTGTCCATTGGAAGGCAAATGCTGATGAACGAAATGATCAGCTTTACCCAATGATGTCCATTGGGAAGTAAATGCGGATGAACTGAATGATCAGCACTACCCAAAGATGGGCATTGCAAACCGCGTCGCGTTAGTTCCGAGACTTGGCGCGAGATGTCGCAGGACGGCAACCCGCTGAACTCCCATACGGATTATGCGAAGAGTATGCTTATCTAGACGAGTTTGAGCAGGGAATATTAGCAGAAGTCGGTGTCGAAAAAATCCATGCAAGGAGTTCATGCCGACTGATGCCCATGGGATAATCCCTATTCCGTTTGAAATGGGGAAGTCAATCCTCATTGGAAAATCCCTATTCGATTTCAAATGGGGAATTCAATGGCGAAAATGTCCTTGGGCAATTGGGCATTTATCTCCATTGGTTATTTTGGCAATGGGGAATGAATGGCGATTTTTCAATGGTGACGAATGGAGTTTTTTACTATATGAAAGAATCTCCATTGATTATCGCCATTCATTCCCCATTGCCTACAAAAACCAATGGAGATCAATGCCGAATTGCCTATGGGGATTTTCTTCATTGAATCCCCATAGGATAATCCCCATTCCGTTTCAAATGGGGAAGTCAATCCTCATTGGAAAATCCTCATTCGATTTCAAATGGGGAATTCAATGGCGAAAATCCCCTTAGGCAATTCAGCATTCATCTCTGTTGGTTATTTTGGCAATGGGGAATGAATGGGGGTTTTTTAATGGCGACGAATGGAGTTTTTTACTATGGGATGGAAAATGGCTATTTCTTTTTACTATTTATGAGCTTGGAGAATGGAATGGTCTTGAAGAAAAGTGAAGAAAAACCGATGGACGGGAACGAAATTAAGGCGAGGCTAAATACCGACATTATTACTGAAGCCCTACATTATCGACTCAAAATGGCTGTCCAAACTTTTTCCAATACCGGTGGATGAATATCAATTAAATTTATGAATTAATGATAAATGAATTGCAAAATGCAAATGCGAGACCTAAATCAACGTTTTCGTTAATTGCCACTGACTTGTCAGACAGTTTTGATAGAAGTCTGATGAAAGTAATGTTTATTTCATAGGAATTCAACATGGGGCTGCCCTCTTTTGGATTTCTGTGAACTTAATTTCGCCATTTTTTTTTTCGATAAAACACGAAATTTATCAACATTTATCTCGTGATTTGGATTCCAAACTTATGTCGCGGTTTTTTCACGAAATAATGTCAAAGGCGTATCGATATTCGTACTTTGGTGTTGGTTATGGAGCCCCACACTTGGTTTTAGCCGAAATGCCGTAAAAACATTATAATTCAATATTTTCGATTACAGATTTTTGATGATAATCGGATCTGTAATTTTTTCTTTCGTTTTCCGAAAAAATTTTAGTGGGGCTCCATTTGTGCCATAATTCTGATGATACTGTGAAAATTTTATTGATTTTCATCCATTCGTGCCAGAGCAAGTTTGGAATCCATTTTCGAGGTGCCAATGTCGGTATTTAGTCTCCCCTTAAGACTAGTGATGGGCGATACAGTATCGATATTTGGAATATCGATACTCTTCAACCCAAATATCGATATTTTGTATCGATTCTTGGCGTTACGATATTTTCAAGTATCGATACGCAATACATAAATATCGAAATTTCGATACAACCGATTTTTATTGAGTTTATGTTACCGACTGTGGCAAAAAATTACCGGTTTTGTTACCGACTGAGGTACAAACGACAGTTTTTTGTTACCAACTGAGGTAAGAAACTACAGTTTTTTTGTTACCGACTGAGGTATAAAACTACTGTTTTTATTTCGAACTGAGGTTTGTTTGCATTTTTATTTGAGTATCGATATCGGTGATGTCGTTATCGCATTCCCGATATTACACCTGTATCGATACTCAGACCACCAATACGTATCGATACCAAATATCGATACATTCATCAAATATCGCCATCACTACTTAAGACACTTTATGATAGGAATAAAGAGATGAGAATGGACCTCGAAGTACACTTTCGTCCAAAAGTTGGGAAACACTCGCTTCGATTCCACGCCACCACAAAAACTTTTTAAAATGAAGATATTTCAATTCTACAAGCAGCGTTTCAAAGGCGACATATTCAGCTTCATTTAGCTTTTTTCAAAAAAAAATATCGATTTTTTTTTTAGGCAGGTACGTCCTCTGAAACGTGGTCGTTTTTTTGCTTTTCTGACGTTGAAATTGTGGTGTACGATCCATGCATTTTTTTTTTGACCTGTTTTTCGTGTGAAAAATTTGCGGTAGGAGGGTATAAGCTTTAATTTGGTTTTAAAGTTTCGTACGATTTTTTTTCTCAAAAATATTCAATTTTACGCAAAAAACGACCATATTTATAAAATGTAGTGTAACTCTAAACTTACTGGGTTTTTCCTGAAATCACTAAGACAGCCAAAAGTTGCATGCAATCATTTTGGATTCAATGACTTTTTTTTCGAATTTTTTTGAATATATTTTTTTTTTTTACATTTTTTCTGCCAGCGAGATATTTTTTATCTTAAACAGTTGGATCTATTATCTCATCTAGACGAGTTTTTCGATTAACAAGCTATGTTGATGATGTTTTTCGAGGCAAAAGTTGCATACAATCATTCTGGATTCAATGAAATTTTTTTAGAATTAAAAAAAAAAAAATCGAATTTTTTTCCTGTCAACGAGATATTTTTTTATCTTAAACAGTTGAGTCTCTTACCTTATCGACACAGGTTTTTCGATGAAAAAGCCATGTAGATGAGGTAAGAGACCCAATTGTTCAAGATAAAAAAATATCTAGTTGACAGGAAAAATAATTTTTTTTTTTTTTTGTAATTCTGAAAAAATTTCATTGGATCAAGGATGATTGTATGCAACTTTTTACCCTCTTAATGATTTCACGAAACCCCAGTAGTTTTAGACTTACGCTACATTTTATAAAAATGGTCGTTTTTTTTTTAATTTAATATTTTTGCAAAAAAAAATCGTAGGAAACTTTTTAAAAAGCGAAATTGAAGCTTATACTCCCCCCCCCCCACATTTTTTTCATGCGAAAAATAGTTTTCAAAAATTGGCAAAAAAAATCAAAATTTTTTTTTCGAAAAAGCGAAATGAAGCTGGATATGTCCTCTCTGAAACGCCGCTTGTTGAATTGAAATATCTTCATTTTTAAAAGAACAGTGAAACTTTTTGAGCGGCGCGGAATCGGGGTGAGCGTTTCCAAACTTTTGGACGGGAGTGTATTTCAATGAAATCTCGTTCAAACTAGAACTCATCCCCTGCATTATTGATTCGCTCATACTTCAACATTCCCATCGATGGCCCATCCCGGAAAATAAGTGTGAAGAAAAATAATGAGATCAGAAAGGATCAACAGGAATCTGCACTTATGGCTCCCGGCCATTCTCTCGTCATTATCGTTGAATTTTTTGGCTCCGATGGAATTGTGTAACTCTGTCGAAGCCCGCCATTACAATGAAGAATAATACTTCTGGCATCGTTAAGGCCTTTCCTCTCGGCGCGATGCATTTTATGAGAAAGACTATATTCTAAAAATCTTTCTAAAGCAGGAGGAAGGTGTCCAAAACGATCCACGGAGGTAAAATGATCCCCACTGATCTTATCGAACCTACACTGTTAAAAAAATCTGTATTAAAATTAATATACATGTGTAGGAAGTTTTTTTTGCGGATACCGTGTATGAAATTTCAATTTCAGTATTGAAAATTCATGGACCCGAATTTGAAGAATAAAAGTATGCAGTTGAATTTTAAAATACTGATGTATTTGAAAAATCATATACATGCCATTGAAATTTCAATTTCAGGTATATTATTATTCAAAAAATGTGTATTAAAATTAATATACGCGTTTATTTTAAAATCACAATACTTGTCTGAATTTTCATATTCATTTCATGAAAATTACGTTACCGTAGCTAAATTAATTGTTGTTAAACATGTTATAAAAAATATATAGCCCTTGCAAAATAATTTAATATTCATAGTTTACCGACCCCAAAAAGAGATTCACAGAAAAAAAACAACAATCTTCACGAATAGCCCGATCTCATTTCTCTCTGAGACCGGGAATCGAACCCTCGACCCTGCCTACCATCCTACCTATCTACCTAACACGCTACCTATTACACTATCTACTACTTGTGAAGTCCCTCTACTTGGATGATATATGAATGCTGGAGTGCCGAAATAATATAATAGTATATGCTTTTGAATGAGCAATAAGCCATGAAAGTTGGTTTTTGATTTGCGAATTTAAATCCCCTGACCCCTCATAAGTTATGTGAACTTTATTCCAGAATACGTGAACCCTCATAACTTAAGTGATCCCTCAGAACTTACGTTACCCCTCATAACTTAATTTCAAGATCCCTGACCCCTCGTAGATTATGTAAAGTCGCAAAACTTAATTCTATGGTCCCTGACCCCTCATAACTTAATTTCGGGGCCCCTAACGCCTCATAAGTTATGTAGACTCTCAAAACTTTATTCCAGAATACCTGATCTCTCATAAATGAAGTGCCCCTTCATAATTCAATTTCAGAGCCCCTAACCCCTCATAAGTTATGTAAGCCCACAAAACATGTTTGAACAAAACCGTGGCCTCTCGTAAGTTAAGCGACCTCTCATAACTTAATTTCGGGGCCCCTCACCCCTCATAAGTTATGTGAACTCTCAAAACTTTATTCCAAAATACCTGACCCCTCGTAACTCAAGTTACCCCTCATAACTTAATTTCGTGACCCCTGACCCCCCGTAGATTTTGTAAAGCCGCAAAATTAACTCCGGGATTCCTGACCCCTCATAAGTTAAGTAACTTTTCATAACTTCATTTCAGGACCCTTGACTCTTCACAAGTTATGTGAACTCTCAAAACTGATTTCCAGAATATACCCGACCCCTCATAACTTAAGTAAATACTCACAACTTGAGTAATCCCTTATAACTTAATTACTGACCCCTCGTAGGTTATGTGAAGCCGCAAAATTTAATGCCAGGATTACTGACCCCTCATAAGTTAAGTAACTCCTCATAACTTAATTTCAGAGCCCCTGACCTTTCATCCGTTATGTAAATCCTTAAAACTGTTTGAAAAAAATCGTGGCGCTCTCATAAATATTCCTTTTTATATTAAATTTGAAGACATTTTCCACCGTGACTGATTGTAATTTTAAGACAAAATTGTTGATTTTCCTACACTATGTATATTAAATTTCAAATAGTATATTGCAATTAATATATCTGCTTTAAATTTACTATACATGTGTATGAATTTGCATTTGATATTCCGTGTTTGTGAATTTCCGTGACAGTTGTATCGTAAAAATGTTTGAAACTTAATATCTTTTTTTACAGTGTACTAGCTTCATCCAGTGATAAGAATATCGGTTGGGGCAAAACGATCCCCCAGCTTTAGTACACAATGATACCCGGACCATTTTACCCCAATTAATTTTTCTTTGTTGTAAATCATTTATATGGGGTTTTTCTAGTATTTAACTCCGAGGCTGTATTTTTTATAACAAAATTATACGCAATATGTTGAATCATTTCAATTCAGATCTCGGTACGGATCATTTTACCTCCAAAGGGGAGGGAACATTTTAACCCAAATTCGTGACCTTGACGACAAGGTCACGAGTTTTCAATTTTGGAGTTTTTAATACTTATTAGAATCCTAAAAGTAACAGTGAAATAGCTATAAATTCACTAGATAATGGTGGAAGAAACGATATTTTGATCCTCCATATTGTAAAAGCATTTTTCCCTGAAGGGGATCATTTTGGGCAATCTTCCTCCGTCGAAAGATTGGTATCAGCTGGGACTTTGCAGGGATGCGGATTTTTGTTAACGGATGAACCCTGACCTATGATATGATCTAGGGTTATCAAAGGTTGAGCGGTAAAGTGATCAGCTGAAGAGTTCAATCGGATATGCAAAGGGGTTGTTGATGATGGCGATTGGAGGAAAAAATATACTCACGTCGCTGACTCCCTCGGGACTCGCGATTGGTGCTGCCCCAGTGGCGTGCTGATGATGGGAATGACCGGTGGTGGAGGGCATCGAACCAGCCGACGGTGGCGCCCCGCTTCCCAATGTCGGATGATGACCCGGTGGTGGCGCTGCTGGTGGAGGCAGAGACGGTGGACCCGTGCCCATGCGTCCTGGTCCCCAGGACTCGATCATCGTGGGAGAACCGCATGTTAAAGGGCTGGATAAATGGTGGATAAAATAGATCATAATCCATTTTTTTTTGCTTGAGCATCAAAAAATCTGCGGTAGTTAGTGAGTTCCAACTTTATCATCATAATCCGGATAATCGAAGTTCGAAGGGAAAGAAGTGATTTTTACAAAAGACAATAGCGATTAAAAAATTAACATATTTGAGGCATCCCACGTCAAATCGGCCACCCCATTTTTTGAAATCACCATACATCGCATACAAATCGCATACAAATTTTTATAAAGTAGTTCCAACTGTCAAGAAAATTAGTGATTTTTTTCAGATTTTTATATTACACATTTTAGCCGGAAAAAAATACAATATAAATTTTCTTGTTCCATTTCGTAACTCGAAAATAATTCATCGTACGAAAAAAAAAAGTACAACATGAAATTTAGGATTTTCAACGTACTTTTCACTGAAATTTTTTACGAACTCCTCCAAAAGCTCTATGTGCCATTTTCGGGCCAAATAATGTTTTGAATATTTTTTTTTCTCAGAATTGACATCCTCGATTTGTCTGTAGTTCAAACAGTTTTTTACTTGATATATATACAGACTATAACAAAATTGGCTCAGTGGAGAATCCATTGCTTCTCATGCGTTTTTCATTCCAAATTGATACACAAATTTCTCTGTGCATTAAAAGGGTTGAGACTATCCATAGATATTTTCTGAAGCCCGCATTTTTGTTTATTTTTTGTACTTTTTCAATTTTTTTAACTTTTTTCATTTTTATTTTTTTAAATAACTTTTTGTACATTTTAATAAACTTTATCAATGGACTCATGGACACCGATAAAGTCTATTCAAATTTGAGTCAAAGGCTACTCACGTCTCTCGATTGCAAAAAAAAATGAATTTACCCTCTTTGGATACACCGACGTTTCTATGGCCAATGAGTACTTTTTTAGTTCGATTTGGGCATGATTTTTGGGAATGAAGCAATGATACTGCTTTGTTCCTGGAATAATCTTCGCAGTATCAAAACGAGATTATTTTATTATTTTTCCTTGTCTACGATTAATAATGATAAAATATCGATATCTACGCTATTTCGTTAAATCACTCTATAATGATAGATTGTATCATTAAAAATGCATTTGAAATAATGGATTCTCCACCACGCTAATTTTTTTATAGTCTGTAAATATATCAAGTAAAAAACTGTTAAAACTACAGACAAATCGAAGATGTCAATTCCGAGGAAAAAAATATCAAAACATTATTTGCTCCGAAAATGGCATATAGAGCTTTCGGAAGAGTTTGTAAAAAAATTCAGTGAAAAGCACGTTGAAAATCCTAAATTTTATGTTGTACTTTTTTTTTCGTACGACGAATAATTTTCGAGTTACAAAATGGGACAAACAATTTTTTTGTATTTTTTTCCGGATAAAAAATGTAATTTAAAAATCTGGAAAAAATTCTGGGTTTTCGAAATCAGAATCAAAATGATGGGGGTTTCTCACTCCTCTAATCGACAAAATTCACAAAAACAAAAAATCCTTTGATCAATGACCAGATTTTTACGTCGAGAAAAAGCTCAACACAAAGGATGTTTTGCCTATACAGTCCCAGCCAAAAATTGTATTTCATTGAAATTTCCGAACTTCGTGATACAATAAAAATCTGAGAAAATTCAGCAACATTTGCCTTGCCAGAAACAACAATTATCAATAATAATATTGCTCAAAAGTTATTAACAAATGGTCTAAACAAATAATTATTCAACAATTTTTCGGTAAGTTCTTTTTTTTCTTAAACATATCGAATGCGTTAATTTTTCTGAACGCATGCGAATTTTTCCAGAATTTTCTCTCTATTTTGAAATTCACGTTTTGAAATTTTTAGAATGGCTGTATTTATGTATTTTTTAGCTTGGTGCCTTCGAAAGTTCTCAAAGCTGACGAAAAACCTGTTTGCAAAAACACATACAAAATTGGCAATATTTTATTTCTATTTCAGAATGTTTTTTATAATATTTCAAAATGGAGAGAAAGTTTTGAAAAAATTCATATGCGTTCAGAAAAATCAACGCATTCGATTTGTTTAAAAAAAAAATACCAGAAAATTGTTAAATAGTTATTTCTTTAAACAATTTATTAATAACTTTTGGGCAATATTATTATTGAAAATAGTTGTTTATAGCACGCCAAATGTTGCTGATTTTTTTCAGATTTTTAATGCATCACGAAGTACGAAAATTTCAATCAGATACAATTTTTGGCTGAGGCTGTACAGGCAATACATCTTCAAGAAGACCGATAAAATAATTTTTATGATATCTTGGTTACGGTCGTTAAAAATGTATGAAAAATCCATTCAAAGTTTCAAATGCATATTACACGTAATTTACATGCGTCAACGTAACAGCCTCTAACTTTAGGAATGCGATTGCCTCGAATGTTTCAGGAGGCATTTCTAGGATTAAGGATGTTGAGTCCCTATGAAATTTTTTAATGTTAATTGTTCAATAAATAGCTTCTTAAACGTCGTGAAATTTGTACACGACCTCCTGAATACTTCATGTAAAAACATATTAAATTTTCAGAATTCTATCATCATTACTTCAACCTCCTTAAGGGTTAAAATGAAAAATGATGAGAAAATTCTGAAAATTTGGTATGTTTTTGTGTGAAGTATTTAAAAGGTCGTGTAAAAATTTCACGACGATTAGGAAGATCGTTATTAAAATATTAACATTTTGTTAAGAAATTTTTTTTAAACAAATAAAAAAAATATTTATCAATAAACTTCGTTTTGTTTCCGTTGCTTTCAATATAGCGTAGATATTAAAAAATTGAGAGGTCAAAAAAAAACTTATCGCAAAGCAGTGATCGGCAAAAAAAAATCTATCTATTTTTATTATCCAATTTTTTCAAAAAATTAATAATGAGCAAATAAATACTACTAATTTTTCTAATAAATAAGTAATTAGTTACAAACCATTTCTAATTTTTCAAAAAAAATGAGTAATTAACGATAGAATATTACTAATTTTTCCAACAATTAGTAATTAGCGAGAAAGATATTGCTAAATAATAATAAAAAAATTAATAATTTATGGAGAAATGTTGTATTAATTTTGGAAAAAGTAATGAATAAATAAAAAATTACTCATTAAATATTCGTATTAATAATAACTTATGTGATATCGTATGACATTGGATACAATAAATACTAATGTGTAAAGTATTCGATAGATCTAGTTATTATAAAAAACACACAAGTACACACAAGTACGTAAATACACACCATACTTTTCTACAAATTGCTGTTTTTTTATAAATTAATTAGTAAAACTTGGTAATTTTTTTTCGCTAATTACTAATTTTTTGGAAAAATTAGAAATATTTTGTTGCTAAATACTAATTTTTTAGAAAAATTACTAATATTTTTCCGCTAATTATGAATTTGTTTGAAAAATTAGTAATAATTTTTGACTAATTATTAATTTTTCGAAAAAATTATTAATAAAATCAATATCGTTGACGAAAAAATCGATACTGCCGATCACTGTCGCAAAGTTATATCAGTTTCCATGAGACTACATTTAATTTAATTTAATTTGTTAATGTTAGTTTTTCGATAACGAGTTTCCTAATCGTGGTGAAATTTTTACACGACCTCTTAAATAATTCATCCAAAAACATACCAAATTTTTAGAATTTTCTCATCATTCGCGATTTGGGACTCAACATCCTTAACATCGAACATAACCAAAAATCTGTTTACTCGAAGAATGATTTTTCCCTTTTAAGGCGAGGCTAAATACCGACATTATTACTGAAGCCCTACATTATCGACTCAAAATCGCTGTGCAAACTTTTTCCAATACCGGTGGATGAATATCAATTAAATTTACGAATTAATGATGAATGAATTGCAGAATGCAAATGCGAGACATAAATCAACGTTTTCGTTAGTTGCCACTGACATGTCAGACAGTTTCGATAGAAGTCTGATGAAAGTAATGTTTATTTCATAGGAATTCAACATGGGGCTGCCCTCTTTCGGATTTCCGTGAACTTACTTTCGCCATTTTTTTTTCGATAAAACACGAAATTTATCAACATTTATCTCGTGATTTGGATTCCAAACTTACGTCGCGGTTTTTTCATAAAATAATGTCAAAGACGTATCGATATTCGTACTTTGGTGTTGGTTATGGAGCCCCACTCTTGGTTTTAGCCGAAATGCCGTAAAAACATAATAATTTAATATTTTCAATTACAGATTTTTGATGACAACCGGATCTGTAATTTTTTCTTTCGTTTTCCGAAAAAATTTTAGTGGGGCTCCATTTCTGCCATAATTCTGATGATAGTGTCAAAATTTTATTGATTTTCATCCTTTCGTGCTTGAGCAAGTTTGGAATCCATTTTCGAGGTGCTAATGTCGGTATTTAGCCTCCCCTTAAGGTTTAGGTAAACCCCCTTGATTCATGATCGAAGGCTCAAAGAGGCTCCGTGATAGACGATAACAATAATAATAACAACACGGTAAATGGGATGAGTATAGTGGTGTTGTCGCGTATAAGGTTAAGGGAATGATCGATAGACGCCGCAATGACGGAGGTCACTCGCAGTGAGGCCTCCAAAAGGCACTACAGTACAACCAGCGGTATTATCTGTGTATGTGTGCGCGGTATTCGACGCCGGTGTTCAAGTGTGTCAGTGTTAGGTCACCGAGAGACCTAGCTTGCCAATCGATAGACAAAGCCTCCCGTGAAAACGACCGTGGAGTCACACAACACCGTAACGGTGTTACTCCAAGCTTCGGTTATGGGATCGAATCCGACAATATGTGGAACAAACGGTAAAACCTTTTTTTCCTACCCCTCTTTTACTGAGGAGGATCGAAACACCAGCTTTGGTATAGGAAAATACAGCGATAGTTGTTTCCCGATCACCTTGAATGGTTAGGTAAAGTGCTTGGAATTTCAGCAAGCAGGGTTTTGTTTTATCGCATCGTGTTTTTCCTTTGCCGTTTTCATACATTCCGCGTCCCACTGTTGGGTTTCGATTGCCATACCGATAGAGAAGGTAGAGACGGAAAATATAACGCTATTTTAGCGTGTGCCATGCTGGGAAAATGCGGCGACACTTGTTTTCCAATCACCCATAATGATGGGGCAAGGTACTTGGAATTTAACCAACCAGGGTTTGCTTTGCCGCATTGTGGGTTTCCTTGATGATTTACATACTTTCTGCGTCTGATTGTTCCACTTCGACTGTTATAACGGTTTGGGAACGGTGCAGAAGGAGAATAAGGCCAATAGTAGCGCCATCATTAGTGGGTGTCATGGCTAGACAGGGTTGCGAAATTTTTAATGAAAAAGTAATGCATTAATTATTACTTTTTTAATGGCTAATGAAATTAATTTCCATTAACCATTAACCATTAAAATTTCATTAACCATTAACCATTAACCTTTCATTAACCATTGAAATTGAATGGTTAATGGTTAATGAAAATTAGTTCCATTAACCATTAAATGTTAATGGTTAATGAAAATGCAATTACATTAAAAAAAGTAATGCATTATTTGCAACCCTGCTCCATTACAATGTAGTGTGTAACAGAAAAAATTTCCATTACCCATTGCAATGTAATGTGTAATGGACAAAACTTTGATTGCAATTTTGGGAATGAAAAAATATAGATGAATAAATTATTACAGTTTTGCATTACATTTTATTGTTTTAGGACTTAGATATTGAAAGTTATAATATAGATGCTTTTTAGAATTTAAGGTGAAAATCTAAGTTCTAAGTCATTAAAATGTAATGCAAAATTGCAATAATTTATTCATCTATATTTTTCCATTCCCAAAATTGCAATCAAAGTTTTGTCCATTACACATTACATTGCAATAATAATATGGATGCTTTTTATAATTATAATATAGATGCTTTTTAGAATTTAAGGTACCTGAAAATCTAAATCCTAAGTCAATTAAATGTAATGCAAAATTGCAATAATTTATTCATCTATATTTTTCCATTCCCAAAATTGCAATCAAAGTTGCAAATTACACATTACACTGCAATGGGTAATGGAATTTTTTTCTATTACACACTACATGGTAATGGGCAGGGTTGCAAATAATGCATTACTTTTTTTAATGCAATTGCATTTTAATGGTCAATGAAAATAATTTCCATTAACCATTAAATTTTAATGGTCAATGAAAATAATTTCCATTAACCATTAAATTTTAATGGCCAATGAAAACAATTTCCATTAACCATTAAATTTTAATGGTTAATGAAAATGCAAATGCATTAAAAAAAGTAATGCATTATTTGCAACCTTGTGGCTAGAAAAAATGGCAACACTAGTTTTCCAACCACGCGAAAAAGTGGGCGAATTACTCAGATTTTAAGAGACGAGGGTTGTTTTTTTCGCAGCGTCAAGGTTTTTTCTTTACCATTTAACAGTCTGCGTTATATTGTTAGGTGTCGTTTGTCACAGTGGTTGAGGAAGTAAAGCTAGAAAATAGAGTGCATCATAAATAAATAAATAGAGTGAATCATTCGATTTGTTTAAGGGGAGGCTAAATACCGACATTAGCACCTCGAAAATGGATTCCAAACTTGCTCTGGCACGAATGGATGAAAATCAATGAAATTTTGACAGTATCATCAGAATTATGGCACAAATGGAGCCCCGCTAAATTTTTTTCGGAAAACGAAAGAAAAAATTACAGATCCGATTATCATCTATAATCTGTAATTGAAAATATTAAATTGTAATGTTTTTACGGCATTTCGGCTAAAACCAAGAGTGGGGCTCCATAACCAACACCAAAGTACGAATATCGATACGTCTTTGACATTATTTTATGAAAAAACCGCGACGTAAGTTTGGAATCCAAATCACGAGATGAATGTTGACAAATTTCGTGTTTTATCGAAAAAAAAATGGTGAAATTAAGTTTACAGAAATCCGAAAGAGGGCAGCCTCATGTTGAATTCCTCTATGAAATAAATATTACTTTCATCAGACTTCTATCCAAATTGTCTGACAAGGCGGTGGCAATTAACGAAAATGTTGATTTACGTCTCGCATTTGCATTTTGCAATTCATTCATCATTAAATCATAGATTTAATTGATATTCATCCACCGGTATTGGAAAAAGTTTGGACAGCGATTTTGAGTCGATAATGTAGGGCTTCAGTAACAATGTCGGTATTTACCCTCGTCTTAAGAGGAGGCTAAATATCATTTTTATTCAATCCCTACATTATCGACGTATCATCGTCGTCCAGTCTTTCTCCGACACCCGTGGATGAAAATTAATTACATTTTGACAATTAAGAGGGGGATAAATTAATTAACAATTAATTGTCAATTGAGAGGCTAAAATGCGTTACGGCTAATGCCAACGAACTCATTCGAGCCCCCTAAAAATTATAGGTTACTCGTCAGAATCCATGGTGCTGCCCTCACTCGCACGTCTGTGAACTACATTTCGCCATTTCGTTTTTCAATAAAACTACAATTTATCGATATTTATCTCTTGATGCGCCATCCAAACTTACGGCATGTCATTTTGATAAAATAATGTCGGAAACGTCTCGATATTTGTATCGTGGCGTTCTTCATGGAGCCTCACTCTTGGTTTTACCCGAAAAGCAGTAAAAGTTTAATTATTCAAGTTTTTCAATTACAGTTTCTTGGTGGTAAGTGAATCTGTAATTTTTTTTTTTGTTTTTCGAAAAAATTTTAGTGAGTCTCCATTCCTGCCATTGTTCTGATGATGTTGTTAAAATTTTATTCAATTCCATCCATTTGTATAGGAGCAAGTTTGGATGGCAATTTCGAGGTGTTAGTGTCGGTATTTAGCCTCCTCTTGAGAAAAAAAGGAACTAACCAAAAAATTTTTGAATAATTATTAGTTTAAACAATTTATTAATAACTTTTGGGCAATATTATTATTGATAATTGTTGTTTTACAGAATGCCAAATGTTACTGAATTTTTTCAGGTTTTTGTATCACGAAGTACGGAAATTTCAATCAGATAAAATGTTTGGTTGGGACGTTACGGGCTAAGCATCCTTAATTTAATTAATTCAGCATCACTGGCCACGAAATCTTATTTCTTTTGATACTTCTGAATACCTTTCTATGAATAATTAATTATGGTAATTAACCAAGAAAATTTATTTCCGCATTGGGAAATTTTTTCATCCAATATTTTTGGCTATCTTATAATTGCACTGTTGTAGGGTATTAAAAAATGTATTCCCACATCCATTTAACAATCGGTTTTTCTGAATCACAGTAGTTTTGTATTCTTTTATACTTCGTATACGCTGTAGAGATGTTCGATTCCGATTCGATTCTTTAAAAGATCGATTCTTTTGTTCGAAAAATCAACCTTTCGAATCGATTCTTGACCTTAAAAATCGAAAATTTGATTTAAAAATCGAAAATTCCATTTTTTATCAAATTTACCTAAGCTTTAATTAGCAATTAATTTTTTTACGATTTTTAAAAGTCGATTCTTACGAAATCGATTCCTTGAATTTGATTTTTCATGAAAATCGATTTGGAGAATAAATTAATCCAATATGATCATTTTCCATAGCAAAAATTTAATAAACACTTACCTAAATTTAATTAGCAATTAATTTTATTTTCGATTTTAAAAAATCGATTCTTACGAAATCGATTCTTTGAATTTGATTTTTCATGAAAATCGATTTGGAGAATAAATTAATCCAATATAATCATTTTCCATAGCAAAAGCTTAATAAACACTTACCTAAGCTTTAATTAGTAATTAATTTATTTTACGATTTTTAAGAATCGATTCTTACGATATCGATTCTTTGAATTTGATTTTTCATGAAAATCGATTTGGAGAATAAATTAATCCAATATAATCATTTTCCATAGCAAAAACTTAATAAACACTTACCTAAGCTTTAATTAGCAATTAATTTTTTTTACGATTTTTAAAAATCGATTCTTACGAAATCGATTCTTTAAATTTGACTTTTCATGAAAATCGATTTGGAGAATAAATTACTCCAAGATAATCATTTTCCATAGCAAAAACTTAATAAACACTTACCTAAGCTTTAATTAGCAATTAATTTTTTTTACGATTTTTAAAAATCGATTCTTACGAAATCGATTCTTTGAATTTGATTTTTCATGAAAATCGATTTGGACAATAAATTAATCCAATATAATAATTTTCCATAGCAAAAACTTAATAAACACTTATCCAAGCTTTAATTAGCAATTAATTTCTTTTACGATTTTTAAGAATCGATTCTTACGATATCGATTCTTTGAATTTGATTTTTCATGAAAATCGATTTGGAGAATAAATTAATCCAATATAATCATTTTCCATAGCAAAAACTTAATAAACACTTACGTAAGCTTTAATTAGCAATTAATTTTTTTTACGATTTTTAAAAATCGATTCTTACGAAATCGATTCTTTAAATTTGATTTTTCATGAAAATCGATTTGGACAATAAATTAATCCAATATAATCATTTTCCACAGCAAAAACTTAATAAACACTTACCTAAGCTTTAATTAGTAATTAATTTATTTTACGATTTTTAAGAATCGATTCTTACGATATCGATTCTTTGAATTTGATTTTTCATGAAAATCGATTTGGAGAATAAATTAATCCAATATAATCATTTTCCATAGCAAAAACTTAATAAACACTTACCTAAGCTTTAATTAGCAATTAATTTTTTTACGATTTTTAAAAATCGATTCTTACGAAATCGATTCTTTGAATTTGATTTTTCATGAAAATCGATTTGGAGAATAAATTAATCCAATATAATCATTTTCCATAGCAAAAGCTTAATAAACACTTACCTAAGCTTTAATTAGTAATTAATTTATTTTACGATTTTTAAGAATCGATTCTTACGATGTTCATTCTTTGAATTTGATTTTTCATGAAAATCGATTTGGAGAATAAATTAATCCAATGTAATCATTTTCCACAGCAAAAACTTAAACACTTACCTAAGCTTTAATTAGCAATTAATTTTTTACGATTTTTAAAAATCGATTCTTATGAAATCGATTCTTTGAATTTGATTTTTCATGAAAATCGATTTTCTTGATTCGATTCAGAATCGAGTTGAGGATCGATTCTTTCCAAAGAATCGAACATCTTTAATACGATTGGAAAGTAAAAATTCAAATATGTTGTTACTTAAATTATGTTTTTTCCTGATACAAGCTGTCACTCTTTTGCAAATTCATGACTTTTTAATTACTTTTCGACCGATTTCTCGTACGATTTACCTGTCATGAACATAGTAGAAACGGAAACAATACGATTGATTCGTCTTTGAAACTGCAGTTGTATGCAGGTAAATATGGGGCATTCCATACCAAGTCGACCTGAATGTGACCCTCGACCTCGCTGATTTCGTTTACGATTTTTTATATGATTCTTCCAACTCAAAATAGCATTCAGAATTTTGTTCAGATTTTTAAAACCAAATTTGAGTACGTTATGATTTTTTTAACATTTTTTTCGAAAACCTCGAAGGCCGTAATTTAAAAATCTGAAAAAATTCTCAAAAATCCGGAGTCAAAAATGAAAATTTTTGACCCAAAATTCACGATGTCCAGGATTTCCTTTCCACCTCGATTTTAGGTTTTTATGAAGAAAACACAAAAAAAAATAGATGCAGAAATTGACGTGAAAAGTGGCTTGGATATTTTTATCGTTAACCAACAATTTCCTCAAATAGTTAATTTCTGCATCTATTTTTTTACGTTTTCTTCATAAAAACGTAAAATCGAGGTGGAAGCGAAAGCCTTGGACATCACGAATTTTAGGTCAAAAATTTTCATTTTTGACACTGCATTTTTGAGAATTTTTTCAGATTTTTAAATTACGGCCCTCAAGGTTTTAGAAAAAAATGTTGAAAAAATCATAACGTACTCAAATTTGGTTTTAAAAATTTGAAAAAAATTCTGAATGCTATTTTGAGTTGGAAGAATCATATGAAAAATCGTAAACGAAATCAACGAGGTCGAGGCTCACACTCAGGTCAACTTGGTATGGAATGCCCCATATACAGCGAGTGCTGTCTCTCTGGTATCACAATGTTGTTGCTGTTTCGCTCGTCTTCCGGCCTCGGGAAAGACCTCAGGGTCGAATCGCGGTGGATCCTTCCCATTACCATTAATCTCTGTCATAGGACGCGTGCCACGAGCTTTCGTGTCCGCGTTCCGGTATATCTTTACCTGTGTGACTTTGCTCTTTCTACCATAGTATCGCAAGCTGTCGTCTCCTCGTCTCAACTACGACGACGACGACGACGTAGCCTCCTGCCTCAGAATGTCGCGTGCCCAACTTTGCCCCTATAACTCTAATGTCCGCTGAATGTTTCGACCCACCCTGTTTATTCACCCTTCTCTAGCCTATAATCTATCTCTTCCACCCTTGCCTCGTGACTGCACGTGACGTGTGGTGAATGCTTGGCTCGCTTCTTGGTTCACCTTCACGCCGAGTCCTCTCAGTTAGGAATTATTCGAAATAACCGCCTGACTCAACCTCGGATCAACGCCACGCTCTTGATCCTAATATTCGCCATTTTAAGGGGTTTCATGGGTTGGCAAATTTCAAAAAATCCATTTTTTATTTTTCTTATCCAATAAAACATCCCTACAATATTCTCCCAAAGTTTCAAGTCAATCGGAGTGAAAGTCTAGGAGAGAGCGAGCCTTAGCAAATTCCCCTCTAATGAGGGAAATTTGCTAAGGCTATAGATTAGATTAGATTATAGACTATATATATTATAAATATAGACTATATTATACATATTATATTATATTATTATATTATTATTATATTAAATAATACATATGGGGCATTCCACGCCAAATCGACCACTTTAAAACCTGACCCCTTTCGATTTGGCTGAAACTTTTTTATTTTTTTCTACCCTATGAAAAAGATTTTTCAGAATTTTTTCAGATTTTTTTACGAAACCGATAAAAAGTTATGAATATTTCAAAAAAAATGGCCTTTTATTTTTCAAATGTCCATAACTTCTTTAAAAATTGACGAATCGGGATGTTTTTTTTTTCAAAATTTTCGTTTTTAAATGTACTTTTCAGAAAAATATTTAAAAAAATGATTCAGAGCTATCTTCGTTGTTTTTTTTCGAATTTTCGGAAAAAAACGAAAATTTCTCGATGATTACCATTTCTAATTTTTAATTTCTTTTTTTTTATTAGAAACCGTGATATTTTCTGTAAGATGTCTGAAATTTTCAGAGTGGGGAGATTTTCTCTTCTATTTTTTTTTTCAATTTGAAAAAAAAAAAATCATCGAGAAATTTTCGTTTTTTTCCGAAAATTAGAAAAAAAACAACGAAGATAGCTCTGAATCATTTTTTTAAATATTTTTCTGAAAAGTACATTTAAAAACGAAAATTTTGAAAAAAAAAACATCCCGATAAGGCAATTTTTGAAGAAGTTATGGACATTTGAAAAATCAATAGCCATTTTTTTTTAATTCATGAGATTTGAATGTCATTTATTTATTTTTTTTAACTTTGACGTTCTCTCTACATAATTATAAATCCCTAGAGTAGTATTATAAGAAATAGGCTGAGTGAAAAAATTTTTTTTTTTTTTTAATTGAAAAAAAAATAGAAGAAAAAATTTCCCCACTCTGAAAATTTTAGAGAACTTACAGAAAATATCAAGGTTTCTAATAAAAAAAAAAATTAAAAATTAAAAATGGTAATCATCGAGAAATTTTCGTTTTTTTCCGAAAAGTAGAAAAAAAACAATGCAGATAGCTCTGAATCATTTTTTTAAATATTTTTCTGAAAAGTACATTTAAAAACGAAAATTTTGAAAAAAAAAACATCCCGATTCGTCAATTTTTGAAGAAGTTATGGACATTTGAAAAATAAAAGGCCATTTTTTTTGAAATATTCATAACTTTTTATCGGTTTCGTAAAAAAATCTGAAAAAATTCTGAAAAATCTTTTTCATAGGGTAGAAAAAAATAAAAAAGTTTCAGCCAAATCGAAAGGGGTCAGGTTTTAAAGTGGTCGATTTGGCGTGGAATGCCCCATATATATTATATATTATATATTATATATTATACACTAGCTATAGATTATAGCTATTATAGCTAGACTAGCCGGAAACTTTAACGCGGTATTCTGGTCTGGAATTTTGAAAAAATAATTTTTTTTGCATATTGTTAAAGTTTAGACCTTTAAGAATATATCCTCAAAAGGAAATTTTTTAAATCCAATAATTTACGAAGTCGTAGCTATTTTAGTGACGCAGCAACTATGCCCGTCACATTGAAGCAAATCGGACTACAGACATTTTTCTCAAAACTATACTTCCCAACACGGCTGACATGATATCTCAAGATCTACTGAAGCGATCAACTTGAAATTTTTTATCAATCTTCAATATATAACTCTCTATTGCCTCTACCACGACTGTATCAAAATTATTATTTTTACTATTGCAAAAAAATTAAAAACTATGAAAAAAGCGTCAAAAAAGGCTTTTTTTCGTTTAGACAGCCACCATTTTGCGAACTTTTTTTTTTTCGTTTTCTCTGAGGTACGGACAATAACGGCATTCTAACTAATTGAGAATCTTCTTTTTCATTTTGTATCGGATGACTAGAAAAGTTGCAATCGTGTCAGCCAACACACCCCTTTTTTTTTACCCCTAACTGTACCAGTTTATAACTTATGTAATTTTGATTTTTTTCGTCGATAATGTTTATTGTCAAAATATTAACAAATATGTATTAAAAAAAAGAATTGTAAAAATTTTTTTTGTTTTTTTTATCGAGCTCGAAAACGCTCAAAATGTATATGCCTAGACCACAATACCGCCTTAATCGCTTTTTTTTCTTAAACCACTTTTCTTGAAGTCGATGAACACGATTTTCCAAAATCTAATGCACCGATTTAATATAATAATAATAATAATAATAATAATAATAATAATAATAATAATAATATGCATAACTAGTGATTGAAGGCAGATTTTTCAAAAAATTTCATTTTGGAATATTCCAAGTTTTTCAACAGAAATGTTGGTATAAATATTCGGAAGTGTAACTCTTGTCAGAATCGAGCTGATTTCTTTTTGTGTGAATTCTTACAGTTAAAAAACGTCATATTTAATATTATTATGGCAGCGCATAATGTTTATGCGCAACTTAAAAAATTTTTTTTGTTAATTAAATTATTTTTTATAAAATAAAATGAAGGAATTTAGCTACTAGAATAGATATTCCCGTTGCAGAGTTTCTGTTGTTTTTTTTTAGGTTTGATAAAAAACAAAGTTCTTATAATTTTTTTAAATATTCTTTTTTTATCAAACCCCAATAAAACAACAGAAACTCTGCAGCGGAGATATCTATTCTAGGAGCTAAATTCTCTAATTTTATTTTATATAAAAAAAAAAAATTCATCAAAAAAGTTGGGTAAAAACTTTATGCGCCATTAAAATACAACGTAATATAAGGTTTTACAATCATAAAGAATTGATGAAAAAATGTACAGGCTCTTTTTAGCGGGAGTTACACTTCCGAATATTCACCGCAATTTTATTAAATATTGTCTTGCTCTTTTGTATTGCTGAAAATTTTAAATATGATAATTTATTTATTATGAAAAAAAAAATTATGCTTTATTTTAACCTTTAAACTCCCTGTATCTCCTTAAGGCGGTCGAGTCAGCGTCAGAACGACGATTTTTAATAATAATTTATAATTTTCGTGGAATGCCTACGAATATGATGTATCGTCCATCATTTGAGGTACCATATGACCAATTTTTTGGGACTACTTAGAACCCTTAAGGTGCACCGGTTTACTGAAAAACCTATATTTGAGTTTTTACACTCTGGGCGTGATTAAAAAAAAACCGCTGGATGGATTTTGTTCTACAGCGTCTCATTTTCTTCGTAACGCTTTTTTTTCATTAGATGAAAGCGGTACATTTTTTTTAGACCTTTATTTTAGAGTTGCAGGCCTGTTTTGAAATCGTTAGCCTATTTTGAACTTTCCAGTCATTGTCCTGGTAACAATTTTGATTTCAATCAAAATGTGCCGCGTTCATCTTATGGGGAAAAGTGTTACGAAGAAAATGAGACGTCGTTGAGTAAAATCCGTCGAGCGGTTGATTCTTAATCACGCGCAGAGCGTAAAAACTCGAAACTGGGTTTTTCAGGAAACCGATGCACCTTAAGGGTTCTAACTAGTCCCAAAAATTTGTTCATCCGGTACGTCAAATGGTGGACGATACATCATATTTGTAAGCATTCTACAAAAATTATAAATTCACTGTAAAAAATTTTTGTATTAAATTTAATAAAAAAATATGAAGTTTTTATGCATACACAATATATTAATTTTAATATACGTTCGTATATTAAAATTCCAATATAAGTATATGAAAAATCAAATAACTTCTCTTAATTTTCATGTACGTTCGTATATTTTTAAAGCAGAATCATGAAAAAAGATATGAAAATTAATATTCTTTCGTATATTAAAATTAATAGAAATTATTAGATTTTTCATATACTTATATTGGAATATTACTGTGCACATTGTATATGAAATTTAGTATCCTGTATATGCATAAAAACTTCATATTTTTTTATTAAATATAATACAAAAATTTCTTACAGTGCAACTTTGTACGCCCGAGATATCCACATTAGAGATATTCGCAAGGGTCAGCTCGACCGAAAGTGCAATGGAAGAGCTTCGCCCGGAGGGACCGCCTTAATCATCACGGTATAACCTCTGCGCCAGGTAAGTATATTGGGCACGCTGGCCGTCCGGTATATAACACCGTCATACGCCTATTTCGCTTGGGCACAGAGGTCCGAGCGCATGCGACGCATAGCGGTGGATGCGTCAACTAGCACGGCCGCTGACATTGATTGTAATTTTGGAAAATAAGTGTATTAATTTCCAATAACGTATCTTAAAAATGCGAAAAAGCATATAGAAACCAATTTAATATACGGGGATTTGAATTTTCAACGTTCATCTTTTAATATTAATATCCAAATATTAAATTTAAGATGAAATTGTTAATTTTCCAATACCATGTATATTAATTCCGAGTTCGTATACTTGTTATTGAAATTCCCTATACTGTATGTTAAATTTCATTACAACATTGAAAAAAAATTTCAATGGTTGATTGCAATTTTAAGAAATAAGTGTTTTAATTTTCAATAATGTGTTTGAAAATTGCGAAAAAGTATACAAAAACTATTTTCATATACGGGTATATTAATTTTCAATGCTCACTCTTTTAATTTTAATATACAAATATTAAATTTAAGATGAAATTGTTAATTTTCCGATACCTTGTATATTAATTCCGATTTCATATACTTGTTTTTGAAATTTAATATACTTTTGTATATTAAATTTAATAACATTTTTTACAGTGTTATTATTAATTCGCCGTGTTGACGGTGACTCGACCGCCTTAATACTTTACTGAGTCATACTTTTCAATCCATATCCTTCTGGATTCTAGAAATGATCTCGCGCATATTTTTCGCGCGTTTCTTTTCTCCAGGGAACCGGAAGTAAGAATTTCCGGCAGCTTGCTTTTTCCAATTTACAAGTATGTGCACGATCTGTATACGAGGCATTCCACGTCAAGTCAGCCATCCCATTTTTTGAAATCGCCAGAAATCGCATACAAATTTTTAGAAAGCAGTTCCAACTATCAAGAAAATATGTGCTTTTTTCAGATTTTTAAATTACATTTTTTAGCTGGAAAAAAATACAAAAAATTTGTTTGTCCCATTTTGTAACTCGAAAATTATTCATCGTACGAAAAAAAAAGTAGAACATAAAATTTAGGATTTTCAACGTGCTTTTCACTGAAATTTATTACTAACTCCTCCGAAAGCTCTATATGCCATTTTCGGAGCAAATAATGTTTTGATATTTTTTTTTCTCAGAATTGACATCTTCGATTCGTCTGTAGTTTTAACAGTTTGTTACTCGATATATTTACGGACTATGAAAAAATTGGCGTAGTGGAGAATCCATTACTTCAAATGCATTTTTATTGATACAATCTATCATTATAGAGTGATTTAACGAATTAGTGTAGATGTCGATATTTTATCATTATTAATCGTAGACAGGGAAAAATAATAAAATAATCTCGTTTTGATACTGCGAAGATTATTCCAGGAACAAAGCAGTATCATTGCTTTATTCCCAAAAATCATTCCCAAATCGAACTAAAAAAGTACGCATTGGCCATAGAAACGTCGGTGTATCCAAAGAGGGTAAATTAATTCTTTTTTGCAATCGAGAGACGTGAGTAGCCTTTGACTCAAATTTGAATAGACTCTATCGGTGTCCATGGGTCCATTGATAAAGTTTATTGAAATGTACAAAAAGATATTTAAAAAAATTAAAAATGAAAAAAGTTGAAAAAATTAAAAAAGTACAAAAAATAAACAAAAATGCGGGCTTTAGAAAATATCTATAGATAGTCTCAACCCTGTTAATGCACAGAGAAATTTGTGTATTAATTTGGAATGAAGAACGCATGGGACGCAATGGATTCTCCACTGAGCCATTTTTTTTACAGTCTGTAAATATATGAAGTAAAAAACTGTTTGAACTACAGACAAATCGAAGATGTCAATTCCGAGAAAAAAAATATCAAAACATTATTTGCTCCGAAAATGGCATATAGAGCTTTCGAAGGAGTTCGTAAAAAATTTCAGTGAAAAGTACGTTGAAAATCCTAAATTTCATGTTGTACTTTTTTTTTCGTACGATGAATAATTTTCGAGGTACGAAATGGAACAAGAATATTTTTTGTATTTTTTTCCGGCTAAAATATGTAATATAAAAATCTACAAAAAATCACGAATTTTCTTGACAGTTAGAACTACTTTATAAAAATTTTTTTGCGATTTTCGGTGATTTCAAAAAATGGGGTAGCCGACTTGACGCGGAATGCCTCGTATATGAAGGTGCAGGCTAAAGAATCACTTGGCTCCCCCTCGCTTTCCTTTCCCAGTCACTGCATCCAACTGCAAAGAAGGCTGGCACCATCGAAAAGTAGAATTCGGCGCCGGAGCAGGAGATTGTAGCCAGCGAAGAATTGCGAATCAGACACGAACGAGTACTGCAGCGTAAGTGTGGAAGAGAAGGGTGGAAAGAGGGCGAGAAGTTTACGGGATTGCTTCTGTACAATGGCGAGAGATAAGTCTTGACCTCTGCAAGATTTATCCGCAACGATCCGAATGCAAACTGATCGATACAATCTCGTGTCTTCATTTTGCCTTGTAATTCTATCTTCTCGCTGAGAATCTGGCCCAATGTAAAGTGCATTGACTACGAAATTTCTTTTAGGAAAGTCGTTCTTTTTCACAATAATAGTTCTCAGATGAAAGAATCGCAAATGAAATTGGTAATCGACGATGTGAGTGTACTTTCTTGTCACCACTCCTAAGTCCCAATTTTTTTAAGTCTTCGTTACTTCAATAAAAATCTGGCACATCAGAAATTTGCATATTGTTTTCTCTTATTTTATTTATTTATTTATTTATTTGGCTCTTTTTGTGAGATAGTAAGAAAATCAATTCAGGATTCTATACTCGAATTAAGGGAGAATGTGTCAGAAATTTTTTTAAAAAAGCATTGTTTTTGTTGCATTTTTTCAAAGCATATGTTTTCAAAAACATTCAGATAAAATTTCAAGTTCGAATTCTGATAATGGACTCGACTTACGTTAGTGAGAGTTTCCCCCAGTGAATAGTCAAAAACTTATGAAACGATTTTATATTTTTTAAATATATGAAATCACAATGACTAAACCGATTTTGAAGATATTGATAATTTTTCAATGAAAATTGCTATGAAATAAATTTAATATGAGTCATTCCATGTCAATTCAACGACGTTTTGTTAGTGACCCCTTTCGATTTTTATTATTTTTTATTGATAATTATTTTATAATTATTTATTATACATGCAAAAAGAAGTATCCATGTAAATTTTCAGCTCTTTATCTTAAACCATACCGAAGTTATTGATTTTTCAAAAAATATTCTTGAAATGATCAAAATTTCTACAATAGCTAAGATATTCGAACTTGCTAGGAGGTTATTTTTTTTGTTTTTCAATGTACTTTTTGAAAAAAGTATCGAAAATTAAGAAATTTTTTTTATGTCTGTAATGTATGTTTTATGTTTTTAATGTATTTTTCGCTGTTTTAAGCTAAAAAAATCGATTCTCTTTCAATGGGACCTCTTCGATTAAAAAAAAAAAATTATAAAATTCTACGTAAAAAAACTAAATTTTGGAGATTTTACCAAAGATGGGATTCAAATACTTCTTATTCAAACTTTTTTTTTCGATTTTTTGTTTCGTAATTTTGATCTTTTTTCCTTCTATGATTACAATAGTTGATTTCAATGATGTTAATATAAATATTTTATCTTCTCTCACATAGTTCCTTCGTAAATTATAATAATTAACATTAAGAATGACAATTCAAGTATGTTTTGCACTTAATTCAATTTTTTTACATAAAAATTGCAATTCTTAATGTTAATTAATATAATTCACAAAGAAAATATTTGAGGAAAGTTGAATTAATTATTTTAACATAATTGAAATCAACTATTGTAGTCATAGAAAGAAGAAAGATCAAAATTACGAGAAAAAAAAGTGTAATAAGAAATTATTTGAATCCCATCTTCGGTAAAATCTCAAAAATGTTGTTTTCTCAATTTTCGATATTATTTTCAAAAAGTACATTGAAAAACAAAGAAATAATCTAGCAAATTAGAATATCTTGTTTATTGTAGAAGTTATGCTTATTTTAAGAATATTTTTTCAAAATCAATAATTTCGGTATGGTTCAAGATGAAGAGCTAAAAATTTACATGGATACCTCTTTTGCATGTATAATAACATATTAAAACATAAAAAAATCGAAGGGGGTGACCGAAAGAACGCCGTTGAATTGACATAGAATGACTCATATACACTTAATAAAATAACAATAACACCATCCTTAAATGCCTGAGAAAAAAATTCTCAACCATTCACAATTTTTGCACCCTTTACAGTGACTTCCCCTCATAATATGATAATTAACACACCACAGTAACACAATGCAATACAATGTAATTAAACTATCGATAAAATCTAAACACCCGTTATATTTTGAACGCAATTTCCCTCTAATAAAAAGCGTTTGGTGCTTGGAGAATTAGTGCTAATGTTTTGTTCCATAGCTCAAAGCCTTCTCATGTTATGAGGGATTAATTCCTGATTTTTTTTTAATTTCCAACTTTCTGCCATGAAACTCTCGCAACAAAAATGTATCACAAGAACAATGCTCTTTTAGTGTAGCAGCAAAGGGGTGAATTTGGCCTCAGAGGTCGTCGCTACCGTCACAAGGAACCGGATCGCACTAAGTCACGATAATGCCTAAGCTCGTCATGATTTAGGATCGATAATATAATACGAAATTCTCACGAAGGCCGTGTCAGGGTTTGCCATATATTGTCCCTGATCTACGCCGATGAGGGTGTAAGTAGCACGTAGCATGGAGCCAAAAGGAGCTGGACACAAATTCTCCCATATTTCACCAGATTTTTCTACGTGTATATTTATATAAATATATATATATATATTTATGATATATATACAGGGTGTTCCAGGGGTGCAATTCAATACCGCAAGGATAAATTCGCGACATAATATCGAGTAGACAAGTCCTTAGCCATTTCTTGGTATTTTGAACCCCTGAATTGTTATTGATTTTTTTAACCAGCCAATTAGATGCGCCCGTTTCCCTTGCGCACACCAATAAGCGCGAGGGTAGGCATGGTGGGATCATAGCTCATCTCAATGGGCGCATCTCATTGGCTGATTAAAAATATTAATTACAATTCAGGGCTTCAAAATACCACAAAATGCATGCATCTCATTGGCTGATTGAAAAAATTAATAACAATTCAGGGCTTAAAGATACCAAAAAATGACAGAGGACTTTTCTACTCGATATTACGTCATGAATCTACCCTCACGTTATTGACATTCACCCCTGGGACACCCTGTAGATATACATATATATCGTTTATATAAATATGTATGTATATATATATATATATATATATAATGTAAACAATATTTACATGATGAAGATTACGTATAAGGGAAGGCAGGGAATTACGATTTACAACTTTTACGACTGACGGCTTTGCTTACAGCTGTAATATGTATTGGTCGCGACATCGCTGCCCTCCGAGCTTCTTTGCGAGAATCGATGGACGCAGCGGAGCTTTTTTTTTTTACCCCTTTACCGTAATGTCATACCTATAATGCACGTACGCCAGCTGAGCTTCGAGTTTCTCGTGGTAAAGCTCGGCTGACACGCGCTCGTGGCATTGGCACTCAATATTTTTCCACCCGGTATTATGCGTTATAACGCTATATATAGCGTGTGTTGCGTGTTTTACGAGACAGGAATCGATAAAACCTTTATATCTCCCTCCAGGTTACCGCAGAAAAATTGTCATAAAAATAAAGGTTTTATCCTCCGGTGTGAGCTTTTTCTTTACTACTTTCTTTCAGGAGAGGTCATTGTCGTGTGAATCTACGGTTTCCCGCGTCATTGTGGCGTTTGTGATTCCTCTCTGCAATATCATTGGTAGCGACCAGGAATCGATATTTTCTAGGGTTTTTTTTATTGATAAAAAGTTGTAAGGTGCTCACCAGTTTTCAGAGGCGTCCTCGTCGAGGATGCTCCCGTCAGCTAGTCGATGCGGCAAGTTGGACGTTGTCCTTGGTCGATTGCGGACTCTCGGTGGACCAACGACCCCGGTACGGGTTAGACCAGCACGAAAGGATGCCCTTGCCCTGTCGACTGCTCAAGTCCACGTCATTGAATCTTATTAGTAATTGGTTAGTACTTTTGTGTGTATGTGACATACACTACGGTCCAAAAGTTTGGAAACACTCGACCCCGATGCACCCGTCGCACAAAAAGTTTTGCTGCTCTTTTAAAAATTTAGGTATCTCAATTTAACAACGATGTCTCAAAGGGGACATATTCAGCTTCATTCCGCTCTTTCCACCAAATTTTTTTCGATTTTTTTGAACCCGGTAAGCCCTTTGAAACATGGTCGTTTTTTGACTTTTTGGCGTTGAAATTTTGGCGCTTGACACAAGAAATTTTTCAAGTCATCGAAATATTTTTTATCTTAAACAATTGGATCTCTTACCTCATCTACACCGGTATTTTTAATGAAAATGCCTTATCTGCACAGGTTTTTTTTTTTATGTAAAGACGTATAGATGAGGTAAGACACCCGATTGTTTACCATAAAAAAAAATTCCGTTGACACAAAAAATTGGCGAAAAAAACTTTTGAAAACAAATTTTGAAAAAATTTCATTGAATTCAGAATGATTGTAAGCAACTTTTTACCGTCTTAGTGATTTCATGAAAACCCAGTAGTTTTAGAGTTACGCTACATTTTATAAATATGGTAGTTTTTGCAAAAAAAAAGTCGTACAAAACTTTTTTAAAAAGGAAATTGAAGGTTACACTCCCCCCACAAGTTTTTCATGCGAAAACAGTAAAAAAAGAAATTTCACGGGCCATGCGTCAAAATTTCAACGTAAAAAAAATGCCCAAAAATGACCCTGTTTCAATGGACGTACAGGGTTAAAAAAAAAAATAGAAAATTCTATTTTAGAAAAAGCAAAATAAAGTTGAATACGTCCCCTTTAAAATGCCGCTTGTCGAATGTAAATATCTTTATTTTTAAAGGAGCGGTGAAACTTTTTGTGCGGTGCGGAATCGGGGCGAGTGTTTCCAAACTTTTGAGCAGTAGTAACATACATATATAATAAGGTTATCACGTCCACGTTTGCCTATATCCTGCTATCATTAAAAATATTTTACGAATTGCACTATGCGCATAGAGAATTTCAAGGAAAAGCCTGAAGCAGCGTGACATCGGCATGAATATTTGGCAAGGCTCGAAGATATTTTAGATTTTATATTGTAGTACCGATTGTGTATTCCAGGCTCGAATCAAGGACTAGTTTTAAGTGCCTAGAGTATTCAAGAACGAGCAAGCGACAGAGGGAGAGAGAAGAAGGGTAGAAAAAGTTCAGTAAAATGCATCATCGCGAACCGTGGCAAGTGGGCACGAAGGTGCTTTTGCGCCATTAAGGATGAGTGGGTGGCTCTGGTATTCTTGAACATAATATATATAGCGAATAAAATCCAGTTCTCTAAGTGATTCGATGAAAAAGCACACTTCCACATTCACACACACGTATAAAGGTAGGCTTAATCCCGTCGTAATGCCGGGGTTAACCCTACCTATCTGGTTTAAAGTGGTCTTAACCAAACCCAGGCCCCAAAATCAGACCCTAGACCAACTTGTGACCCCAAAACCCCTTTAAACTAGATAGGTAGCGTTAACCCCGTCGTAAAGCTGGGGCTGAGCCTACCTATCTCGTTTAAAGTGGTCCTAACCACATCCAGTCCACGAAGTCAGACCCCAGACCAACTCAAGACCCCAAAACTACTTTAATCTAGATAGGTAGGGTTAACCCCGCCGCAAAGCCAGGGTTAACGCTACCTACCTAGTTTAAAGTGGGTCTAATGACATCCAGGCCCCAAAATCAGACCCTAGACCCAAAACCTAAACGATCATTAGGGCCCCGCTGTCCAGGAACAAAAAACCCCGACGATGAATCATAGGGGGATGACAGAGTCCATTGGTTAGTTTCCACGTGACTGACTCGAACTGGACAAAAAGCGCGGACTACGATGACTGAATGGTCAAAGGGCTCAACCAGGATCTGCTAAACATTGTGAGTTACGTGTCCTTTTTTCTCGTGGCAGATCGATATGTGGAGAAACGAGAGCGAGAGAAAGACGACGGTAGAGGGAGGTTATAACACGTTTATTACCGGGTCAGGGTTAACTGTTAGGCGCGCCGCGCACACTATGAAAGCTCGGGCGACGTTCAACGACGACGAGTCGTCGAGCGCTATCCGACGACGACCATCGTGCACCCCTTTGCCCCCTTAAGTAAAAATAGAAAGCGAATACTCCAGTTACGAAGCGTTGATGCAGATGGACGGATCACGGACGACTTACGGCTGACTATCAGAGGGGAAATTGCATGTGTCTTTCTTATTTGTAACACACCACCGCAATGCGAGCCCACAAAATGCCCGAGCCAACACACAACGCTGGACACACGTATCGTTTTTCGTAGACGAGTTGGCTACCCCGAGACTTTATAGATCGCAGCGAATACGTGTCTGAGTGTGTGTGTGAGTTGCACTTTACAATAAAATTACTGTATAACTGAGGCTAGCTGGTCTCTTCCTAAACCCACCCCCGCACCAACGACTATGGCAAACGACTTGTCCATGAGAATGGCACATTTCGAACTTTAGCATAATGCTGCGTACATATATCTCACACATTGCAGCAAGGATGACAATTAAGCCAATCTTATTTTATTCACACTGACGCGTGGCCCCGTTGCATTATGCAGAGGAATTGCGCACAAGTCGTCCTCGACTATACTCGAAAAAACTGTCTCTGTGACCTGGCTTCCTAAGTTTCAGACAGTGTTGGACTTGGACCGAGCACTAAGGCTGAATATAGGGATTGTGTGATTGTAAATTGAGCGATATTTTGATGATGGTAATGAGGACCTCATGGGGATTCATCCCGATGAGTCGAAATTTAGAAACTCAAAATGGCTGCGATAAAAGAAAATGGGTAAAAACTGTACACTGAAAGAAATGATATGCCATATTCATTGTTATTTTAAGAACAACGAAATTTCTGTAGTAGCTTCAACTGGAAAAATGGTTACCATAACTATATCAGTTATACTTAAGGTAAGAGAGTAACTCATAATTTAATCTTCATGAGGATTCATCCTGATGAGTCGAAACTTAGGAACTCAAAATGGCTGTGATAATGGAAAATGGGTAAGAACGGTACACTGAAAGAAATGATATGCCATACTCATTGTCATTTTGAGAACCACGAAATTTTATAGCAGCTTCAACTGGAAAAATGGTAATCACAACTATATCAGTTATAATTAAGATAAACGGTAACTCATAATTTAATTACTCTTCACAGAGGAGTTTAAGGCGATATTCTGGTCTAGGGGCATACATTTTGAGCGTTTTGTGGAGCTCGATTGAAAAAACGAAAAATATTTGTACCATTATATTTTTTACAACATATTTATTAATATTTTGATAACAAACAAAAAAATCGAGGAAAAAAATGAAAATGAAATATATTATAAACTGGTAAAGTTGGGGATCAATAAAGGGTGTGCTGGTTGACACGATTGCAACCTTTTCATACATAATTTAAAATTTAGAAAAGATTATTAAAAAAGTTGTTTTATTTTTTATAATAACTAGAGCTTTTGAAAATTTCACACATTAGTGTTTATTGTATCGAATGTCATACGATATCACATAAACTATTATTAATACGAATATATAATTAGTTAGTACCTATTAAAAAATGCATCATTGATTTTTTTTTATTTATTACTTTTTCCAAAATTAATAAAACATTTCTCCACAAATAATTGATTTTTTTTTCTTATTTAGTAATATCTTTCTCGCTTATTACTAATTCCATGAAATAATTAGTAATATTTTGTCGTTAATTACTCATTTTTTTTGAAAAATTAGAAATGTTTTGTCACTAATTACTTATTTATTATAAAAATTAGTAATATGTTCCCGCATAATTACTAATTAAAAATAATAATAATAATATTTTTTTGCTAATTATTAATTTTTTGAAAAAATTGGATAACAAAAATTGATAGGTTTTATTGCCGATCACTGCAGCAAAACTACAAAAGTTAAAACAATTACAAGTTATTGGCTAGACTAGAATACCCCTTTCAGGTTACGCTTTGACGTGACGGACATAGTTGCTGCGTCACTAAAATAGCTATAACACCGTAAATTATCGGAAATAAAAAATTTCCTTTCGAGATTATATTCTTAAACGTAAATTGATTTTTTCAAAATTCTAGACCAGAATACCCTCTTAAGGATACTCTCCGATGTGACTGGCATAGTTGCTGCGTCACTAAAATAGTTATAGCTCCCCAAAGTATTGGCATTAAAAAATTTCTTTCGAGATTATATTCTTAAATGACTAAACTGCAAGAATATGCAAAAAAAATTGACTTTTGCAAAATTCTAGACCAAAATACTCCATCAAATCGATTGGAGTTAAAGTTTTGCCTCCTCATCGTGGACGGAATTTTGTTTTCGTGAAAAATGATTTTTTAGAGAGATGTCATGCCTTGAAAAAATGTCCGGATTCAAAAGTTTTCAAAAAACCTAAACAATGGAAACGTTCAGAGATATGATCATTGATGCTAGAATAGATGTAGGTCATGACGGTATTGTTAACCATCATTTCTTTCAGTGTACTTTTCTGGGCTTGCAGACAATCATTAGATATTTAAAAAAGTGACATGGTTAGTCCACTCAAAAAAATCGAAATCTAGCACTTCAGAGTGCACATAGCCAAAGCCAAACTTCGAATGACACTTCTACAATCAAAAGTCAAGCTCAAAGGAGGAACTAAACTTCCAGTGGAACAGTTCGACGGCAGTATGGAAGAACGTGCTATCTCAAATTGTGCTAGAAGAACGTGCTATCTCAAATTGTGCTAGAAGAACGTGCTATCTTAAATTGTGGTAGAAGAACGTTCTTCTAGCACAATTTGAGATAGCACATTTTTCTAGCACAATTTGAGATAGCACGTTCTTCTAGCACAATTTGAGATAGCACGTTCTTCCATACTGCCGTCGAGTTGCTCTCACGATGACCTAAAATATGTGAATAGAAAAATATTAAGATGTCGTGGTAGATAATCTACTGATTCAGATGCACAAGATCAAAGGAGCTCTTACAATGACCTAAAATATGTAGAAAAATATTGTCTATCTTTTTGTGTGTTAGTCCACTGATTCAGATCCACGAGAGTGGAATGTTAACCGCATAGCTATTTATTAAGCTATTTATAATAGCTTAAGAGAGAAAACTCACAGCGCGTGGCGAGTCTGTTGTTGGCTTGACTGGCAGGTGGAGGTACGGGCGGTGGCGGTGGTTGAGCGCTCAGATCCTCGAAGTTAATTATCTGTAGACAAATGTCGTCAACCTCGCTTCTGATAAGCGCAATGACTTCGCTGCAGAGGAACTTGGTGCCTGAAACATTTGACAATGAACACAATTCAACGTAAGACAAAATTGTTCATACAAATACTGATTGGTCAAAGGATCAAAATGAAGGCTTGGCTTTGATACAAATAACGAGCATAACTTTTGCATTGGCTATTTCAGTGCCGATCGAAGCGTCATCATCCTCGATTCCCAGTCAGAAACCCAAAAAATTTGTTCTGTATTCAGACATAAACGAAGCTTTTAACGAGCTTTCCCATTAGTCGTTCGTTGCCTGTTAGTCTCTTAATTTAGCCCAAGTGTTCCGCGAACAAAGAGGATGTACGAGACATAAAAAAAACAACGACTAATTGTGGGATCTTCGTTCAAACGGATCTTCTCGGGTCAGGGTCGAACAGGGTCGCTCGACGATGGGAAGCAGAAAATAGGGGAAACGAGAAAAGTCATGTGAACCACAAATCACGAAACACTCTCGATCACTCCTTGACTCTGATCCCCTCGGACTACATCACAGTTGGAACAACATTCTGGGGATGTGGAGATAAAGAGACTCAGAGCATTTCGAGCCACCCTCGTTTTTCGTTTACCGGGCAAATCTTGTACGTGTTTGTGCCAGTGACGTCATTATACCGAAAGGACTTAATGATCCACTTCTATTTCCGTGATACAGAAAATGCCAATTTCCGTGGTCAGGGACAGAGAAAGCGAAGCACTCGACAGGCAATAATAATACTCGCATGGCGCGACGGAAATGGAAAGAGACGGAATTATCCGCTGTCGGATGTGGCCATCACCGGTCTTCCGGAATTTCCAGCTCTCTTCGATTCTATACACAGCCCATTGTGCCACCTGTATTGTACGTAAGGCTTGGACATGTCTTGGGGTGTGAAAAAAAGAGTCAAGGTTGAAACACCTTTTCATAAAATTATTGGAGTCTCATTTGGTACTTCTGGTGATCCTTTGATGACAGCAAGGTTGAAGCACCTTTTCATGAAATCATCGGAGTCTCATTTGGTACTTCTGATGGTCCTCTGATGACAGCATTAACCCGTACAATTTTTCGTGGCTTCAGTTTTTTCTAAATGACATCTCGTCAATTCTAATGGAAAACATTAGGGGTGTGCGAATATTCGAATTTTCGAATTATTCGAATAGTTCAAATAATTCGAATGGTTCGAATGATTCGAATTATTACCGCACACCCCTAGAAAACATTGAACCGTTATGACTGTTTCGATCTGATGGAGGCAACCTCGTGTGGACGGAGGAGTCACGTTCGACACTTGAGGAAAAAGAGGTGATCAACGGCCCAAAGATAAGAAAAAATCAGCGGAAGAGAGAGAAGAGATTCGAGGGCCCTAGCTTTGTGCTGTCGGAGTAGTTTGGGCTCGTTATCTCCTTCTCTTTGAGGACTTTTCATCCCTCTTATGTCCCCCTGGTACGTTCATCAAGACCGAAGCACCGGAGTTTGCTGAGGTAGCTAAGACAGGGTGTCAGAAACGTATTCCCTAGCTGCTTCAAGCTTCCCCGTGAGAAGCAGAATGAGAAGGTGCAAGAGAGGATTCCGGAGCAGGAGGGAAAGGGGTAGTAGAGGAGTTTGTGGAAGGCACGTAAAGCACAAGCATGGAACGAGGGTGAACGCACCCTGAGCCAGCCATTCTGTTCTCGGGGCTGGTTTGTGCAATGGGCACGAGCGAGATGGAAAACTTGGGCGATCGAAGCGGGTGTAGAAAAGCGACGGAGAATCGAGCGCCGAGAGAAAACTGTGGTGAGAGGGATGAAAAGAGGGCTTTCATCGACCCACACACAGACGAGCCCTCGCTCCAATCTGCAGAGATTTTTTCTCCCTGACTGCATCGCGCGAATATAAAGACGATGTTACGGTGATCCTAACGTTAAATGAATATATATTTCAATACGCATTGGGGAATATCTTCGGGGCTAAAACCGGATCATTCACGCTGAAGCTATAACACCACCGAGAAATCGAGGAAAAGCAATATATCCGGAGTTTGGCTTAAACAGTGCTACCAAGGAGTTTTAACGAGCTACGAAACGACCTGTCGACGTGACAGTTGTTGATACTAAATTTGTTATTCCAATGTCCCAAATATGTTCCGCCACGGAAAGATCTTAAATTCATGAAGCTTCGCATGAAAGCTGTAACGCCATTACGCCAAATTCTCGGACCAATTACGCATGTGTTGATTGATTTTTTTTGCCAGATCTGATTCGGCGTAGAGCCTAGCAATGTCAGGGAAACCTTGAAAATAGACGGAAAAATCAACTTAGTTGGTTCAACCAAATAGCTTAGTGCTCTGAGCGCCAGACGAGAAATTGGTTGGATCAACTAGATGATTGGTTGGGTCAACTAACACCCTATTTTTTAGTTACCACAACTAAGTCGTTTACAATGACTTACCACAACTAAGTCATTTTGAACGACCTAGAGAAATCGGTTGGATCAAGTAGATAGTTGGTTGGGCCAACTAACCAACCCTATTTTTTAGTCTCCACAAGTAAGTCGTTTAAACGACTTAACACAACTAAGTGGTAAGTACACGGAAAAAACGATTTGGATCAACCAATCAGCTTAGTGCTATAAGCGCTAGACGAGAAATTCATTGGATGAACTAGATAGTCGGTTGGGTCAACTAACCAACCCTATTTTTTAGTTACCACAACGAAGTCGTTCAAAATGACTTACCACAACTGAGTCGTTTTAAACGACCTGGAGAAATTGGTTCGATCAACTAGATAGTTGGTTAGGTCACCTAACCAACCCTATGTTTTAGTTATCGCAAGTAAGTTGTTTAAAACGACTTCCCACAACTAAGTGGTAAGTACACAGAAAAAACGACTTAGTTGGTTCAACCAAACAACTTAGTGCTATAAACGTTAGACGAGAAATTGATTGGTTCAACTAGCTAGTTGGTTGAGTCAACTAACCAACCCTATTTTTTAGTTACCACAACTAAGTCGTTTAAAATGACTTACCACAACTAAGTCGCTTAAAGCGACTCCCTATTCTTAGTTTCCATAACTATTTTTTAGTTACCACAACTAGTTACCCTATATTTTTTAGTTAGTTCACCCAACCAACTATCTAGTCGACCCAACCAATTTCTCCTCAGGCGTTCAGAGTACCCAGCTCTTCGGTTGAACCAACTAAGTCGTTTTTTCCGTGTAAGAAGGAAACATGTACCCTAACGGGTTTCAGAAAATTGTGGAGCGTTAATCAAATAACAGCTGGTGGGCTCGAAATGAAAGGAGGACAAAAAAGCCACGATAAGAAACAATCTAGTGTGTTTGTTCTGTGATACAAGGCTAGACGACGAGAGAAAATGAGACACCCGAATTTGTGAGACAACGAGCCAGGGGGTCGCGGAGTCTCTAAGGATCTCGTGAAAGAAATATCAACGTCCAAGAGGGAAGGAACTACACGGCTGCGGGAGATTCCGTCGTAGTTGTGGATGAACCTTTTGCAGTGGTTTCTACGAACAAACACAGCCACGGCTGCTGTGTTACCCGCTGGGTGTGGGCTTCTGGCTTCATTCCAAATGTACGAATTCGTGCGGACCTCCCCGGTTCGCCTCTCGCGGACCCTGGCGCTCTTTTTGCAGTTACGATTTAAATATAGATATACAAACGTCCTTAAGAATACGACGAATCCGGATGCCGCAGCACACGAGGGATCACCAGAGAGGGAGAGAGAGTGAGATGGGAGGAATCAAATATACATTTACCGGAGGCAAAGTGAGGATCAGCGGGTGGCCCGATGTTCCAAGCACGCAGACGTCACATTTGGTTCGTGACGTTGCTCGTATCTCAATACAGTTCCGCTGTATTATTCCGCGGGCAAACGGATTTCCCGCGGAGTTATATATAGTCAGAGATTGCCAAAAATACGGCTGGTGCAAAATCACGGTTCGCGATGTCACTTATAGCACGTCATCTTGAAATTCATTCGTTGATGTGACAAAGGGACGATGATGACAGTGGCGGAACCGCATAGAAGAATAATAGGCCTAATTGCCGAAGTGAGGACGAATACATCAGCCGTTGGTCGGGTTAATGGCTCCCTCCGAGGAGCCAACCAATTGGTCGATGACGCTGCGGGTCGGGAGTTCGTGACGTCATCACGAGTGCATTGCCCCAGTGACGTGGCGAGGTGTGCCACGACGCGGAGTAGGGATTGACTGCGCCGAAATAGAGGGAAAGAGAGAGAGAGAGGGAACGAGCGCCTCGAAAATAGCAAGAGGGCTGTGAGCTTGCGAACGATCCCCAAACCTCTTCCACCCTCTCACGCTCTCTTGCTCTCTCTCTCTCTCTCTCTCTCTCACTCTCTCTCTCTCTCTCTCTCTCTCTCTCTCTCTCTCTCTCTCTCTCTCTCTTTCTCTGTTCCCCTTTTCCAATTCTGCTTTTATGTACACACATGCGCCACCCGGCATTCGCGCAAGCTCACTCTTTCCCTCCTTTTATCCTGCGACGCAGATACAGGCCCTTACATAAATACATAAACCTCCATACCCAGCACATTCAACATCAAAGCACCGAGAGAGATCCGGATGCTCACTTGTTGGATGCACGTGACGAGACCCGCGAGATTGCCCTCAATGTCAGCCTTATGAGCTAGTTCAGAGGATTTGTTTGAGTTCTTGGACTGATTTGTGGAATAAGAGCCCCGTAAAGATGTGCGGAGGATCGTAATACTCGTTTCAGAACCTTTTTTTTTTAATCACCAGATGCTCTGTGGCCATGTGATTCCCACAAGCTACATCAGAAATCATTTATGACCCAAGTTGGCCAATCACGAGGCAGTGAAACTCGCAGATAGATGCTGAGGATGAGGGAAGAATGAGGTAAATATGGGACTCGTGGGCAATCGAAGAAATACGAAACGACCTACCATTCACGTTGGTATGAACACCGTCGCAACAACCGAACTTCTGCGCAGAGGAAAAGCAGCTCTCGAGCGAACAATACGACTGAATATTCAGCACACTCTGTGGCTTGATCGTTGAAGCACTATGCAGCATTGAGTTTCGAGGCTGTATTGAAAGTTCCGGACGTGGTCCTCACGGTTTCACGATGAAAGGTAAATTTCGCCAATCCAGACCGACCAAGGACTCGAGACTCGATCCTGCTCCAGTTCTTGGTGAGAGTCTATGGCACAAATCGGTATAACATGTCCGATTTCTCGGACAAGTATCCTCCAATGGCGAGTACCAAAGATTGTCGCGAGGAAACGGAAGAACCACGAAGGCTCCGTTATGGAGAATTCCCAGAGGTACCGGGAACTCAGTCGATCAGAACGTGCCACAAATTCAACATCTCAGAGACAAAATTCACTTTATCCACTGGATATGAAGTCTCTCTCTTCATCCGCCGAACACATTCACTTCGTGGTCATCGAGAGAATAGGAAAATCGCAACAGACGCCAACTTAAACGCATGCAACACTTCGTACTTGACAACAAACTTCTGTTTACCGACGTAGTCGGTAGTTGAGAAACACGCGTTGGTATTGTCGTTGAAACTTTTGTCTCTCGACTGCGTTTATTCAGCGGACCGATCTGACTCTGCGGTAGGACAGTGTAGTATGAGCTTTACAGCTGCAGAGAAAAGAGAACGACCTCTTTGCTCGCGACGTTTCTACGCCTGGCAGCGTGACTCGTGCTTGCTTCCCTGGACCTGTACGCTTGGTCTTTCGAAATTAGACTTTCGAATGCTACAAAGCTATACGCGTCACGGTTCCCCTCCACATGATGCGTTGTTGCTGACTAAATGATACACGAGGAGTCGCTACGAAGTAAGGTGGAAAGCTTGACTCATTCTTTTAATTTGTGTTTGGTCTTTATCTGCACAGATCAGGCTGGGTCTTTCTCTCAGTGGCATTGGTTCATTGTCCTTCGATGTTGCGATACAATGGACAGCTTTAATCCCAACGAAAGTACCTGTGACATCATTGGTTCCGGACCAAAGCTAACAGCTTTGTTGACAGGTTGACTTAGGAATATTACTTAAGTAATCTATTCCTAACATTCTGGTGAAACTATGTTCGTAATGGCCGATCAATATAGAGACATCAAATGGTATTACCGATTTGGTATCAATTGTAAGTTGAGGATTAGGGTAATAGACAGAGAAGAGTGGCTTAATCCATGAATTTGGGTTTGCACTTATTGGACCCGCATTTAAATGCAGGCAGAAACCACTGAAAATGTTTCTGAAGGTTTGTACTAATCACAGTGATTTAGGCTTTTGGGATCAACTCCCCTCCATCGTGGAACATCCATGTCCAAACGCCTCACCGTGATGGGTGGGGGGGGGGGGCGATGTTCGGTTTCGAGGTTGTTTCCCACGTGGTTTTTAATGACTTAGATATGGCTTCTATAGCCGAGCAGCTGTGATACAATGAACCATTGAATCACGGCTCAGGAGGAGCCGACCCACGCACCATCTGGTAGTCGTGCTTGAATTTATTTGTATTACCACCAGAGATTTAGGTAGGTACCGATTGTATCGACGAAGGTTTTTTCCGTAGAATTCCCCCACCTTTTACGAATGCGGTACATGTGGTACAAGAACGGACTATAGTCGCAAAAATAGGGTCAAGTAATGAAGAAATAGAGGTAGAGGTGAAGAGGAGGTACCTCGGGCTCATTGGAAGACCAATAAGAAAAGGATCGATCATAAGAGGTTGTTAAGGCCTCACAATCACATCCAAAATTATCAATGTATTCAACTGTTTGGAATTCAAAAATGCGGTTCGATAGACTATAACAACAAGTTTATCATGAAAAATACTTTCGGAATTTTTCAGATCAACCAACATTTATTGGGGATATCATGCCGACCGTGACGCGACCTCGAATGACGTCATTTATCAACGAGTAATTGTTGTAAGTAAATTAAAGTAACTAAATAAGGAATAAAGAATTTGTTATGTTGTGAATACCCACAATGTGCAATTAAATAATATTTTCTGGGCGTAGGTTAGGCCTCAAACCAAACTGATTGTGGGCCACGTGTGAATATACAATATTTTTGTTACACGACTTTCCGGTCATTGCCAACATGTGTTGCTGAATTCTTTCAGCTATTCCATCACAGCATCGTTCATAGCAGTGGCGTGATATAAAAGATAGATAAATACTGTTTTACGGGGGACAATAAATCGCATTGAATGCACAGGTGGTTGCAAAGAGCGGCGTACTATAGTCATATGAATTCCAAGTGACTCTATGTGTGTTTATACTTTCGAGGTCTCGACGTTGCATATACCCTGTCTTCCATTGAGACGTGCGGCCACGCTGGCACAAGATTGCTGATTGCTCTCAAGCCCGATAATGCTGACAGTGCGGCTACCTCGCGCGTTCGTGGCTATGAACTATACATGCCGATGATAAATTATACACAAGCCCTCCCACGTGTGTGTGTTGGCACAACGTAAAAGTTGTCGCTATCGATCTTTACCTACAGAGAATCGCCTAAGGTCAACCTCATGGATTGGCTTTCTTCCTCACCGAGCAACCCAATCGCGGTAATGTCAACATCGACTCTATGCTGAGCCGAGGTAAAAACTTTTCTTTTATTTTCCGCAAAATTGTCCAATTGTAGGTCGACGTCGTCGTGCACGACGCAATAAACCGCGTGGTCTGAATCATCGGTCGGGTCCGTTGCCTATTTACCTACGTTTAAGTTACAAGGTCACTTTGTTCTGTGAAAATGGTTGAAGGTTCGTCAACGAAAGGGTTGATTGAGTTTGATAGTTCTCGTGACTGATGGCACTTTTGGCCATGTCCATCCGCGGAACAAGTGAAGGGATGCTGCCAACCTCCTTTGTGTCAAGATTGATGAACAATTAGTGTCATATCGTCTTTCCTGTAGTACGTTTAAGTTATGAGGTCACTTTGTTCAGTGAAAATGGTTGAAGGTCCGTCATGAACAACGAAAGGGTTGATTGGGTTCGATAGTTATGGCTGATAGCACTTTTGGCTATTTCCATCCGCTGAACAAGTGAAGGGATGCTGGCAACATCCCTTCTGCCAAAATTGGTGAACAATTAGTGTCATACAATCTTTCCCGTAGTACGTTTAAGTTACAAGGTCACTTTGTTCTGTGAAAATGGTTGAAGGTCTGTCATGAACAACAAAAGGGTTGATTGGGTTTGATAGCTATGGCTGATGGCACTTTTGGCCACTTCCATTCACGGAACAAGTGAAGGGATGCTGTCAACATTCCTTGTGACAAGATTGGTGAAAAATTAGTGTCATACCGTCTTTCCTGTAGTAGAGTATCTCAAAGTGTTTCTCGACACCGGCGACCAGGGCGTCCCTTAGGGCCGCTATCGCGTGGGGCGATGTCATAGGTCCGTGGAGGAACTCGCAGACAGCGGGTCTCTGCATGACCTCGGCTCTCGAGTAGCCCGTCAAGCGGCAAAATCCATCCGAGCAGTAGATTATGTGACATAGTCCTTGCTGAGCGTTCGCCACCAAGAAGCTTCGATCTGCAACACAAAATGTCATCGCGTCATCATTAAGATTGGCCTAATGAAGCATTTTCCAATGTCTTCTCTATGATTCTACAAACAGGGTTGCGGATTTGGAGGGTATCTGAGGTGAAGGTCGGTCCAGAGGGTAAACCAGGATGATGATTATTGCATGTCACGAATGACGATGGTTATCCTCAAGGACGGAACACCCTCTCTCTTACTCTCGGTCAAAACGCCGCTTTGGACAGGACACACGTGGCCATGCTGGTATCCCTACACAGTTATAACATTGATATTTCCGGTTATGTATGCGGGGAATCGCGAATCGTGGAACGGAAATGCCAAACATTCTCTGCGCCTCAAACTTCTCATCGTACCGGAATATTTGAGGCGCCTTTGCATTTCCGACGCTCCACAAGATTATCTTATAAGGTTTTTACAATCTGGAGGCTTTTTTCAGCAGCTGGGTAAGTGTAACACTGACAGGCATTTAATTTGAACATCTCTTGATCGGACATTGGACAGACCGTTATTTTGAATGGTCCAATGATTGACTAAATTTTGATTTTGATTCGGGAGGGAAGGAATTGGTTTTAAGATCATCAAAGATGAATTGAATCAATCCCATTGTAACTTTGGTATACCATGTATTGCTAGTTAGTACTGCATTGAGACAAGTATTTAAGATGCTACAATCAAACAAAATGGCGTTAACTGATGACAAGCATCATTTCGAACGTCATCCGGGAAACCGGGTTTTGAACCAACAGATGACATTCAGTGCTCTCTTTACCAAACGGGCCGATAACCTCAGGGTTAAGAGGCGGAATATCTTTAGTTCTGTCTTTCGAAAATCAATTCTTCTTGTCGTCGGGTGTGTGTATCTTTGGGCTAGAAATAGTCGGGGATCTCTTTCTGCGGTATACAAGTGGGCCTCTTGCCAACCATGTCACTTAAGTCGGACCGCGGACGCGTTTACAACCCCCGGCGACTCTTTCTCTCTCTCTCTCTCTCTCTCTCTCCCATTCTCTGTTGCGTTTGCGACCAAAGATCTACTTTGTTGCCAGTCTTCGCAAAGTCTTTCGCTTATGCTTTTGTGTATTGCGAACTCTTTCTCCTTCTCAAACTTTGTCAACTCCCATTCCCTTGGACATCCGTTGAGATTTCTTTGAAAACTCTCCAGACCACAAACTTTGAAAGCTTTCGCCCGCTAAGAAAAAAAAATTGGCTCTGGTAAACGGTCCCACAAAAAAATGGCCCGCTGTTGCAATTTGTGGATGACAAACGTTGACCAATCTTGCTGCAATTTTTTTTTTTTTTTTTTTTTAGCAAGGACATGCTGCAATTATCCGCATTTTGGGAAGAAAACTTTTCACACATTTCTTTTCATTTATCACACTTGAAAAGTTGAAAATATCCGATATTTTGGGAAAGCGTTTTAGGAAAAATGTTCCACTGGTCTTGGAAAAAGAAAATCAATGTATTTGGAGGATTCCTGCAGTAATGAAAATAAGTTTCAGTGCTTAGGTGAATTGTTTATCAAACATTGTTATCGACATTTCGTGAGGATTTTTTATTTGGAGATTAATATTTTGAAAAAAGAAAAATATTATTGGTATTGATGGTGGTAAAAATTATTTAAAAATAAGAACTTTGGTGCGGTGGTAAAGTTTAAGAGGTTCGAAAAATATTTGTAAACAGTCTAACTTTCGCAATTATTTTGATTTAACGTGTTATAGAATTACTAAAATAAATCTGAAGGAATTCTGATTTAAGAAATTCTTTCCAAATTCAATGCCAACTATACTTGTCCTCTGGTCTATCTGTGAAAAAAAAATCTAAGGTCGAGTTTTTTTTAACAAACGAACTGCGGAGCTGACAAAGACGGGTGATATTGAGTTTGGAAAGAATTGCGCCAGAGATTCAGTTTGAAAAAAATATTTTGATATTTTTAAAGTATTCTGATAAATCGCGTAATTTTGAAGCGATTGAGCAAATTTTTTCGCGAGTGCATAACGTTCCAAAGACGGTTGAAATTTATCTCGAAGCCTGAGGGCTTCAGATGGAAAAAAAATTGAGAATTAATTTTCTTCAGCTTGCCAACTTCGTAATTTTCAAAATTGAAAAAAAAACTTTCTGTCATACGAAAGTTTTATTATTATCTTGGAAGTGTATGTATTAGGTTTTTTCAAATTTCCGTTTTTTACTTCTATAAAGTATATGGGGCATTCCACGCCAAACCAACCAATCCATGACCCCGGCAATTTTTAATTTTGTTGAAAATTTTCTTTTTTTTTACGTATTCAAAACAATCTTTCAGAATTTTTTAAGTTTTTTTTCTCAACTCTTGTTACCACAATAAATTTTTCAAAATTTCACACAAAATATTTTAAATGCTCGTAACTTTTTAAAAAATGGGGATATCAAAATAAAATAAAAGATCATTTTTTTCCGTCTTGAGTCGCAGTTTCATAAAAAAAAACATCGAAATTAATTTTTTTGTTTTTTTTTTCAGTTTTAAAACCAAAATATGTTTCTTTTCAACTTGGATCATTTTGATTTAAAAAAAATTACCACTTTTTAAGATGCATTTATACAAGAACTAAAAAATGTGCAGCTTGTGATATTTATAATTTGTATTTTTTTTAAAATCTATTTTTGAAGTTATCAAAAACAGTCTTTTTTTAAATTTTGTATCGGATAACTAGAAAGGTTGCATTCGTGTCATAACTTATTTAATTTTCATTTTTTTTTGCTCAAAAATTTTGTTTATTTATTGTCAAAATATTAATAAATATATTGTAAAAAAAGAATACTAAAAATATTTTTTATTTTGTTTTATCGAGCTCGACAAAACGCTCAAAATGTTTGTCTCTAGACAAATAAAAATAAAAATTGCCCGATTCTTCAATGATTGGTAATGTTTGTGACGAAAATTCTCAAACATTCATAATTTTTTTACCCCTTTCATCGGATGTTTTAATTGTGTGTAAAATCGGAAAAAATTTCGAAAATCGACAAGTTCTGGGAATATTATTTTCTAATATTTTAACTACTAATATTTTTCGTGCGAATTTATTTACTGCCCTGAAAACTCTCTGCACATTCAGTCACGTCGATTTACTGTTCAAGATTATTCATCAACGGCAAAAAAAAAATCACGTGGGTCGTTTTTTTTTTTCGTTCTTGTCGTCGTCATCGTTGTAGAGCTTTCATGGAGTGACCTTGTCTTCACGGCGTAGCTCCCAAAGCTCAAGACGAATTGACTCCTCATCACCATGCGCCTATATTATAAATTATTCGAGCTTTCGCGCCTCAATATCTTGGCCTCTTCGCCGCACACCCACGCCTTTGGAAACCTCGACTATTCTATATTTACGTCTCCCACTGTTTCTTCAGTTCTATATATATATATATATATATACACGTAAAATGCGGCAAAGCGCAAAACTAACTTTTGAAATACGGTTACAGAAAAGCTACCAGCAAACATGCATATATATTTATATCAACGTGTAATTTCTCATAAGCATGCGATTTTAACATAACTGGTCTACTCGAATCTCTTTTATCGAAAATAATATTGGGAAATCGTAAATCGAATTAATGAAACTTCGAATAATAAAAAAACATTTTTATTATTTACTTTTATTATTAATTAAAAAAAATATATTTACTATTATTTATTGCATTTTTTCTCATTATTTACACCCAGAAAAAAGATCTAGTCGTAAGGTACTACAATCGTTTATTTGATTATTTTTTAGTTACTTTAAAGAAAATTTTCTTTCCATCCAATTTTGAGCGATATTTACTTCCACTATATTTATTTATTTGAATTCCCTGTCATCGAGAAACAGGCGTTGAAGAAAAAATCTATTCGTTGTTACTAAATACCTATTCACCCGTAATCTCATCCGATCATATCTGCAGATTTGTCAGTACCCCAAAAATCCGCCAGGTGGCTACCTCTCGCACAAGCGAACCTGCCTCTCGACGCCTATATCCTTTCCAAGCTCGTCTATGTTTGATATCCTTATTTTTCAGTATGGATATCTAATACATTGAACATTGCGGCAAAACGCAAGATTGTCGAATCCCCGAAAAGGATTCCCATAAAAAAAAGGGTATTTTTTCTTCTCCTTCTGTTAAAGAAAAGACGAAGCTCAACGAAATTGTAGACTTCATATGTGTAGCTATACATTCAAAGAATGAAATGTTTGAAAATATATATTGTGCAAATGTTTAAAAAAAATTATTTCATTTAAATAAATATTTGTTCAGTTTAAAATAATATTTATTAATATTAAATAAAAATTTATTTGGCCGGCCCACAACTAAAAAAATGTATATGGCTTGACTAGTATTTAGTTAAATGTACTAGATCTTTTTTCTGGGTGATATGATAATTTCCTATCGCCTAAGAACTCATTATTTCGTTAAAGTCGATGAGAAAAGCCTTGCCTGATTTAGAAGATTTTCAAAAAATCGTCTAATTACTAGAACCAATGAAATAAAGTTTTGAAGGCACAAAATCATTTTTTCCATTATTTGTCAAAACATATTAGATTGGTTCCCTTATATATTTACTTGGTTCATTTTTTTCAGTCAATTCCATAAATTTCTGTTTCAATAAACGAGTTTACTTGAATCTACCATTATGTTATCAATTATATGTAATATGTTATTTGAATCAAGAACATATTTTATCATTCAAAACATGCACGTCTTTTAATACAAGAAGCATTGAGAACAAAAAATTGTTGAATCAACATATTAATTAGTCCAATCAACAGGAAAAATGATTGATTCAATCAAATCCGTGTTTATTAATTGTTGCTAAACATTTTATAAAAAATATATAGCCCTTGCCAAATAATTTAATACGCATAGTTTAGTGACCCCAAAAAGAGATAAATAGAAAAAAAGACAAATCTGCGCCAATTGTCCGATCTAATTTCTCTGTCCGACCGAGATTCGAACCCTCGACCCTACCTACCATCATACCTATCCTACCTAACTACCCAACACACTACCTATTACGCTATCCACTACTACTATGCACTTGAAAAAAGTTAGGAGTTATGAAGATTCGAATATAAGAAAACATTTGAAAAACCAGTTTTTTAAATTTTTAATAACTTATGTATACTATTAAAGTATACTATAGAAATGATAGTTCTTGTCTTGAAGGAAATAAAAATGTCATCATTCCAAACAAATATTCTGTTGGAATAAAATAATGTGTTATTTATTTTACTGCAGCTTCTTTTCAAATAATCACAATCAATTTTATATCTAATAAATATTGAAAATACTACAGAAATATTTTTAGAAGTAAAATAATGATGAATTTATTGCAAAGAAATAATTTTGTTCGAAAAAAATAATTTCGTATTGAAGTCATTTTTTAGATCCAAATAATCTCATGTTTATGATGCCATAAGTAATTTTCTTAAAAAAAAAATAATTTCGTATTGAAGTTGTTTTTCAGATTCAAATAATCATCATTTTAGATTCAAGTAATCTAATGTTTATGATGCGATAAATGTAATTAATCTAATGAATACAAATTCAATCAAATCTATTTAAATAAAAATATTTTTTGAAGTAAAATAATAATGACTTTATTGCAAGAAAATAATTTTGTTCGAAAAAAATAATTTCGTATTGAAGTCGTTTTTTAGATTCAAATAATCTCATGTTTATGATGCGATCAATGTAATTAATCCAATGAATACAAATTTAATCAAATCTATCATGCATTTAATTGTTACTATTGAATAAGAGTTTAATATAATGGAGTCATACATCCGTGAAAATATTTTTTTAAATGAAGAGTGATTTTCTTGGTTCAACAAATAAAAAATCAAATTAATACTTTCATTTAATAAATAAATTCATGTTCTTAAATTCAGTAATTTTTTCTCTCAGTGTACCTCAGAATTTAGAAAATCCCAAAAAGTCGCCCTGAAGAACTATGAAATATCAAAATAACTCTCAGCATCAAAAATATTTAAATATGACTATCCGCGGCTTGGAAAATATTTTTTTGTTTACCTTAACTATTTTTTGTTTTGATACCACAAAAAATTGAATTTTTTCCGCCTCATCCTGACGAATATATAGGCTATCGCTAATGATTCACTATCGCAAGCGTTTGGGGTACTTTTATCGGCAGATAACGAGAATTTTTTTGGACAATTTTTTTTTTCGATTCAACGGAAGATTTTAGCCATCAGCTGCAGCGCTCTGGACATCGTTGATTTACGCGAAAAAATGGCAAAAAGAATAAATGAAAAAAAAGCGGGAGTGGAATTTTAAATATCGTCCTGGCTGGGAGCCAAAACTTGGTGAACCAGCGGACATTAGAGACAACTAGTTTCGCGATGGAGGAACATGACCATCCTTCTCACTCTTTTTTCCGTTTTGGATAGGATAGATTGTGGGGCATGCCGGGACGAAAAAAGAGGATAAAATTTATCGAGAGCCAAGCCCATTTGTAGATCCGTTGATGCAACTTCAAGTCGCATCACATTCATTGGCCAGTCGAATAAAAACCAATGTTCTGCATACATTTATCGTTAGCTCGACACATTTACATCTCTACCGATCTAAACTCTTCTGAATATACAAGGAAAAGAATAGTTGGTTGGGACAACCAACTGATTATTAGTTGCGTATATGTTGGTTACCGTAACCATCTGTTTCGTTACAATAACCACCTAGCATTAGTTCTAGCAACTATTCATAGTTAGTTGACTCGACTAGTCAACACAACTGACTTGATTAGTCAGTCTAACCAATAAAATAGTACTCAGGAGGGTGAAGGATGGACAACGAATTTTATAGGCTCCGTAGCTAACTACACGATCATATCTGCAAATTTGTCAGCAAGGTTGCAAAATTTGTAATTTAAACGTAATGCTTTATTCATTACTTTTAGAATATGTACAGGAAAAAATTTACATTACCCATTAAAATGTAGTGTGTAATGGAACAAATTTGCATTACCCATCACAATGTAATGTGTAATGGAAAAAATTTACATTACCCATTACAATGTAGTGTGGAATGAAAAAATTGTCATTACCCATCACAATGTAATGTGTAATGGAAAACATTTTCATTACCCATTACAATGTAGTGTGGAATGAAAAAAAATTTCATTACTCATTATAATGTAGTGTGTAATGGAAGAAAATTTCATGACCCATTACAATGTAGTGTGTAATACACAAAATTTCCATTACGCATTGCAATGTAATGTGTAATGGACAAAACTTTGATTGCAGTTTTGGGAATGGAAAAATATAGATGAATAAATTATTGCAATTTTGCATTACATTTTATTGACTTAGGACTAAGATTTTAAGGTAATTTAAAGTAAAATTTAAGTTCAATTTAGAATTTAAGGTAATTTAAGGTACCTAAAATCTAAGTCCTAAGTCAATAAAGTGTAATGCAAAATTGCAATAATTTATTCATCTATATTTTTCCATTCCCAAAATTGCAATCAAAGTTTTGTCCATTACACATTACATTGGAATGGGTAATGGAAATTTTTTCTATTACACACTACATTGTAATGGGTCATGAAATTTTCTAAAAAGCATCTATACTATAGATGCTCTTTAGAATTTAAGGTACCTAAAGATTTAAGTCCTAAGTCAATAAAATGTAATACAAAATTGCAATAATTTATTCATCGATAATTTTCCATTCCCGAAATTGCAATCAAAGTTTTGATCATTACACATTACATTGCAATCTGTAATGGAAATTTTTTCTATTACACACTACATCGTAATGGGTCATGAAATTTTTTTCCATTACACACTACATTGTAATGGGTAATGAACATTTTTTCCATTAAACACTACATTGTAATGGGTAATGGAAAATTTTTTCATTACACACTACATTGTAATGGGTAATGGAAAGTTTTTCCATCCCACACTACATTATAATGGGTAATGAACATTTTTTGATGGAATTTTTTTTCATTATACACGACATTGTAATGGGTAAGGAAAATTTTTTCCATTACACACTACATTTTAATGGGTAATGGACATTTTTTCCATTACACCCTACATTGTAATGGGTAATGGAAATTTTTTCCATTAAACACTACATTGTAATGGGTAATGGAATTTTTTCCCATTACACACTACATTGTAATGGGTAATGGAATTTTTTTTCATTACACAGTACATTGTCATGGGTAAGGACAATTTTTTCCATTATACACTACATTTTAATGGGTGATGGAAATTTTCGCCATTACACACTACATTGTAATGGGTAATGGAAATTTTTTCCATTACACACTACATTGTAATGAGTAATGAAAATGGCAATGCATTACAAAAAGTAATGCATTACTGGCAACCCTATTTGTCAGTACCCCAAAAATTCGCTAGGTGGCTTCCTCTCGCACAAACGAACTTTCCCCTCGGTGCTTATAACCTTTCCAAGTTCCTCTATGCTTAATATCCTTATTTTTTAGTATGGATATTTAATACTCTGCCGCAAAAACGCAAGATGGTCGAATCCGAAATGGATTCCCTTCATATGTGTAGTGACATTCAAATTTTGAAATGTTTAAAAATATTTTGTAGATATGAAAAAACAAAAATTACAATAAACCACGAGCAAAATAGTTGATACAACCATTTCACTCGACTATTTTTTTTTTTACCACAGCTAAGTCGTCTGTGTGTCTCTATCAAATGCGAGTAAAAGTATCCTCCAAAAAAAGCCTTCGAAAACAACGGAACTGAACAATAGGCCAATCGCGTGAAAACTCTACCGAAAAAATCGCGCCTCAATTTCACCGTCAAACGACTTCATCGGAATATAAGCTTCCGGGAACAAGGCAACTGAATGAATAACAAGTCTCTTGGGGATCGATGCTTCCAAATAATACATAAACCAGGGAATATCCTTCCGGAAGACAGAACGAGTCTTCGGCAGAGAAATCGTTTCTCTGAAATATTCAGAAGATTTGTTTTCTGGTAAACATGTAATTTCGGAGATTCATTCTCTGAAAGGTTTGTTATTCGATTGTCCTCTTCTCGGAGACGAATATTGCGGTAGGAATATTTTTCAATAGAGATGGTCGAAAACAATTTTTCTCGATGTCATGCTGTAAACTTTTATTCGGTAGAGTCAATCCCGGAGGATTCTTTTTCTGAGAAGGATGTTTTGGTTCTTTATAAGGAAGCTGTGTTTCCGTGCAAAATAGTCTGAGATTTTTATAGGCTGGGATACTTGTAATCAATCTTCCTCGACTCACTGCAAATTACATCAAAATTGCAAAACAATTATTAATTTTAGGGGATTTTTTAATTTTGCAAAATATGGGTGCTCTAACTTTTGTGATTTTGCAGTTACCGAACTGAAGTTTGCCGAGAAAGTGCACTCGATGATAAGGACACTTAATTTGGAAGGAATTGCTTCAGGAATTTGTTTTTTTTTTTAATGTTCATATTCCAAAATATGCTCATGATCTCTCTTTTTTTCGTTATTCTGCAACGATCGATCGCAATTTTTTATTGACGAGGATAATTAGTATTGAATTCCAATAAAATTGCTGAGGAAATTAAGTTTTAAAAAAAATTGAAATTTTTGAAATCCTGATAAGCTGTCCATCCTCCGTAATTTCCCAGCTTTCTAATTTCGTTCCATCTTTTATTGAGTTTATTTTTAAGAACTCATAATTTAATTATTCGTCGAGCTCGATAAAAAAAATATATATATATTCTTACCATTCTCTTTTTTATAACATATTTATTAATATTTTGACAATAAACAAATTTTCGATTAAAAAAAAATAAATTTTTTTTTTTTTTTAAAGCTTTTATTAGTTGTTAATAAAAAATAATTAAAAAGTTAAAAAATAATTTTATTCCGATTGGAAGTAAGTTTTCAAATAACAGTGTGTTACATCCGCTTTTTTCCTCTTCTGTTAAAATGTAACACGCTTTTATTTGAAAACTTATTTCCTATCGAAATAAAATTATTTTTTAACATTTCAGTTATTTTTTATTAACAACTAATAAAAGCTTGCTTAACAAAAAATGTCGTTTATTTTTTTTCACTTTTTAGTATTTATGATGTTAAATAACTAGTTTAGTAATTTATATCTAGTCTCGCATAATTTTTTGCACAAAAATTATTTTGCAAAATTTGTTAGACAAAATGATTTCACACAATTAATTTGCAACATTTTTAATGGCGGCTGTCTGAGCAAAAAAAAAGGTATTTTTTAACACTTTTTTTCATAGTCTTTAATTTTTATACAATAGTAAAAAAAAATTATCATACAAAAGTTGTAGAGACGATAGAGAGTTGTACATTGAAGATTGGTAAAAAAATTTTAAGTAAATCGGTCGAGTAGAACTTGAGATATCATGTCGGACGTGTTCAGAAAAATAGTTTTGAGAAAAACGCGTTTGTGCTCCGACGTGACGAGCGTAGTTGCTGCATCACTAAAATAGTTATAACACCGTAAATGATTGGGATTCAAAAATTTCCTACCGAGGATATATTCTTGAAACTGTAAACTTCAAGAATATGCAAAAAAAATGATTTTCTCAAAATAAACAACAATTATCAACATTAATAAATTGTTTAAACAAATAATTATTCAACAATTTTTCGCTGAGTTCCTTTTTTTCTTAAACAAATCGAATGCGTTAATTTTTCTGACCGCATATGAATATATTCAGAATTTTCGCTCCATTTTGAAATATTGTAAAAATATTCTGAAATACAAACACAAAAATGACAATATTGTATATGTTTTGTTCACACAGGTTTACCGTCAGCTTTGAAAAGCTTAAAAGACACTAGGCCAAAAAATACATAAATACAGCCATTCTAAAAATTTCAAAACGGGAATTTCAAAATAGAGAGAAAATTCTGGAAAAAATTCATATGCGTTCAGAAAAATTAACGCATTCGATTTGTTTAAGAAAAAAAAAAGAACTTGCCGAAAAGTGATTGATTAATTATTTGTTTAAACAATTTATTAATAACTTTTGGGCAATATTATTATTAGTAATTGTTGTTTAGGACATGCCAAATGTTGCTGAATTTTTTTAGATTTTTATTCTATCACAACGTACGGAAATTACATCATTACATCATTAACGAACGGCCAAAGATTACAAAAAATAGGGAAGCTTGGTGCAAATTTCAAATTTGGATGATTTTTTTTACACTTGGGAGGGATGTTATTGTAGGTACTCAAAAAATTATAACTATTTTTCGGTCCGCTCATTTATTGGTAGGATTCTTCGACGTTGCAGTTGCAATCAGTAGAAAAGTAAACGTTAAGTCAGCCCTCTCGGTTCTCAATGAAACTGGCCATTAACCGTCTTGGGTTGCCAATCGGTGTAACGGACATTCGGCTATCAGTACAACTGTGTCAGCGATGGATCTCCCGCGAGGCTTCATTTTGTGATTTCCGGACTCTCGCCCGGGGAATCATCATTGTGGTCGTGAAAAAAACGTGTAAATGAGGGATGTAAAAGGGGCCAAGTCAGGGCTACCGGTTCACTACCGTAGGAACTTTTGGGTTAACGAACATGTTTATATACACTTATATATATGTAAAATGGTAGTTTTGAGGACTATTTCATGTATATAATGGTAGTTTTGAAGACTTTTGGTAGTTTTGAGGACTGTCCTCAAACATTTCTTAAAGAAAAAGTGTCTTAAAAAAATTTCCTTAGAGAAATTTCTTTAAGGAAAAGTTTTCAATTTTAAAATTGAATGTTGTAATACTGGGGGCTTCGCCCCCAGACCCCCTAGAAAAAAACCTACAAACAATGCCTAGAAACTCGATTAGTGCCTAAGACTCGATTTTATATAGGGAATTTTAGGCACTAATCGAGTTTCTAGGCATTGTTTGTAGGTATTTTTCTAGGGGGTCTGGGGGCGAAGCCCCCAGTATTGCAACATGAAATTTTTAAATTGAAAACTTTTCTTTAGAGAACGTCCTCAAAACTACCATTCTACATATATATATATATATATATATTATATATATATTAGACCGTGCGGAAAAAAATCGATATTTTTTTTTCGGTTGCATCCACCAAAAAAAGGTGAATTAAGGTGAAAAATGAAGAACCCCCGAAGGAGAGGTCAAAAAAAAATTATTTTGAACGGCGCATTGCATTTGAATATTTTCCATAAGAATAACACAGGAAAACATTGGCACTTCTGAACGTCGTAGTAGAACTCTTCAGAAAAAAATCTCACAAAAATGCCATTATGATATTCTGATAGAGAATTGAATTTTCTACAAAAAAAGTTCTTATGAACAATTAGCTTGGAATAACCGTTCGAGTGGTATCGCTGTTTCTTGGGCATAGTGCAAAATCGTCGACAGAAATACCCCAATTGCAAAAAACAGACTCTTAAAAAAAGGAACGACGATTATTAAGCATTATAATGTAAAAAAAAATTATTTTATCTTATTAAACCAAATTCATTCAATAAAACTTTTCAAAACACAATCAATGATGGACGTCGTTTCTTTTATATGTCTTGTGGTACTTGATTCCTTTTTGTATCAAAGAAATATTTTGAGAATGATTCCATGCAAATTGTATGTTAGAGCAGAATATTCTCTACCAAAAAAAAACCTCAAAAAGTTTTTTCGTAAAGCGAAAAATTCGAAAAACTCGATTTTTCAGCCTTTTGATTTTTTTTTCTTCTATCAATTCATTTTCAGACAGCGATACCACTTGAACGGTTGTTCTAAACTAATTGTTCGTAAAGACTTTTTTTGTAGGGAATTCAATTCTCTATCAGAATATCGTAATGACTTTTTTGTGAGATTTTTTTCTAAAGAGTTCTACTACGACGTTCAGAAGTGCCAATATTTTCCTGTATTCTTATGGAAAATATTCAAATGCAATGAGCCGTTCGAAATAATTTTTTTTTTAGCTCTCCTTCGGGAATTCTTCATTTTTCACCCCATTTCACCTTCTTTTGGTGGATGCAACCGAAAAAAAATATTGATTTTTTCCCGCACAGTCTAATATATATATATGGGGCATCCCACATCAAATCACGCGGCTATCGGCCTGACCCTCTCGGATTTTGATATCCAATGAATTGTGGGTTTCGTTCGGCCCAAAATATGACCTCAAATTTTCACAAATTTTTATTTCATTTTTTAGGGGTTGCCCGAGGTAAAAAATCATCAAATTGAGGGAAACGTAAAGAGTTTAAATTAATTAATTAAATTAATTAAATTATTTTACAGAAATTAAGGCCCAAAACAGATATTTTCGCCATAGTTCGATAATGGGCCAAAATCAATTACTTTTTTTAAATATTTTTTTATTGTGTTTGAATCATCCGTTTTATTTCAGAATGCCGAGGCTAATTAATTTTCGAAAAATGTTGTAATTTCACTCCCAAACCAAGAAAAAAAATCAAGTTTCACTAGAAAAATATTTTTGTTATCGTTATTCTCACTACAAGAAACAATCAAAATAATAAATTATTTAAAAAAAATAATAAAATACAAAAAAAAATAGTAATTCTTTTCGGCCCATTATCGAACTATGACGAAAATATCTGTTTTGGGCCCTAGTTTCTGTGAAAAAAATGTAATTTAAAAAAGGGGCCCCTCTTTATTGTTTTCTCTCAATTTAATGATTTTTTAGCTCGGACACCCCCTAAAAAATGAAGTAAAAATTTCTAAAAATTTGAGGTTATATTTTGGTTCAAACGAAACCCACAATTCATTGGACATCAAAATCCGAGGGGGTCAGGCCGATGACCGCGTGATTTGACGCGGAATGCCCCATATACATGTATGCTTGTGTGTGAATGTGTAATGGCTTGGACCTCGAATAAGACGGTCAAAGCCATGCACGTGACGCTCACGGGGAGATTTATTTTTTATTCCGCGTATGAGAGAGAGAGGGGGGGGGGGGAGAAAAAAATAATGCAAGAGAGTGAGGCGATAAAAGTAGGTCAGCGAGCTCTCGTGAGTCGAGGTCGCCGACGATTCGACGCTGGCATTTGGCGTTTAGCTTTTTGTGTCCGTCCATACGTTAGTATGTTAACTCATTTTTGCTAGCTATTCGGATATATGTATGTCGATGCCTCTTTGGCGCGATATAACGCCCCCGGAAATCCAAAGCGCGCTCTCTCGCTCTCGAGTTTATTCGCGATGGCTATTTATTTTTTTTTTTCCTCCGATGAAGTGCCGGCGATACTTCCTCGAAAGACTATTATCGTCAGCATCGTGGCGCTACCCAGGCTCGACTTGGCGGAAAATTCGACTATAACACGATTTGTAGGGGAAAAAAAAAATTTTGCCAGAAGCTATCGACACGAACCTCAAGTTTTCTTTCGGGACAGGAGTCGATCATCATTTGTAAAAATTAATAATCCTTCGATGGGCCTTCTGTGATCGACAGCGTGTGAAATAATCGAGAGGACTAGCGCGTCTGACGAGCAAGTAGTTAAGCCCCGTATTGGTCAGACACAATTACCCCAAATTCGGAGAAATTCCGTTGATTGATACTTTTATCTTTGACAGGATTGAAATTGGTTTTGATTTATACTAGTGGAGAGTGGTCAGTGGTTGGGAATAGCCAGAAAATTCGGGAAATGTCGGAGGGTTGGAGAAAGGTCAATAAAGTCAGGGAAATGTCGAGAATATTGGGAAAATAAAAGTGGCAATGACAATTTTTTTTTTTTAAATTAAATTGTTCATGGGTTTAACATTACAGACTTTTTATTGTAATATTTATTGTTTATTATTATCTTGATTATTTTTATTATTAATGTCATTACTAAAATCTTTAAGGGGTTACTCTACAGACCAAAAAGGGCATATTTAATGATTCTTGGGTTTATTGGGATGATTTTTGTGATATGTTTTTTTTTTTTTTTAAATAAAAATGGGGCATTTCTAAATCAAAAAGTATAAAATGCCATGAGGAAATCGTCAAGAAATTATTTGTAAAAAAGGAACTGCAATATAGTGAAAAAATTCTAGGTAGTGCTTTAGAGAACGTTAGTTTGAATGTACACTTTAAATTTCGAATGAATCAGTTGAAATTTGTTCGAGTTATGAGTTCGGCCGATTTGAAAAAAACCCCTTAAGGTTTATTAACTTTGTACTATTATAGAACCAATTCTTTCATTTCTATAAAAAAAAGGCATGAAAAAAAAGTTGACTGAAAGATGTTGAAAGAATTTCATTGTGAATGTTTGTGCATTACAAAATAAGAAATGGTGTAATTAATAGATTATTGGTTAAATTGACGGAAAATTTTTTTTAAAGTCATTAATTTTGACCACTACATTGATTAATTAATCGTATTGGCTACATTAGTTCGAATTTGAGTCAGAAAAATTATTTTTGGGCGAGCTAAAGTTAGATAAAAATGAAGGAATTTTGTAGACTTCATGATTTTACAAATGCACGACATTTTCGGAAAATTCGGAAAGCAATGAAATTGCAAATTTTATAAAAAATTCAAAACCCTTTTTCGACCCTTTTCGAGCTCCATAATAAAAATAAATCTTAATAAATAATAAATAATAAATAATAAATAATAAATAATAAATAATAAATAATAAATAATAAATAATAAATAATAAATAATAAATAATAAATAATAAATAATAAATAATAAATAATAAATAATAAATAATAAATAATAAATAATAAATAATAAATAATAAATAATAAATAATAAATAATAAATAATAAATAATAAATAATAAATAATAAATAATAAATAATAAATAATAAATAATAAAATAATAAATCGTAATAAAAATAAATCATTGTTCCCTTTGTTCTTTCACAACAAGTTCTAGCTCGATGGCTGATTGTTTACGAAATCTAAAGCAATCGCAAACCTTTTACGAAAGATTTCATACCAACATGAAATAAAACACCCTTTAGTAATTGGGACGAAAATAGCAGAAAATCAAAGCAGTAAGCGGTTTCAGATGTATTCGAAGTTTCACCGAAATCGCTCGAAATATTCCCGAGATATAGGCATTTCCATTTTTGTAGCGCGTAACTGCACGGAATATTTTTCAAAAATATTTTTTGGTGTTTTTTTTAACTATTTTAGTACTCCGATAATCAATATTTTGAACAGAAAAATGTTCACGGAAATTTTGTTGTGAGAAAAAAATGTTTCACAGAAAGTGATTTTATTTTTTGAATCGTTATGAAAAATTTTCATAAAAACTTTGATAAAATTTAAAATTCTCTCACGCAACTTTTCTAGGCCAAACTAGCTCTATCACTTCGAAGTAGAATCACCTTGATGTCACTTCTAGATTCTTCGTCTTTTTCTCGGTCATTTTTAACATCCCCTTCATACGTCCCGAACAGATAGTTTCCAGCGGGGTCAACGAGCAAATGTTTCTTTTTTTTTCTTCGGCCCTACTTATTTCAATGTGTTACAGTGCTATATACAACGCACGATATTACATAGTAAAATATCTCCCAAAGAGGGAGCAGCTGGCATGTCAGATTAGAAGCCAAGGCTTGACGTATGCAGGGCCGAACGCGTGAGCAATGCATGAGAAGCGCAAAATCCACCCCTCTCGCCTGTCGGAGCTATACGCCGCAACCCTCCCATATCCTCGTCATTCTCGCGCTTGGCATACATATTTCTTTCTTTTTTTTTATTATATAAATTTGCTTCGGTAGGGTTTCGCTAGAATTTATCGCGTTAATGCCTATTAGGGATGCGAATCCGAGCCAGTTATTTTCTACCTCTCTCTCACTCTCCTTTTCTTCTGCTTCATGTTTATATCCGCGTCTTACTTATAGTTATTAATAAATAAAAAGTAGTCTCGATAGTTATTTATAAGAAAAAATAGCCCTGATCGCTTTACCTCATCCGAAACCGTTTCATAGAGTATCTCTAGGATGAGATGGGTGGGAGAGGAGGGAGCCTTATATATGGTAGGGCGCGGCGTCTCGCTTGCGAGAGAGCTCTCGCGCGAAGCCACCTAGCGGAGCGCTGGCGAACCCTCGCGCTCACCGAGACTGCGAGGCATTCCATTTTTTTTTAACACAAAAATTATCGCAGCATCTCTTTTTCTTTTTGTCCGGGCTATTTCAATACAGCGAGTACCAATATCCGGAAGGCGGCGTATAACTACACTCTCTGTCCTACATTGAGATCAATCCTTTTGCATGCGAATTCGTTGTTGAAAAAAAAGAATTTACAGCAAAAATAAGTACGAACGAGGACGAGAGACCTCTCTGTGTGAACGTTTCTCGAGTGAGCTTGCCGCTGACGCGATGCATTGTGCCGTCATTTAAGTGGTAAAGTGGAGATGCAGAAGAATAAAAGAGGAAAAATATATATACATTACAAAAGAAATTTGCATCTCTCGTTGCCACGCTCCGTGCCGGACAACTCACTGAGAAAACAATTTATTTCCAGTAAATAAATATATTTAGTTGGCACTTTTACTTAAATATTCCTCAACTGCAACAAAATTTGTTGGTCCTCAAGATATATTTTATTTGTGTCAAAATGATTCATTAACGGTTGAAAAATATTTATTTAATTTATTAACTGTTAAAAAATAATTGATTTCGCCATATTTTATTTTACATTTGTTAACAGTTAACAAATCTTGGTACATTGTTTTTTCAGTGTATAAGTATAGTTACCGGAGCTGGGAAAATTGTAACGCACACCCAGAAAAAAGATCTAGTACATTTAACCAAATCCTAGTCAAGCGTCAAGTGACGACGAAATTTTTTTTTTTTTAATGACCTACTAGGAAAATATATTGCGATCTAATAAATTTTTATTTAATATTAATAAATATAATTTCAAACTGAACAAATATGTATTTAAATGAAATAATTTTTTAAAAATATTTACAATATATGGGGCATTCCATCCCAAATCGGACAGTTTGAAAAACTTTTTTTTTTCCTCAATTTTTTTATATTTTTGAGTACCCATAAAAAGGCCCTTCCTGGTAAATTTTGAGATTTTTTTGATTACCCGTTCGAAAGATATTAAATTCACAAAAAAACCGCTTTTTTTTTGATATTTTGGTCATAACTTCTTTAATAATGGTCCAAATTAAAAGTTTTTTTTTCAAAATTTTTATTTTTTTATGGCCTTTTCAGAAAAAAATACAACAAAAATATTCCACCTGTTTTTGAATGAGTTTTTTGAGTTTCAAACGTAATATCGCGATTTTAAAAGTGAATGTCATTTTTGATTTTTTTGTTTCAAACATCCATCAATGAATACTATTTTTTTCGATTTTTGAAAATTAAAAAAAAATTTTTTTTTATAAATTATTATGAATACCCATTTTTGTTACTGTATAGTATTTTTTTCAATATTTAGAATTTATTTTGACACTTTTTTATGGTTAACAGGTTCTTAAAATTAATAATTAATCGTTAAGTCTGTTTATGAACAATAATAACAACAGCTTTTATTTATTCACGTATTTTTTTGAAAACCTTACGTATACGATTATTTCCTGAACTAGAATATTCCTTGGCCAATACATTTCCGTTGCTCATTGGAATAATTGAATGAAATTTTTGTGTCCCCCTGTGATTGACTTCGCAGTATTTTATCGCGAATAAAATCTTTCTTTTGCATCTGAATAATGTTTCTCATGTGAAAATTTGACAGCAATATTCGGTAGACTATTTAGGTTCAATGCCTACTCATACAATTCTTGAACTGTTGTTATTTGCTCATCGATTAATTATTAATTTAAAAAATCTGTTAATAATGAAAAAGTGTCCAAATTAATTCAAGATGATTAAAAAACATACTATACAGTAATAAAAATTGGTATTCATAATAATTTATAAAAAAAATAGTAGTCATTGAGATCCCACGATCGGACTAGTCTTAAAAATTATTGAATAGATAGATGTTTGAAACAAAAAATTAAAAAAAATAATCAAAAATGACATTCACTTTTAAAAACGCTATTTTACGTTTGAAACAAAAAACTCATTCGAAAACACGTCGAATATTTTTGTTGGATTTTTTTTTTGAAAAGGCCATAAAAAACAAAAATTTTGAAAAAAAAAAATTTTAATTTGGACCATTGTTAAAGAAGTTGTGACCAAAACACCAAAAAAAGAGCGGTTTTTTAATTAATTAAATATATTTGAACGGGTAATCAAAAAAATCTCAAAATTTAACAGAAAGGGTCTTTTGATGGGCACTCAAAAATTTAAAAAAATTAAGGAAATTTAAAAATAAAAAATTTCAATCTGTCCGATTTGGGATGGAATGCCCCATATATACTTTTAATTTTAAAAATTTCAATCTTTGAATGTATAGCTACACGTATGAAGTCTACAATTTCGTAAAGCTTCGTCTTTTCTTTAACAGAAGGGAAAAGAAAAAAGACCCTCTTTTATGGGGAATCCTTTTCGGTCATTCGACCATCTTGCGTTTTGCCGCAATGTTCAATGTCTTAGATATCCATACTGAAAAATAAGGATATCAAACATAGACGAGCTTGGAAGGATATAGGCGTCGAGAGGCAGGTTCGCTTGTGCGAGAGGTAGCCACCTGGCGGATTTTTGGGGTACTGACAAATCTGCAGATATGATCGGATGCGATTACGGATGAATAGGTATTTCGTAACAACGAATAGAATTTTTCTTCAACGCCGGTTTCTCGATGACAGGGAATTCAAAAAAATAAATATAGTGGAAGTAAATATCGCCCAAAATTAGATGGAAAGAAAATGTTCTATAAAGTAACTAAAAAATAATCAAATAAACGATTATAGTACCTACGACTAGATCTTTTTTCTGGGTACAGATCGAGCGGTCACAGGGTCAACAGGGTTTAAAGTTTATTGACGATTCCAAAACCAATTGGTTATCTGTAACCGTGCCAATATCAAGACAAGGTTCGAACCATTGGTCCTTAGACGTGTTGAACACACGATCAACATGTCGAAAAATTTCATCGTGAAAAAAAAATAAGAGCATTATCCTCCGTGACGATATCAGATCATATGTCGTACCATCTGCTATGATGATTAATAATACGAATATTTTCATACGAGAGATATAATATTCAAATTCAAACTAGCGTGGCACATGCGGTGTCCTACTTCTTTTCGGTCGGTTTTAATTTTGCTTTCTCATAATGAAAGCTTTGTTTTCACGACATTTTTCCCAAATATGTCTACGGGTTCGTTTAAAATATCTTCAGAGGTCGAAAAATCATGTTTAGAAATAATAATGATAATAATAATAATAATAATAATAATAATAATAATAATAATAATAATAATAATAATGAGTCTTAAATTTCAGTCATTAATTAGCAGTTTTTGAGCTCAATTTTTTTGTACAACTGCACTTAATGATAAGGATGGTTGAAATTAAATTTGTAAAGAATAGGCTTCAGGTGTTCGGTACCGACAAAATTTGGCAACGTTCATAAAATAATTGATTGTTATAATTTTGTAATTTTGAAAATCCACCTTAATTTTTTTACAAAAATGTCACCGAGTGACAAGAATTATTAGTATTCAGTTGAAAAAATTTTTGTAGAAGTTCAGTGTGGAACAAAATTGTTAATTAAAACCGAATGCGAGTAAACGCTTTAACTAATCCATAAAATTAATCTAAATTTAATTTAAAACTTGGGTCAATTAACGAAGTTTAAGTAAATTTTTGTATTAACTTCTCCTAATACATAAAATTAACCTAAACTTAAGTAAAAACTTGAATGAATTAACAAAGTTTAAGTATATTTTTGTATTAACTCCCCTAATACATAAAATTAATCTAAATTTACCGTCAACTTGATCACAAAGTTATTATTCAATTTCAGTGACTCATCCGCCGATTGTAATATAGAGTTGCCTATTGATTACACTATTAGTCATCTGCAATTTTCCAATTTTTACAGTTTTTGTTAACTAAAATTTTGCCATCAGATTTTCATGTTTCTGTAGTGAACGACATCAATAAGGCTAAAAAAAATGTCAACAAACATAAGTATTCTATTTCAAGGTACAGCAGAAAATAAGGTACAGGGAAGCAACTAATTAAAGTGCAAAAAGATTTCGAAAATTCCGTTTTTTTCTGCTTTTAACAGAGCAAAACTCCTGTAATGACGGAAATATTATACATCAAGTGCTACACCCAGAAAATAGATCTAGTCGTAGGTACTATAATCGTTTATTTAATTATTTTTTAGTTACTTTAAAGAAAATTTTCTTTCCATCTAATTTTGGGCGATATTTACTTCCCTATATTTATTTATTTGAATTCCCTATCATCGAGAAACAGGCGTTGAAGAAAAATTTTATTCGTTGTTACTAAATACCTATTCACCCGTAATCTCATTCGATCATATCTGCAGATTTGTCAGTACCCCAAAAATCCGCCAGGTGGCTACCTCTCGCACAAGCGAACCTGCCTCTCGACGCCTATATCCTTTCCAAGCTCATCTATGTTTGATATCCTTATTTTTGAAGAGAGTGGTACAGGCCCTCACCAGAGGGCGAGCCATACTAGGCAAAAAAAAAATCCTTATTTTTCAGCATGGATATCTAATACATTGAACATTGCGGCAAAACGCAAGATGGTCGAATCTTCGAAAAGGATTCCCATAAAAAAGGGTCTTTTTTCTTTTCCCTTCCGTTAAAGAAAAGACGAAGTTTTACGAAATTGTAGACTTCATACGTGTAGCTATACATTCAAAGATTGAAATGTTTAAAATTAAAAGTATATATGGAGCATTCCATCCCAAATCGGACAGTTTGAAATTTTTTTTTTTAATTTCCTAAATTTTTATATATTTTTGAGTACCCATCAAAAGCCCTTTCTGTTAAATTTTGAAATTTTTTTTATTACCCGTTCAAAAGATATTAAATTAATAAAATAAACGCTTCTTTTTTGGTATTTTGGTGACAACTTCTTTAATAATGGTCCAAATTAAAAGTTTTTTTTCAAAATTCTTGTTTTTTATGGCAAAAATACAACAAAAATATTCGACGTGTTTTTGAATGAGTTTTTTCAGTTTTAAACGTAAAATCGCGTTTTTAAAAGTGAATGTCATTTTTGATTATTTTTTTAAAATTTTTTGTTTCAAACATCTATCTATTCAACAATTTTTAAGACTAGTCCGATCGTGGGATCTCAATAACTACTATTTTTTTTCAATTTCTTGAAAATTGAAAACAAAAAAATTTTTATCATAAATTATTATGAAGACCAATTTTTGTTACTGTATCGTATGTTTTTTAATCATCTTGAATTAATTTGGACACTTTTTGATTATTAACAGACTTTTTAAATTAATAATTAATCGATGAGCAAATAACAACAGTTCAAGAATTGTATGAGTGGGCATTGAACCTAAATAGTCTACCGAATATTGCTGTCAAATTTTCACATGAGAAACATTATTCAGATGCAAAAGAAAGATTTTATTCGCGATAAAATACTGCGAAGTCAATCACAGGGGGACACAAAAATTTCATTCAATTATTCCAATGAGCAACGGAAATGTATTGGCCAAGGAATATTCTAATTCAGGAAATAATCGTATACGTAAGGTTTTCAAAAAAATACGTGAATAAATAAAAGCTGTTGTTATTATTGTTCATAAACAGACTTAACGATTAATTATTAATTTTAAGAACCTGTTAACCATAAAAAAGTGTCAAAATAAATTCTAAATATTGAAAAAAATACTATACAGTAACAAAAATTGCGTCAAGCTTTCCAAGCTCATCTATGTTTGATATCCTCATTTTTTAGCATGGATATCTAATACATTGAACATTGCGGCAAAACGCAAGATGGTCGAATCTTCGAAAAGGATTCCCATAAAAAAGGGTCTTTTTTCTTTTCCCTTCTGTTAAAGAAAAGACGAAGCTTTACGAAATTGTAGACTTCATATGCGTAGCTATAGATTCAAAGATTGAAATGTTTAAAAATATATATTGTGTAAATATTAAAAAAAAAAAATTATTTCCTTTAAATACATATTTTTTCAGTTTGAAATTTCGTTGACATGAATAGAGTTGTAGGCCGGCCTACAACTAAAAAAATTTATTTGGCTTGACTAGGATTTAGTTAAATGTACTAGATCTTTTTTCTGGGTGCACGCGCAATAGTCGACCCTTCTTGTAACACAACTGAACCCAAAATTGACTCATGCTGCAAGTATGTCAGTGCAATATATTTAAAAAAAGCGAACTCAAAATTTTATGACGATAAAGTGTGCCGTTGATGTTCAGTTTGCTCCACGTCGTTCTTGACTTCTCCTACGTATATCGGTATCTCCGCATACTTGACAAAAACTATGCGGACAATTGGAGAACCACCAGTGAATAATAATCGGAAGTGAAAATCTGGCTTGGTGCCCTGAAATTCTTGGTTGTTTCCCGATGCAATACTCGCCCGGATATATAGATAACATGACGAGAATCAGCTTCCACAGCTTCTAGAAATTCCATCTCTACGTATGGGCCATTTCACCCGGAGACAAATCATTTTTGGTTTCGAATGGAATAAATATATATATATATCCAAGAATAATCCTGAGCGCGTCTTATTTCGAGAAATGTGGAGAAACGAAGTAAAAATAATAATGATCATTTTTTTATTATATTTTTCATCATATTTCATTATTTTCATTATTTTCATTATATTTTTTTATTTTTTCTAGAGAGAAGTTTTTTTTTAATATTTTGACGATTTATCGGGAATATAAAATTCCAAGAATATTTTGCCAAATTTCAAAGTTAAAAAAAAAAATCAAAATTAACGGAGTTATGTCGGTTGAATAACCTATTATCTATTTCTCAACTTAACATGAACATTAGAAGCCATTTTTTTTTAAAGTAAAAATTGAAAAGTAATTTTTTCAAAATCGGTAAAAATGGTACCTCGAAAATCGCTCGATCGAATTGCAAATTTGGGCAAAATTTTGCAGCCACTTTTTTGACAGGAAAGATCAATTCCCTAGAACAGATACTTTTATTTCATACATGGTTTTTTTCAGCAATAAAAAAGAATCAATTTTGAATTTCGCGTGCATTTCTTTTATTTATAAAATTAGGTAATTATTGCGAATCAGGGCTCCAGCTGGAAATCGCTTGATTTTTTTTTTACTAGTCAATGTCGATCTAGGGAATGTGTAATTACCTATTTCAAGTGGGGGGAGGGGCAGGAGAGGGGTAAGAAATTGTTTTTTTGAAATTTTCCAAATATTTATTGCGAATCGGGGGGTCATTTCCCTCGGGTCATCAGATCCTTGCATAACTTTTTTTTCGCATTGATTCCACTTCAAAAACAGCCCAATTTTTGAATAGATTTTTCTGGCCACTCCTTCAGGTGGCGCGACGATCATTTTTGTGTAAAAAAGGGATAACTGAAAAAACACTATTTTTAAAATTCTGCAATTTTTCCCACAGATTTTGGGTGAAAAATTAGTAATTTCTATCATAATTAGAAAGTGGGCCGCGGCTGCCTCATTTTTTTTTCAATAATTTTCTTTTTTTCAGTTTCGAAAATAAAATAAAAAAAATTCATAAACAAGTAATATCTATCATGATTAGAAAGTGGGATGCGGCTGCCACATATTTTTTTTTATAATTAACTTTTTTTCAGTTTTTAAAATAAAATGCAAAAATTTATTCCTAATACCCCTTACATGAGTAAAGAAATAAAATAAAAATAAAACACGTCTTGGAAAATATGCTAAATATCAAAATTTGCCAAGATATGTTTTATTTTTATTTATCTTTAAAAAAATTAGGATGTTTTTTAAGTGAAATCAATGCGAAAAAAAAGTTATGCAAGGATCTGATGACCCGAGGGAAATGACCCCACCTTTTCACTTGGAATGCCCCATATACACATTCTTTAAGTCGTCATTGACCAGCAAAAAAAAATTCAAGCGTCGAGAGAGAGAAATTTTTTTTTACCCCTCCCGCTGCCCCTCTCCCCACTTGAAATTGGTAACCACATATTCTCCAAGTCGACATTGATCAGTAAAAAAAAATTCAAGCGATTTCCAGCTGGAGCCCTGATTCGCAATAATTACCTAAAAAATAATTAATTTGGCCATATTCAACTTTACATTTGTTAACAGTTAATAAATCCTGCTGCATTATTTTCTCAATGCAGTATAAATTTGCTAAGAATAGCTCAAGATTTTAGAATTTTGTAAATGTTTGAAATTAATTTAAAAAAATACCAACGCAAAACCATAATCTTCGTAATTTTGCAGGTATGAAGCTATAACTTTTTGCAAAACTAAGTAACAATGCATAAATAAAGATGGTTGGTATTGAGATAAAAATGAGTCTCTTGAGGAATCTAGATTGATTAAAAATAAAAAATTTGTAAATAATGAAGAAAAATGTCGCAAATCAAAAATTGTCACGCAGCTTCCGCATTTTTGACCCTCACTCTTGAAACTTTCTTCATAAGGGAGCCAAAGTTGATAAATATATTCTTGAAGGGAACTTTGGCAAACGTCACAATAAGATGAAGTAGCTATGCGCAAAAATCTAATCTTCACGTTTTTTTATTTAAGATGATATTTGTTTATATTTATTTAAGATTATATTTGCGATATTTGCCAATATTTTTAACAACAAAAAACCACAAAAGGTACTTGTTTTAGGTACACAAAAAGTACTAAAAGAGGCTTTTCGGAGTTCAAGAGAAAATGTTCGAAAAGTTTTTAAGATCTGAGTGGAAAGTCGTAAGTAAAATCGGCATAAGAAAGCGATTGGAAGTGTTCCAAAAATCTAGTAAGAGAATAAACAATTCCACGAAATCTGAATGAGGATTTCTCAGATATATGAGTGTTTCTATAAATTCCCTGTTATTTAGAATAAAAAATTTGAAAGTGTGACTAAGAATGTCCCACACCTAAAAAAAAGTCGTAGGTACTATAATCGTTGATTTGATCATTTTTTTAGTTAATTGAAAGAAAATTTTCTTTCCATCAACTAGATTTGTATTTGATTCAAGTTTGGGCAATATTTACTTTCAACATATTTAACAACTTGAATTCACTTTCTCAAGATCAAATACAAAAGAATCCTTTTTCATTAAAAGTCCGAAATCTCAGCGAAAGATGGTCGCATCGAGGTCTTAAAAAAAGCAAATTGAAGCTAAATAAACAAGCTATCCGGTCCATGCGATGATTTAGCTGGAACATTTTTTTCCAAGTAACTGCAGCCAAGAAAAAAAAATGTGCCAAATTTTTTTTTCTCACTATTTTCTAGGATTGCGTGAAACCTGTAGCTTTGAAATTTTTTTGCTGGTAGATCTCAAAACTAGAAACTTCAAGCTTCAAAATGCTTTTTTTTAGATCTCGATACGACCATTTTTTACTGAGATACAGCGTTTTTTAAAACCACTAAAAATTTAGGAAATTTTTTTGAACCCTTAATTTTTTCCAGTAGTGTATTTCCTACGCAATACATTCCAATAAAAAAATATTGTCAGAATGAATAGAGTCGTATTTGGCCGGTCTACAACTAAAAAAACTATCATTGAGAAAACAATATTTTTTTATGTACCAAAATTTGTTAACTGTTAAGAAATGTAAAGTTGGATATGGGGAAACGAATATTTTTCAACAGCTAATAAATTATTTTGACACAAATTAAATTTTGTTATGAGAACATGAATATTTTTTAACGACCAACAAATTTTGTAACAGTAAAGGAATATTTATTTACAAGTTCCCACTAAGTACATTTGTTTACTATGGAAAAAAAACCCTGCAAATTGGACATTTGCACATTGCTTACTCATTTTTATCCGTAGTTCACACAGCTTCCCTTATGACAAAGTTTGGCGATCAAATTTGGCTTCCTTATAAAGGAAGCTTTGTTAACTATCGAAAAACATGAGTAATCAATGTGCACATTTTCAAAATTCTTTCAAATTTATTTCTTGCCAAATTCAATAGCGAACAACCTTGATCACTATATTGAATATGTACAAAATTTCAGTACAATATCTCGTGAATAGCCGAAGTTAAGTACGCCATTTAAAAAAAACCAAAATTTAATAAAATCATTCGATAGATTTTCGCCAATTTTCATAACGAACATCCTCGATAGCTAAGCTCTGTGCAAAGTTTCAGTGCAATATCTTAAAAATGTCACAAGAGAGCGTTTATGCTATTTTTCAAAAATCTAAAAATTGCATCAAATTTTAATCCCTCGATGGATTTTCGCCAAATTCAATAGCGAACAACCTGGAAAACTATACTAGTCCCTTACAAAGTTTCACTGCAATATCTTGAAAATTGTGCAAATTAGAGCGTTTACGCTATTTTTCAAAAAATTCAAAATTTAAAAAAAATTTAATCTTTCGATCGATTTTTGTCAAATTCAATACCAAACAACCTTAATAACTATACTAATTCTGTACAAAGTTTGAGTGCAATATCTTGAAAATTGCAGAAATTAGAGCACTGAGAAAAAAGTTCAGTTAAAACAACTAAATCCATTTAGTTGAAAAAAATTTAGTTGATTCAATATTAATTTGGTTGAACTAATGAAACTATAATTAATTCAACAAATGGATTTGGTTAACCATAAGATATAAGGTGAACGAAATTATTTGGTCAATTTCCAGATACAATTTACTCCAATTTACACGTTACTGAGTTGCTTCACAGATAAATTTCGTTGATTTATAGTATATTTTGACTTGATAAATTTAGCTGTAACAAAAAAACAATTCGTATTTTCAATCACGCCATTTATTTGATACAAAGATATATTTATTTGATTGAACTGAAACTTTGCCCACTCAAGCAACGATTTAACCGATTTAACTAAAACTTCCCCTGTGTCTTTGTTGAATTACCAAAATGATCTCGTTGAACGTCCGGAAACAAATATTTGGTTGAGTCAAACAAATTTTTGCATTTTCAACAAAAGTTTTTTTCTCAGTGAGCGTTCAAACCATTGTTGCAAAAACGAAAAAAGTCGATAAAATCTGAACACCCATTAGAATTGAAACAAAAAATTTTCATAATGAAGGGGAATCTGTGCTGGGAAAGTGTGCCAAATTTCAGCTCGATATCTCAAAGCGTTCTTGAGTTATAATTTTTTTACATCAGAGACTCAGGACACACATACACACACACGCACGTACACGCGCACACACACATTCACGCATGCACGCACGATCGCACACACTCACACGGGCGCACACACACACACACACACATATCGACGGCAGTACGGAAGAACGTGCTATCTCACATTGTGCTAGAAGAACGTGCTATTTCAAATTGTGCTAGAAAAACGTGCTATCTCAAATTGTGCTAGAAGAACGTGCTATCTCAAATTGTGCTAGAAGAACGTGCTATCTCAAATTATGAGAGAAGAAGGTGATATCTCCAATTGATCACAATTGATCACAATTGGAGATACCACCTTCTCTCATAATTTGAGATAGCACGTTCTTCTAGCACAAATTGAGATAGCACGTTCTTCTAGCACAAATTGAGATAGCACGTTCTTCTAGCACAATTTGAGATCGCACGTTCTTCTAGCACAATTTGAGATAGCACGTTCTTCTAGCACAATTTGAGATAGCACGTTCTTCTAGCACACTTTGAGATAGCACGTGCTTCTATACTGCCGTCGATATGTTTTGGGATATTTTGAACACATTAATATAAAAATCTCGAAAAACAATTTTTTCACGAAAAAAAAGCTTCCTTCGTGAGGAAGCAATAAACTGTTTTCTCAGTGTAGGCTTTAGTTCAACGAACTAGATATTTTTTCTGGGTGCAGCTATTCGATATATATGAAACTTTTAATGAAACTTTGAAATTTTTCAAATACAAACTCACCGTGGGTGTCGAATTTTCGAATGATGGTCTCGATGATGGTGGTCCTGGGTGCGACATGACCCCGTCTAACAGGCATCTCACCCCGTGAGATCCCCAGAATGACTGGGTTTTTCTTGTCTGTCTGTGTATAGATATATATTTTTTAATTCACACATACGCATACATACAACTGTGTGTATATATATATACTGTGTACCACATGAGTTTCAATATTCGATGCACAAGCGGTTGTTCTCGAAGATCAACATCGACCGGATTTTCGTAGTATCAAAGTGGGTTTCGATTGTAGTGATAACGATTTTAGCGTAATATATATATATATTATATATATATGTATATTTATAAACCGTTATCCAGCTGGCACTAAATCACTCGCGGGAAAATCGTCGTTATTGTTGTTGATAAGGTAATAAAAAAGCACAGCACGAATTGAGCATGATTAATTCTTACGGACAGAGAGCACTAATCGAGGCTTTTTAATATCTCAAAAAATCGTTTCCTCGTCGATCGATAAATCGATCATCGATTCGACGATAATTATCAATCAATACAGAGTGATTATCGGGATAAAGATTATCTATTATTATTGTTCATTATCAAGTTATCGATTGGTAACAATAAATACGCGTAGGCCTCAAGTGAGTCTATTTTTTTTGTTTGTTTCGTTCCTCTCTTCTTTCCCTTCTCTTCAAGTGCGATTTGCTTGCATCGAATTCACAGTGATAAAAAGCGTCGTATCACACACGTGCGCAAGAGGGTACTTTTCAATTGAAGTATGTCGATTAATAATTGTTGCAGAATTTTGTTCCGTTCGTTTTTGTCGCGATCAATCAACGATCAAGAATGATCCATGGATCAAACAGGGCGGTCCGATCGACGATGGATTTTCTCTAGTGATCCTGTTTCAAGGGGTTTCGATTAATTATGTTTTTTTGCAGCGAGCGTGAATAATGACATTTCAAAATTGAGCGACGAACGGTTCGTCTTAGGAACGAACACCGCGCGATATATTCTCCCGTTACGTCGATTGTCGTCGCTTTTTCATTAACGTTATTTACAATATTATCATTATCCTTTTCGTTGTTATCCGAGCCACAATCGCCTTTGTTCGTCGTTCTCGATATTATCGTTTTAGGGCCGAAAATCGAGGAAATCGTTATTTCCTTGCGGAAACGCCGAAACGATAACGATCCTTTGCCAATGTCACTCGCACGATTCCCTTGATCAAACCGAGGGAATCCCCATGTCGTTGATTCGATCGTCGCCAATCCCAACGTCATTTCCCGGTCTTTGCCGATCCCCATTCGCTGACCCCGATCACCGATTCCCCGACGATCGTTGCTCCCTCTTCGGTCTCTGCGAAGCGACGATCACAGTTGTTTTTTTTTTATGGTCACTCGAACAATGACAGAGTGTCTTCCCTCGTTCTGCGTTGATGTCCTAATTCACGGATATCTCGCCTAATTGGTCAGAGTTTGTTTCTTTGTCTTTGTTCTTCGGCTATTGCGGTATCACCGGAAGTAAGTGGTTCTTACCCCCGAAGGGAAATATAGGGGTATGCAAACTGGGGGAGATTAAAGGCACGTGGTGTTGCAGTCGAGTTTGTAACGGACCAATGAAAAAAAAACCGCCTCCGAAAGCGAAAAGCACACGCGATCAATGCCTCGTCGAGTCCGATCCGTATTTCTCTTTCTCCACTCTTTCTCTCTGTCTCTCTCACATTGTACGCAATCTTCCCTACATTTGTGTTTATTCTGCGTTCGAATTTCTCCACTTTGATGTTTTTTTCTTCGCGGACGAAACGAAGGAGTCAAGCCGCCTCCACCACCGAAAGATTGGCCTGGTCAGCTGTCCATTTCTCCCCGGTCAGTCTTTCCCCCCAAAATCTCACTCTAATTTCCCACAACGACGAGTTTCCGGCGCCTTTTTTTTTTTTAATTCCCGATTAACGTGCCAAAAAGTACCCACCGTCCGCAAACTCAGGATTGTTCTTGTAACGCTTCTTCATTCTCTCTCGTGAGTTTGGGAATGTTTCATCGGTTTTCGAGTCAAAAGCTCGGTCAAATCGGATTTTGCGCATCCAAAAATTCCTCCGGATTTGTTGACCGGGCCCGGTTCGTCTCGGTCGCGTCGTTTTTTTGTGAGAATAACAACACCCACTCTCACACACACACGCACACGCACGCGCACGCAGACTTTGCCAACGATGAGTTACAATTTTTTTTTTCCGTTCTATTCTTTATCTTCTTTTCTTAGTCCACGTAATTTTTTCTTCAGACCTCGCACTTGTCACTGTCGAAAATTATTTTCCTCTTTTGTCCTCCTCGCTGTCAATCGTCGTAATCATTCGTTCACTGAGTTAACTTGATTAGGCTTTTTTTTACAATGACTTGGCTTTTTTTTACAACTCTGAGATATATGAAGAGATAGGGAGAGAAATTTAAGTGGATATTGGAGAGGGAAGTATTTATATGTATTTTTTTTTGTTTTTTTGGTCTATATCACGACGATAGTGATAAAAATATCAACACTGGTTTTTATCATTGGATTTAATGTGTAAAGAACTTGGTTTTTTTTTCCTCCGAGAAGTGCGGTAAGTGTATGAGCGTAAGTCGCGGCGAAATCTGAGGACGCGAGAGACCCGTACGACGAGACGGGGGCCGACGTCCCTCGGTCGCTCAACGACGACGACGACGACGAAGACGTCGGCAATGATGACGACGTAGTCAGTGGTAGTGGTGGTGGTGGTGGTTGTTGGTAGTAGTGGTGGTGGTGTTGGTGGTGGTGGCGGTGGTGGTGGTGGTGTTGGTGGTGGTGGTGTTGGTAGAGAGGCAGCTCTACGCTCTACGCTCGCTACGACGACGTCGACGACGACGACGACGGTGAGCAGCCAGACCAGGCCGCGATTCGTTTCAGTTGAGCTTATACTTGCGCCCGGCGCTTGCGTCCAAAAGCAACATCCCCTCCCCTTCCGCCCTCCCCTACCAGAACGACCCGATTACAACGCTGGACTTGCGATACCAACCGAGATAACGTTGGAGAGAGAGAGAGGGGGGAGAAAGAGAGAGAGAGAGAGAGAGAGAGAGAGAGAGAGAGAGAGAGAGAGAGAGATGTATGATACATATGAAGCATTTCAGGCCAATTCGATCAGGGGCTACACTGAAAGAAATTTTGTTGCACTATTTGGTTTTTCGCGTACGCCCAGAAAAAAGATCTAGTCATAGGTACTATAATCGTTTATTTGATTATTTTTTAGATACTTCGAAGAAAATTTTTTTTCCATCCAATTTTGAGCGATATTTCCTTCCACCAGTGATCGGCAAAAAAAAATCTATCTATTTTTATTATCCAATTTTTTCAAAAAATTAATAATTAGCAAATAAATACTACTAATTTTTCTAAAAAAATTAATAATTAGTGACAAAATATTACTAATTTTTCTAAAAAATTAGTAATTAGTGACAAAATATTACCAATTTTTCTAATAAATAAGTAATTAGTTACAAAACATTTCTAATTTTTCAAAAAAAATGAGTAATTAACGATAAAACATTACTAATTTTTCCAACAATTAGTAATTAGCGAGAAAGATATTGCTAAATAATAAAAAAAATCAATAATTTATGGAGAAATGTTGTATCAATTTTGGAAAAAGTAATGAATAAATAAAAAATTACTCATTTAATATTCGTATTAATAATAACTTATGTGATATCGTATGACATTCGATACAATAAATACTAATGTGTAAAGTATTCGATAGATCTAGTTATTATAAAAAACACACAAGTACACACAAGTACGTGAATACACACCATACTTTTCTACAAATTGCTGTTTTTTTAATAAATTAATTAGTAAAACTTGGTAATTTTTTTTCGCTAATTACTAATTTTTTGGAAAAATTGGAAATATTTTCCCACTAATTACTAATTTTTTAGAAAAATTACTAATATTTTTCCGTTAATTATGAATTTGTATGAAAAATTAGTAATAATTTTTGACTAATTATTAATTTTTCGAAATAATTATTAATAAAATCAATATCGTTGACGAAAAAATCGATACTGCCGATCACTGACTTCCACTATATTTATTTATTTGAATTCCCTGTCATCGAGGAACAGGGGTTGAAGAAAAATTCTATTCGTTGTTACTAAATATCTATTAACCCCGTAATCTCATCCGATCATATCTGCAGATTTGTCAGTACCCCAAAAATCCGCCAGGTGGCTACCTCTCGCACAAGCGAAGCTGCCTCTCGAAGCCTATATCCTTTCCAAGCTCGTCTATGTTTGATATCCTTATTTTTCAGTATGGATATCAAATACATTGAACATTGCGGCAAAACGCAAGATGGTCGAATCCCCGAAAAGAATTCCCATAAAAAAGGGTCTTTTTTCTTTTCCTTTCTGTTAAAGAAAAGACGAAGCTCAACGAAATTGTAGACTTCATGTGTGTGTATATTCAAAGATTGAAATGTTTAAAAATATATATTGTGTAGATATTTAAAAAAAAATTATTTCATTGAAATACATATTTGTTCAGTTTTAAATAATATTTATTAATATTAAATAAAAATTTATTAGATCGCAATATATTTTCCTAGTAGGTCATTAACAAAAAAAAAATTTCATTGACATGAATGGAGTTGTATTAGACCAGCCTACAACTAAAAAAATTTATTTGGCTTGACTAGGATTTAGTTAAATGTACTAGATCTTTTTTCTGGGTGTAACGAAAAGTACAATAAAATATAGCAATTGAGGTACAAACAAGGTACAATCGTAAACATTCCTATAATAATAGGACATTATGCTATCTCTATAGATATTAATATTATCTTGAAAAGCAAGAATCTTTATATATGACTTTCGTAAACATTGCTATTCTACTCTTGGAGATTTAATATTGTAAATAATGATAGTGACTCTTTGGAAATTTTGCTAGGATAATTTCAAAACTTGTTATTTAAAATATAATTCGCAATGAATATATCAAAATTTACTGTTCTCAATAAGAACGCACTTTCAAATGAGAAGCACTTGTAACTTTTGTAACGCGAACTTGAGGAAAATCGTAAAACACTATTGCAAAAGTTGCCGAATGTTCTCGAGCTGATCCGAGTTTGGCTGAGGAAAAATTCATATATATATATATATATATATATATATATATATGGGGCATTCCATCCCAATTTTCCTCAATTTTTTTATATTTTTGAGTACCCATCAAAAGACTCTTCCTGTTGAATTTTGAGATTTTTTAAATTACTCGATCAAAAGATATTAAATTAACAGAAAAACCGCTCTTTTTTTGGTATTTTGGTCATAACTTCTTTAACAATGGTACAAATTAAAAGTTTTTTTTCTTCAAAATTTTTGTTTTTTCATGGACTTTTCCGAAAAAAATACAACAAAAATATTCGACGTGTTTTTGAATGAGTTTTTTGAGTTTTAAACATTAAACCGCGTTTTTAAAAGTGAATGTCATTTTTGATTTTTTTTTTTACATTTTTTGTTTCGAACATCTATCTATTCAACAATTTTTAAGACTAATCCGATCGTGGGATCTCAATAACAACTATTTTTTTCGATTTTTAAAAATAAATTTTTTTTTTTTTTTTTATAAATTATTATGAATACAAAATTTTGTTACTGTATAGTATTTTTTTAATCATTTTCAATAAATTTGGACACTTTTTCATTGCTAACAGATTTTTTTAATTAATAATTAATCGATGAGCAAATAACAACAGTTCAAGAATTGTATGGCATTGAACCTAAATAGTCTACCGAATATTGCTGTCAAATTTTCACATGAAAAACATTATTCAAATGCAAAAGAAAGATTTTATTTGCGATAAAATACTGCGAAGTCAATCACAGGGGGACAAAAAAATTTCATTCAATTATTCCAATGAGCAACGGAAACGTATTGGCGAAGGAATATTTTAATTCAGGAAATAATCGTATACGTAAGGTTTTCAAAAAAAGACGTGAATAAATAAGAACTGTTGTTATTATTATTCATAAACACCCTTAACGATTAATTATTAATTTTAAGAACCCGTTAACAATAAAAAAGTGTCAAAATAAATTCCAAATATTGAAAAAATACTATACAGTAACAAAAATTGGGTCAAAATAAATTCTATATATTGAAAAAAATACTATACAGTAAAAAAAAATTGGTATTCATAATAATTTATTTAAAAAAAAAAAAATTGTAATTTTCAAAAATCGCGAAAAAATAGTAGTTATTGAGATCCCACGATTGGACTAGTCTTAAAAATTGGTGAATAGATAGATGTTTGAAAAAAAAATAATAATAAAACAAAAAAAATGACATTCACTTTTGAAAACGCGATTTAACGTTTAAAACTAAAAAAACTCATTCAAAAACAAGTCGAATATTTTTGTTCTATTTTTTTCTGACAAGGCCATCAGAAAACAAAAAAATTGAGAAAAAAAACTTTCAATTTGGACCATTATTAAAGAAGTTATGACCAAAATACAAAAAAAAGAGTGATTTTTTTTGTTAATTTAATATCTTTTGAACGGGTAATAAAGAAAATCTCAAAATTTAACAGGAAGGGTCTTTTGATGGGTACTCAAAAATATAAAAAAATTGAGGAAATAAAAAAAAAAGTTTTTCAAACTGTCCGATTTGGGATGGAATGCCCCATATATTGTAACGACCTGGGACCAGCCATGATCGCATCACTTCGCTCGAGATCCGCTAGGTGACGACGGTCGGCGCGCGCTCTCGCGCCAGCGAGACAGTCACCGAGCACCGACCTCAATTAACATTAAATTGTTGGAACATTACCCTTGCTCTGTAGTTGCGCAGTCATATGGACCAAAGACTACGTATTTAAGTCAAATCACCATTGCACTTCGGTGGTGCTCGTGCTCTTTATGGGAGTGAGGATAAATAACTTAAGCTTTCGCTTAACTGATTAATTTCATGATTAATTAGTTAAGTACAAGCCGGGGAGGGTCATAGCCGTAGCTATGAGCCTCCCGGGACGGATGTCATTTTAAGAAGAGTGGTTTAGAGAGATTGCAATTATGCCCTGATACCAAACCCCGCAAGATCTTATTTTACTCATTGCAAAGCACTATTGTAATTTTTGCTATTTGAGCTCAGAACGATTGCTATAAGTTAACCAAAACGTGAAATATTTTATTTCGCTATTTGTAAAGCACTATTGTAGATTTTGCTATTCGAGCTCAGAACGATTGCTATACGCCTCTTGGATAACTCTAGTGGCGCAGCGTTGTGGCAGATTCAGGCAACACGCGGACGTTAGAGTGCGGTCAGCTGTACGGTTCACGTTATTAATTCAGTTAAAAACGTTAAAAAGTGAGTTGTCAGATATTTTTAGAATATATAAAAGTGCTTATATACCGTGATATATTTCAAATATATCATAATCCACTTTTACAACGGGGGCAAACGTTTCGAAAAATAATTAAAATGTGTGATTGAAATTTTCAATAAAGTCGATCAAAACTCATCGATATTTTATTTTTATACACCTGGAGAGACTTGAAAGTATGTCTGCAAAATTTGGAGATCATTTCGTGAACTTGAGACATAAATATTTTGATGTATTCAATTATACATTTGTTCATATATGATAAAAACAACCTCGGGGAAAAAGAATAAATGTCGATGTATATAGAAAATATATCTCGAATATATTGAATATATTTTGTTGTAGAAATGAGATATTCTTGCGAAATATACGTCAAATATATGTGGGGAATATATCCACATTGGATATGTGGAATTGATAGCGACTTGAGACAAGTACATTTACCTAACCTCACTGTCTCGAGGAGCCGCCGAGCAGCTGACTCTATACAGGCAGGACCTTGCTTATACATGGAAGTATATCTATATAAAAAAATCAATTTCTCAATATTTTTAATAAAATATACAGTTTAAAAAAATTTTAAGACATACGTATTGTTTATTATTTTTTTTCTCTTTCCATTTATCCCAGAATGAACGCTGTAGCTGTCAAAATGTGGACGATATCGAATTTAAACTGTTATTTTCATATGTTTACTGTATGAGAAGAACGACCTTGAGTTGCCGCCGTTAACCGACAGTTGGCGTTGCCGTAGCATCGGCGCGATATCCAAGAGGCGTATAAGTTGGCCAAAACGTGAAATATTTTATTTCGGTATTTGTAAAGCACTATTGTAATTTTTGGTATCCGAAGCATAGCAAATTTCGATGTACAGACTTAGGAAGACTGTTATTATTTTAGGTCAAACTCCAACATTCTTATGAGTTATTGCAACAGAAGGTATCAAACTCTGTATTTCGTTACTCACTATTGTACTTTTTGCAACTGTACCTCGATTGTCCCTAAATTGCTATATTTTATTGTACTTTTCGTTACGCGAAAAACCAAATAGTTCAATAAAATTTCTTTCAGTGTAGGTTTCAGTGTGTTTAAGGCCTTAGGCCACCCTAGCACTTTTGAAAAATGATTTTTTTTAATTTTATTTTAAATGGACCTCAGAAATGATGTCCCAAAAGTTTATGGCCGGGAAAAATCTCTAAGTACTCGTTTTTCGAATTTTAGTACAAGGCCGTCTGGTCCTACTAAAAACTTCAAACGCCTTTATCTCACAATTGCATTATTATTGAAATTTTTTTTTACTTTAAATGGTCTAACAGGACCTCAAAAATGATGTCCCGAAAGTTTATGACCGGGAAAAATCTCTAAGAACTCGGTTTTCAAATTTTAATACAAGACCATCTGGTACTACTCAAAACTTCAAACGCGTTTATCTCAAAACTGCATTTTTTCAGTTGGCCGGACTCATAACTCAGACAATTTTCCACCGATTCACTTGAAATTTTGAATATATCTCCAAAACGACATTGTCTGTGGAAGTACGTAGGTTTTTTTTTATATTGCATAGTTCATTTGTTATTAACAATTATCTGACGATTTTCTAGGTAGATTTTTCACTTTCCACCTTAGAAGTGCGCCATTTGACCAAAAATCAATATATCGCAAAAATCCTACGTACTTCTATAGCAGTGATTACATATGATCGAAAAAAATTTATTGGCTTATTATGATTAAAAAATTACAGGAGCTGTTAGTCCGGCCGTGAACTCTGAAAAAACGGAGACGTTATCGCGAAAACGCTGCGCAGCCGCCATTTTGAAATTAATCGCTTCAAAAAAAATATTGTAAACAGTCACTGATATGTATGATAACACCCCGTTTTTGTAATCTCGATTTATTTTGTAGTATTTCTGAAAATAAATCCCCAAAAAGCCTATTTTTTTCGGTCTCTAGAGTGGCCTAAGGCCTTAAGGGTTTTTACGCAGTCAGGAGGTCGAAAAAAGCGATTTTTGAAGAATTTTTCTGAAATTTTGATTTATTAAAATTGAGTTACAAAATTGAAACAAAATTTATTTAATTCATCATTTATTAATTTTTATTTAACAACGTAAACATTTATATATATGAGACTGATCGTTAAAAATTAAATTTTTTGCGAAGCCCCGTAAAAAGCTTCCGTTTGATGAAAAAACGCGAGGTATTTTTTTTTTTTTTTTAATGAAAAATAACACGTGCCGCAAGACGATCCGAGATAATTTTTATCAAAGAAAAGTTTTTTTTTTTACAAACGGCTAGACCGATTTGAATGAAATTTAGACACGTTACAAAGGTATATAAAGGCTATTTTTAGAAAAAATAACAGCTCATAATATTCACAATAACTAATGAAAACAGTTAATTTTTTCGGTAATTATTTTTTTTTCTCCTGGATAACGGTCTGGCACAATTATGAACATAATTTGTTTCGTGTGTTTTACTATCCCATATAATGTCTCCAAATTTCAAATTGATGGGAAAGGTACTTCATATTTAAAAAAATAAAAAATGTTTACATTAAAAAATGGGTTTTTTTATTAATATGAAGTAGGTACCTCTTCGATCAATTTGAAATTTTGAGACAGTATATGGGATAGTAAAAGACAACAAAAAAAATTATTTTCTGAATTGTGCCAGAACGTTATACTGGACAAAAAAAATTACCGAAAAAATTAACTGTTTTCATTAGTAATAATAAGTCTAACTAATAATATCATAATCATCATTAATAATCATTAATAATAATAACTAACTAAATTCATTAATAATAATTAACTGTTTTCATTAGTAATAATAATAGTCATCATAACGAATGATTTAGTTAATATAAGGTAGATAGGTAATCTAGTATTTGATCGAAGGAGTAAGTAAATTATTTATTTATTACAAAATGGCGGCTTCTAAAAAAACCGATTTTTGATGAACATTTTTTCCTTAAATTGATTATAAAATGGAAAATATTTATCGGAAAAAAAACCTTCGATTAATTACGAAAAAATATATTTATAGGGCTTGTGTACAAATTTGAGACTGCTCGGTTATTTGCCGTTTCTGAGAAATTTTGAAAAAGAAAATTCCTCAAAAAGCGATTTTTCAAGAATTTTTTCCGGAAAGACATTTTAATTTATTGACGTAAATATTTATGTACATATTTTTGTAACTTTTAACTTCATTTTAAAATTTTTCTTTTTGAAAAATAGTGTCGAGTTTGAAAAATGGCTGTAGCCGATCTCCGGGATCTCCTCTAAAAAAAGGCGTCTTGCGGTGACCACGATATCTCTGGATTAGATCATCCAAAATAAAAAATAAAAAAAGATTTCGTTAATGCAAGATACAATTCAGTATTTGATCGAAGGAACAAGCAAAATATTTATTTTTTACAAAATGGCGGCATCTAAAAAAAAATTCTTTTTTTTTATGACATTTTTGGCCTTAAATTGTTTATAAAATAGAAAATATTTATCGGTAAAAAAAAACCTTTAATTAATTACTAAAAAACATATTTATAAAGCTTGTGTAAAAATTAGAGACTGATCGGTTTTGCTGTTTCTGAGAAATCTTGCTTGACGACTTTAAAAACACAGTTTTGAGAAAAACGCGTTTAAAGTTTCAAAAGCACTTTACACATAGTAACTACGGGTTTACAAATATGCCTGTAACTTTGAAAATATTTTACAGATTGACATGAAATTTGTTGTGTATATACTTAAAAATGTGTACATTACCAAAATGAAATTAAAAAAAATCGATTTTTTGAAAATCGTTACTGCGTATAACCCCTTAAAACCAGTAAGAAGCTTCATTAGGCGTCATTTGGTTTCCATACGTTAATTTCCCCACACGGAAATATAATATACCAGAAAATATATTTTTCGATATACGTAAAAACATATTTAAAATATATTTGAAGTGTACATTATATATTCTAAATACATTTTAGATGTATCTAAAATATATATCAGATATATATTAAATATATAATATGCATATTCCATATAAGAAATATACTCAAAAATATATTCGTGACAAGTACATTTTCGGCAGAAAATATTTCTTTGAAATATATATAAAATATATTTTAGATATATGATTATTGTGCATAAAAATATATTTTTTCATATATGGAAAAACACATATTGTGTATAAGTAAACATATATTAAAATTATATCGAAAATATATAAAACGTACATTCAATATTTATGTTTGATGCATTTAGTATATATCTTCAATACATTTTTTATATTTATATTGGAATATTTTTAAATAGATTAAAAATATACCTAAAATCATATTTGTAATATATACATTTTCGGACAAAATATACTTAATATATCCAAAAATATATTTTCCGTAATATTTGCCGATATATTTTATTTCCATGTGGGTCGTTACGCTACAACAGGCTTCATAAGGCTTTATGAGCTTCATTAGGCCTTTCGCAAAATGCCCGACGACTTTTTACGCACTCACTAGCAGGTATTTAGCATGTTTTATTTTTGCGATTTTCATACCATCACAAAAAGTTTTAGATAATCCTTTGAAAAAAAAGAAAAATAATTTTCCCTCCAAGGTTCTGAAGATCACAAATAAAAATACTCTGTCATTGTGAATCCACTCAAAAAATAAAAAAATAAATATTTCCTGAAACGTCGTTTTTATCATTATCATTTTTGGTCAAAAATCCTTCAGGTCTGTTCTGAATAGGATCGTTCAGCATTATTTTGGATAAAAAAAACTTTTCTCCCAAAAATTCCAAAATTCAAACCCAAATCTCGGCCGAATCAGACAGGAATCTATCATAAGCTTAAGGGTAGTAAAGGGGCAAAAAAAAATCAGCAAAAAATAGCGAACACTTTTTAGGACCGGTAAAATCATTTCCTACAAAATGGCCGACCGTAAACACGGGCCGGAATGACTTGGAATGTCCCATATCCGTCTGGGTGTGTGCATTCGTGTGGATGTAAAAAGAACTAAAAGAGAGAGAAAGAGAGGCTACGGAAACCACCCTCTCAACCAACCCCTCGGATTATATACATTGCAGTATACAGTGCAGTGGCTCGATCTGCCTGGTTTCCTCTTCAGCGGTATCTACATGGATGTAGTGATAATATTGATAAGGAGTCTGTAGAGCAAAAACTTTTTGATTGTGTGTGTGCAACAGTGCAACGGCATGCACATACTTACCGGCATGTCAGGGACTGACGGGTAAACATTTGTTAACCCCTTAAGTCTATTAAATCGACGATTTTACGAGAGAGGTTAATTCCTGTTTATCATTACGAAATACCTCTGAATATTATCCCTGAATAACAATATGAATAATTTATTAATTATTCATATCGTTATCATTAAATCATTATGAGGTAAATGTCCCAATTATTGAACAGGTCCCAATTGTTGAACACTATCTGGTATTTTTATTATTTCTCATTCACCTGCATGCATTTACTTATTTATAAAAATTTCATTACATATATGGAACTTTTAGCTATCGAAGTGTTATCACTGTAAAAAAATTTGGTATTAAATTTAATAAAAAAAATATGAAGTTTTTATGCATATACAATATATTAATTTTAATATACGTTCGTATATTAAAATTCCAATACATAGTATGATTTTTGAAGCAGAATCATGAAAAAAGATATGAAAATTAATATTCTTTTGTAAATTAAAATTAAAAGAAGTTATTTGATTTTTCATACACTTATATTGGAATATTACTGTACACATTGTATATGAAATTTAGTATCCTGTATATGCATAAAAACTTCACATTTTTTTAATTAAATTTAATACAGAAATTTCTTACAGTGCAACTAAAATTGTACGCCCGAGATATTATTCCACATTAGGGATATAACCTCTGCGCCAGGTAAGTATATTGGGTACGCTGGCCGTCCGGTATATAACACCGTCATACGCCTATTTCGCTTGGGCACAGAGGTCCGAGCGCATGCGACGCATAGTGGTGGATGCGTCAACTCCCCTACAGCACACAATATTCCTGCAATGGTGCTGAAATGTTGCACGACAACATTGTAATATTCTAAAAAAACAGTGCTGCAATCTTGCTGCAATGTTGCTATGTCCGACGATTGAAATATTGCTGCAATGTTCCGCAATATTCCAGAAATATTGCATCCAATCAATATTCCAGCAATATAACTCGTATTGCATATTCAATATTTCAGGAATATTACCTGCAATGGAAACTTTATCATTTGAATTATTGCATAAAATAAAAATATGTCGTTTTAAGTCCATAGGACTGCGCAATCACAGAGCGCGGGTAAATATTCCAACGATTGATTGTTAATTGAGGACCTGCTAGTAATACACCGGACCTTTATCGGTGCTCGGTGGCTCTCTCGTCAGCGCGAGAGCGCCCACCAACCGCCGCCACCTAACGGATCTCAGGCGAAGTGCCGAGATCGTGGCAGGCCCCAGGTCGTCCTGTTACAGTATATAGTCATATTTTACGAATAAGAATCATTCAGAAACAAAATATATTTTGGTTTTATAGCTTTTTTGATATTAAACATTTTTTCAATACGAATATCACAATGTCTTGATATTATTAATGTCACATTAATGTCAAAAGCACAACAAAGTTTTGAAAATCAATATGAAAAAAGAAAAAGAAAATGACTCGAAATCAATCGTTATTGATATTTTATGAGGAATAAATGAATAGATCTTTTTCAATTGACCTTTTTCATATTTATTACGCTCATGTAGTTGTAAAATTTGAAGTTCGATCTCACCAATATTGCTCCAATTTACTTGCAACGTTTCAAAAAAATATTGCAGATATGTTGCTTTGGAACATTCCCGAAACATTGCTGAGAAGTTTTAATGCAATGTTACGTAGTAACGTTGCCACAACATATCTGCAATATATCATTGCGCGTGCAATATGACAACATTGCTGCAACATTGCAGCAATGTTATGTGCTGTAGGGGCTAGCACGGCCGCTGATATTGATTGTAATTTTGGAAAATAAGTGTATTAATTTCCAATAACGCATCTTAAAAATGCGAAAAAGCAAATAGAAACCATTTTAATATACGGGGATTTGAATTTTCAACGTTCATCTTTTAATTTTAATATCCAAATATTAAATTTAAGATGAAATTGTTAATTTTCCAATACCATGTATATTAAATTTCATTACAATATTGAAAAAAAATTTCAATGGTTGATTGCAATTTTAAGAAATACAGTGGGTCAAAAAAGTATTCGTACACTGCGTTTTTTGCCAATATCTTCATAGGTATACATGATATCGAATCCAAACCTATTTCGTTTAATACTCCATCAAGTATAGAGATAATCTGCAAATGAAGAATTTTTCCCCAGGAATAATAAAAGAATTATGCTAGAAAAACGAAAATTTTCGGGCAAAAAAAGTATTCGTACATTTACAATTGAGCTGCTAAACCTCGATACTGACTCACGCATGGTATGAACTCTGCGTAAAATATGAACAAGTCTTTGTTTACACATTGGCTTTGACCTATTCTATGCGATAGTGGATCTTCAAGCTCTGAACAGACATGACGGCAAAGAAAAGCGAAATATCAATATCCATGCGAGATAGAGGGATTTTTCTTCGGAAACGCGGTGAAAGTTACCGAAAAATTAGTAAAGAACTAAATCTAAGTTTCACAACAGTGCAATATATAATTAAAAAAATACGAAACAACAAACAGCACCGAAAATAAGCCATGAACCGAACGACCGAGAACGAGAGCGTCGGAGTATTGTTAAAGAGATTACAAAAAAACCGTTCACAAGTGCTCGCAGTTTAGCGAATGATCTCGCGTCAACATTAGGGAAGATCGTCTGTCCCCAGACTGTTCGAAACGTTTTGCATTCTGCCCAAATATACGGCAAAACTGCCCGGAAAAAACCATTAATTGATCATAGAAATCAAGGAAAACGTTTAGGTTTCGCAAAAACCTGCAGAAATAAATCTATAGAATTTTGGAAACGTGTCATATTCTCGGATGAATCGAAATTTAACATCTGCGGGTCCTATAGATTTATTTCTGTAGGTTTTTGCAAAACCCAAACGTTTTTCTCGATTTGTATTATTAATTAATGGTTTTTTCCGGGCAGTTCTGCCATGTATTAGGGCTAAATGCAAAACGTTTCGAATAGTCTGGGGACAGACCATCTTCTTTGATGTTGACGCTAGGTCATTCGCTAAACTGCGAGCACTTGTGAACGGTTTTTTGTAGCCTCTTTAACGATACTCCGACGCTCTCGTTCTCGGTCGACCGGTTCGTGGCGTATTTTCGGTGCTGTTTGTTGTTTCGTATTTCTTTATTATATATTCCACTCTTGTGAAACTTAGATTTAGTTCTTTACTAATTTTTCGGTAACTTTCACCGCGTTTCCGAAGAAAAATCACTCTATCTCGCATGGATATTAATATTTCGCTTTTCATTGCCGTCATGTCTGTCCAGAGCTTGAAGATCCACTATTGCATAGAATAGGTCAAAGCCAATGTGTAAACAAAGACTTGTTCACATTTTACGCAGAGTTCAGACCATGCGTGAGTCAGTATCGAGGTTCAACAGCTCAATTGTAAATGTACGAATACTTTTTTTACCCGAAAATTTTCGTTTTTTTTGCATAATTCTTTTATTATTCCTGGGAAAAAATTCTTCATTTGCAGATTATCTCTATACTTGATGGAGTATTAAACAAAATAGGTTTGGATTCAATATCATGTATACCTATGAAGTTATTGGCAAAAAACGCGGTGTACGAATACTTTTTTTACCCACTGTAAGTGTTTTAATTTTCAATAATGTATTTGAAAATTGCGAAAAAGTATACAAAAACTATTTTCATATACGGGTATATTAATTTTCAATGCTCACTCTTTTAATTTTAATATACAAATATTAAATTTAAGATGAAATTGTTAATTTGCCGATACCTTGTATATTAATTTCGGTTTCATATACTTGTTTTTGAAATTTAATATACTTTTGTATATTAATTTTAATAACATTTTTTACAGTGTACCTTACTTGTGCAAAAAAAGCTTTAATTAATAGAGAAAAAAATTATTTAATCAGCAACGGTGCCCCGATTTGACGTCTCGTGGTAATTGCTTATCGTATTTTTGCTAAGACGGGCCGCTTCGTGCGCAAGGGCATAAAAAATTCAAAAACTGTCCCATCTTAAAAAGTAAGGGGGTTTCAGGTTCCTCAGAAAATTTCTTACAAATAACAATTTTAAAATTTCTTTTAAAATTAATTATTTGTTAAAAAATACGGTGTTCGATCATTGGGACATGGAAAATGCAGTGTGTCCCAATTATTGAACACTCGAATTCTCCAAGATGGCGTAATTAAATCCATCAAAACATCGAGATAGTTAACGTGTGACGGATCGTAGGAATCGGATTTATTCAAACAAAAACTGTAAGTTCCTGAATAAACTTACCTTTATTCTTTTAATAATAACTCCAAGATCGTCAGATGTATTTTTTATTTGTATTTTCGTGCAATAAACATTTTTAAAAAAGTAAAAAGAGAATATAACCTAAATGTAACCTAAAAATACGAATGTAATGTTCAATATTTTTTGCTCTCCGATATTTCAGTCGAAAAACAAGGAAGCCGTGACAAAATCAAACAAAAACAGAACATAAAAACGAGGAAGCTGAAAATTAAAATAAAATAAAGTTCAAGTTGAAAAGCAAAAATTAACCAAATGAGAATGAATCAAAAACCTGTCAAAAGAGACTAAATATATAGTTTTGTATTTTTACATGATTAATAAAAGATTATTTGAGTGTTTGATTTTGCTTTTATTTCTTAATATTGTACGCAAAACAATATTTTCAAAACGGAAAAAGAATTCTCTAGAGTGTTCGATAACTGGGACATGCCTGTTCAATATTAGGGACATAGGCACTTCCAGTGTTCAATAATTGGGACATTTGCATGCTTCACATTGTTATTCTTTTTTTTTCATTTGAAATCATTTAAAAATAATTTAAAGGGCGATTTTTCGAATGTAGAAATATCAAAGTATCATTTGAACATGAAAGCGATGGTTTTTTTCTTGATTTTATACCGAATTCAATCCCCAGATCTTAGCTGTTCAATAATTGGGACATTTACCTTAATATATATTATTATTAATTAATTATTCAAGAAACATCGAATTTTTATTACTAATTATACTAATGCGAAATAACTGTTATAACTATTCGAATAATTACCGTTAAAAAATTACATTGTGAATTGCTATCTAAACATAGCAATGACAGTAAATATTTGATTGAATATTTATTATTAATTACTAATCTGAAATATTATTAATCACCATTTGCGGTAGGATTAGACGTAACATTTATTTTTCTCTCTCCGTTAACAATTTTCTAACACTAAATTATTCAAGACGAGTACTCAGTTTTTTAATTTTTGCAGTTTTCTCGGGGCATAAAAGAAGGTTGAAAAAATTAAAAATTCCACAAAAGTCAACCATCAATGTCGATTTGCAAAAATACTGAAATTTTTGAAATTTTTGGAAATGGGTGGAGTCTTATTTCTGAAATTGTCATTGCTAATGAATATTAAATACCTAACCAACCTAATCAGCCTAACTAAACAATATCGAAACAAAAATTTATACATTTATCCAAGATACCCTCAAATATTTTTCCAGAAAATTTAAATTAATAACACACTAAAACGGAGTTTTCTTAGATCTGCCATTGTACCCTCCAGTTAAGTAGCCTTGCTCTTGGATTTGAATCATTTGATGGAAATCATACAAAAATATTCCGAAAACAAATCACTCCCTTCCTTAAGGGGGTATTCTGGTCTCGAATTTTGAAAAAATCATTTTTTTGCATATTTTTGAGGTAGGGGCTATAACGACATTCTTACTGGAATTAAGAATCTTTTTTTTAATTTTGTATCGGATGACTAGAAGGGTTGCAATGGTGTCAACCAGGATATACCCCTTTTGTTTACCCCCAACTTTGCCAACTTATAAGTTATTTAGTTTAAAAAAAAATTTCTGGATTTTTTTTTGTTCATTGTCAAATTATTAATAAATATGTTGTCAACAAAAGAATGTTAAAAATATTTTCTGTTTTTTTATTTATTTATTGAGCTCGACAAAATATCATGGAAAACTCAATATAACAAAAAACTAAAATACTATTAGACACTACAATAATATTACAAATAGACTTAACAAGGGAGGCTACAGTGTCGAGTGTGGCATGTTTTGCTATGCTGGTAGTTGAACCTTTCGTGTTTCCCTAGGGACAAATTGACCTGTTGTTGAACTTTCGGATTAAAATTTTCTGCGAGTTGGTAGCTTATGATGGGAGGGAGGGTTTGGGTTGGCACGACAACGCCGGAAAGTTTAAAGCTGTTTTTTGAACGGAGATATCCCTTTCTCCAAAACGCACGCTACTGGATCGTTTTTTGTAAAATGTATTTCATTTTCATCTAACAAGAATTTTAAAACACCCTTACAACTAGCAAAAAAGTATTACAATTTTTTATTACAAATTAACATTTCGAAATAGTATTACCAAATACCATTTAAAAGTGGTATTGCAGATTGCTATTTCGAAAATAGTACTACAAAATACCTTTTTTTTAATGCTGGTCAGATTATTGACAAATAAATAATGACAATTAATAATTGACAACTAGCAAATAAGTATTACAATTTTTTATTACAAATTAACATTTCGAAATAGTATTACCAAATACCATTTAACAATGGTATTGCAGATTGCTATTTCGAAAATAGTACTACAAAATAACTTTTTTTTAATGCTGGTCAGATTATTGACAAATAAATAATGACAACTAATAATTGACAACTAGCTAATAAGTATTACAATTTTTTATTACAAATTAACATTTCGAAATAGTATTACCAAATACCATTTAACAATGGTATTGCAGATTGCTATTTCGAAAATAGTACTACAAAATAACTTTTTTTTAATGCTGGTCAGATTATTGACAAATAAATAATGACAACTAATAATTGACAACTAGCTAATAAGTATTACAATTTTTTATTACAAATTAACATTTCGAAATAGTATTACCAATTACCATTTAAAAATGATATTGCAGATTGCTATTTCGAAAATAGTACTACAAAATACCTTTTTTTAAATGCTGGTCAGATTATTGACAAATAAATAATGACAATTAATAATTGACAACTAGCAAATAAGTATTACAATTTTTTATTACAAATTAACATTTCGAAATAGTATTACCAAATACCATTTAACAATGGTATTGCAGATTGCTATTTCGAAAATAGTACTACAAAATAACTTTTTTTTAATGCTGGTCAGATTATTGACAAATAAATAATGACAACTAATAATTGACAACTAGCTAATAAGTATTACAATTTTTTATTACAAATTAACATTTCGAAATAGTATTACCAAATACCATTTAACAATGGTATTGCAGATTGCTATTTCGAAAATAGTACTACAAAATAACTTTTTTTTAATGCTGGTCAGATTATTGACAAATAAATAATGACAACTAATAATTGACAACTAGCAAAAAAGTATTACAATTTTTTATTACAAATTAACATTTCGAAATAGTATTACCAATTACCATTTAAAAATGATATTGCAGATTGCTATTTCGAAAATAGTACTACAAAATACCTTTTTTTAAATGCTCGTCAGATTATTGACAAATAAATAATGACAATTAATAATTGACAACTAGCAAATAAGTATTACAATTTTTTATTACAAATTAACATTTCGAAATAGTATTACCAAATACCATTTAACAATGGTATTGCAGATTGCTATTTCGAAAATAGTACTACAAAATAACTTATTTTTAATGCTGGTCAGATTATTGACAAATAAATAATGACAACTAATAATTGACAACTAGCTAATAAGTATTACAATTTTTTATTACAAATTAACATTTCGAAATAGTATTACCAATTCCCATTTAAAAATGATATTGCAGATTGCTATTTCGAAAATAGTACTACAAAATACCTTTTTTTTTAATGCTGGTCAGATTATTGACAAATAAATAATGACAACTAATAATTGACAAGTAGCAAAAAAGTATTACAATTTTTTATTACAAATTAACATTTCGAAATAGTATTTCCAAATACCATTTAAAAGTGGTATTGCAGATTGCTATTTCGAAAATAGTACTACAAAATACCTTTTTTTAATGCTGGTCAGATTATTGACAAATAAATAATGACTACTAATAATTGACAACTAGCAAAAAAGTATTACAATTTTTTATTACAAATTAACATTTTGAAATAGTATTACCAATTACCATTTAAAAATGGTATTGCTGATTGCTATTTCGAAAATAGTACTACAAAATCCAATTTTTTTATGCTGGTCAGATAATTGACAAGTAAATAATTCAAGATTTAATTGTCAATTTATCGTCAAGATCGAAACTTCTAGTCTTTGTAGGTCAACTTTTTGTTGTCAAGTTTTTCGGAATTCACACATTCCTAAAATAAAATAAATAAAATGAATACGATTTTAAAAAAATAATCATATAATATAAAAATAAAATAATTCCAATTGACTCCACCAATTTTTTAAAAATTTATATGTGACACCTTTCCATTAATCAAATAGCAACAAAATTTATTAACTAACTTTTAAATGTTGTATAATGCAAAATTAATAATTTACAAATTTAAATGACGACACGTTTAAAAAAAAACCTTCAGAGGTCAATTTTCAGAAATACTTTTAATTAGCTTCATTGTTTTTTTGAATTGCGTTACTACTGTAAGTAATTTGTATATTTGACTATTGTTTGGGCCTTAACTTTAAATCATTGAAGCCCTTAAATGGAACGTATATGAAAAAAAAACGTTCGAAGATCTTCTTAGATGTTCCAGTGTTTTTATATTTGTTTTGTTGGGTTCACGATACTCAAAAAAAAAATCGGTTCCGCACATAAAAACGAAGACATCGAACGATTGGAGTTTCGTGAGAGGAAACCTTTTGCCCCTTTGGCTCAAGTCCCACTTAACTCTCTATAGCATTTACCACCTCCCACGTTTCATACGTGTATTGATATAATCTATATACAATATATATATATATCTATGTATAATATACATTGTATATAGATTAGGGTGCCACGAAAAAACGATCCTCATCGGTCTTGAAGCAAAAAAGGTTAGTATACACTAGAACCCCGTTATAATCAACACAGTTTAAAGCATTATATCTATATATATGCGCCCCGTTATTAGGGTCAAATCCCTGCTTTGTTCCTTATAACGGGGCTCCGGTGTACAATAAGGAAAAAACCAGCTAAGAACGAGTTGGGTTGCACAACTAGGGTTTCGTATCAATACTACAAAACACCTATTTTTATTTAAAATATTTTTCCGTTCAACAACTATTAAACTAACGAAAAACCGGGAGTATTACAGTAATCAATGACTTAATATCTACTAATCCTATTAAAATCGAAATTTTAGCAAATGATACCTCATACGATATATTAAATGCAAATTTTGTTTACTTACTAGAAATTTTTTTTCAGCAACTATTACACTGGCAAAAAACCGATTAGTTTTCCGGTAATCTGTGACTCAACATTTCAATAACTACCCGATTAAAATTTAATACCTACGACCCTATTAAAATTAAATTTTTATAGTTCAAAGTTAAATTTAGATTCAACTTTGAACTATATCATTGAGCACTGAACTCAACTTTGAACTATATTATTGACCACTGAATAAAAAATTTAAAAAAAAACTATTTTTAGGATCCTCAGTGGTAGCTCTCTGAAATGATATCTCACACGATTGTTGAGATTTTTTTTTAATAAAAAATTTTTTTTGCAACTACCACACTATCAAAAAAGAGTACTTTTCTGGTAGTCTATGACCCAATATCTATTAACAGTCATTTCTAGTAAATTTTGAACTATATCATCAGGACCGGTGGCCCAAAAATTTTAGAAAAAATATTTTTAGAATCCTTAGAGTAACTCTTTCAAATGACACCTTACATAATTTATTAATTACATTTCTTTTGGACCAGATTGCCCGCCTCTTTGGTTATAAAATAATTTTTGTCCCAATTTGAAATTTCTAAGTTACAAAGTTAAAAAAAAAACTCTTATGCGAGAAACGATCGAACACACTGAAAAAAAAAAGTTTGAATGAACAAAATATTTTGTCAAATACGTTCAACTAGATAATTTAGTTAGTACAATTCAACATTTTTTTGCCTGAACAATATTTTAGTCAACCGAAGCGAAGAATTGTTCAAAAAACTAATTATTTAGTTAGACCAAATAAATATCTAGTTGAACGTATTTGACAAAAGATTTTGTTCATTCAAACAATTTTTTTTTTCAGTGCACAAGAATGATCTTACAAGGGTTTTGTTCTTTCTTTTAAGAAATAATAATGATTAACAAAACCCTTGTAAGACACATACTTTAACAAATTAACGCATGTATCATTATTATACAACATGTTGCATTTTAGAATAAATTTACATTTTAGAATAGACATTTTAGAAAAAATATTTTTGAACGAATTTCTAAAATTTTTTTTTTTTTAATAAGAAAAAAACTATTATTCGAACCACAAATGAAAAAACAGCTAAAGAAAGCTTGTTTTACCATCCAACATTTTCCTAAAGCGCTCATCTTCGAGTAATTTTTTTTTTCGCCAGATATTGATATTTTTTCGCTTTGAAATGAAAAAAATTTTTTTTTTTTTTTTTACATCACCCTAGTTTATGTGAATTTCCATTCGAGTGCATCGTGACCTCTCGTGCTTGTAAATTGTTATATACGAGAACGCGTTTTAGCTTTCATTTTTATCGCGCGTGACGAAAGGATGGAGAGCTTGTCTACCGATCGCCTATGTCAAGAACATCATCGGCGTCGCGATCTTTCTTAGATCGCGGCGAGCCAAAGTAAATTGAATAAAAATAAAATTCCCAGTATAGATATTTTAACCTATAGCTATATTTTAGCCGTATGCATTATTCTAATCGACAAAATAAAAAGAATTTGCTTAAGGGAGTATTCTGGTCTATAATTGAAAAAAAAATTTTTTTTTTGCATATTCCGAAAGTTTTGACCCTTAAGAATAAATCCTCGAAAGGAAATTTTTGAATTTCGATAATTTACGGAGTTGGAGGTATTTTAGTGACGCAACAACTGTAGATGTTTTTCTCAAAATTACTCTTCTCAACAGGGTTGACATGATATCTCAAATTCTACTCAACCAATTCCAAAATTTTCACCAATCTTCAATGTATGACTCTCTATGTCTCTCCCGGGTGGGGGTCGAAGAGTCGACTAACCAATATTTCGAACGGCCGAAATCCCGAATTTCAACGATTACGAGCGTTCGAATAACGAAGCGCCGAAATCCCGAACGCCAGAAAAGCGAAGCGGAGAGAGCCGCCCCATGCGTAAGAGAGAGAGAGATGCGCCTCCTCTCTCTCTTACGCATGGGGCGGCTCGCTTGACTTTCTCTTTTCTGGCGATCGGGATTTCGGCGCTTCGTTATTCTAACGCTCGTAATCGTAAAATTCGGGATTTCGGTCGTTCGAAATATTGGTTAGTCGACTCTTCGACCACCACCCGCTCTCCTCACTTTTTTTAGTCGAATTTATTATTTTTACTATTGTAAAAAAATTAAAAACTATGAAACAAAGAGTCGAAAAACGTCTTTTTTGTTCAGAGAGCCAGCATTTTGCAAAAATTTTTTTTCCGTTTTCTCTGAGAGAGGGGCTATCGACATTCTTACTAATTAAGAATTTTTTATTTTTATTTTGTATCAGATGACTGGAAAGGTTGCAATCATGTCAACCAGCACACCCTTTTTTTATTCCCAAACTTTACCAGCTTATAACTTATTTCATTTGCATTTTTTTTCTCGAATTTTTTTTTTTCAATTATCAAAGTATTAATAAACATATGGGTAAATCCATGTCAAATCGACCAATAGTTGGAATCGACCGCTTTCAATTTCAATGAAATTTGATCAGAAGTTTTCTTTTATCATAAAACAAAGTTCTAACAAAAGATAGAAATGAAAAATAATTTTTTTGAAAGTTATGCAAAACTCGAAATTGCACTATTTTTTTAATTTTTTAATTTTCAAATTTTGACATATGATGAATTTGGAGAATTTTGAATTTTTAAAATTCGTGAAAATCCACGATCAACATTACATTTTTTATTCCATTTTTTTAATACATAGTATATTACCTTGTACTGATCTTAAAAGATCCTGAAATTTTCAGAATTGCGTTTTTTTTTCAAAAATATGAAATTATTAATTTTTGAAAAAAAATGTGTTTTTTTAAATCTTTGAGTTAAGTAAAGTTGAGCAATCATTTTAATTTTGTAATGTTGACCAGTAAAAATGTCAATTAACGACATAAGAATGTAAAAACAGAAACATAATTGAATTTGTGTTTTTATAAATGAAACACAAATTTAATTATGTTTCTCTATGTCACAAGTTTTCTATGTTACAAATTCTTTATGTTATAAAATTACATGGTTGCTCAACTTTACTTGGAGGTGAAAAAAATTTTCTTTACCAAAATTCAAAAATTCGTATTTTTGAAACAACGAACACCTTTCTGAAAATTTCAGGATCTTTTAAGATCAGTACAAGGTAATATTTGAAGAAATTGAACCAAAATGTTAATGTTGATCGCGATTTTTACGATTTTAAAAAATTCACGAAATTCATCATTTTTCAGAAAAAAATTTCGGAAATTTTTTTTTTTCGTAGCCCCAAATATACTTTTTAAGACGAACCCATAACGATTTTCGTAACTATAATAGTTTTCGAGACATTTAAAAAACAAACTTCAAAAATGAAAAAATGTTAAAACTTCTAATTTTGCATAACTTTCAAAAAAAAAATCTTAATCTTTTTCCTTCGGTAGAACTTCGTTTTGCGATAAAAGAAAACTTCCGAACAAATATCATCGAAATTGAAAGCGGTTGATTCCAACTATTGGTCGATTTGACACGTAATGACCCATATGTTGTAAAAAAAGAAGGTAAAAATGTATATTTTTTTGTCAAGCTCGACAAAACGCTCAAAATTTATGTATCCAGACCAGAATACAGCCTTAAACCCCTGGCTGACTCGAAGAATTTTTTTGATTAAAATACCAAGAGATTTTGTCAGCAAAGATCACGAATTGACTTCCCGGTTTTTAATTTTCCATTCTTCTTGGCGTCTTTGTTCACGATAAATGGGTCGTTGGTATTTCTCACGCTTGATGCGCTGGCCTGGCAGGTGTGGTCAACAATTTGCAATGGAATATTTGTTATTCGAGACACGTAATTTACAATAATGGCGGTGAAAGGGTGGCTTTGGGGGTGCGTTTAGCATGAAATGTATTCACGCTTTACCTCGATCTCTTTTCAAGCTCCATCCCCTTCATTCTCACCCTCTCTCCCTCTCTCTCTGTACTCTATTTGTTGTATGGTGGCGTGCATGTAATTTTCCGTTCCATCCCCTTCTATTTCGATCGCTCGCTTACCCCGTGACCCTTTAATTCCGCATTCCGCACGACAATTATTCACACATGCACACCCATACGTTTGGATTTAATTGCACTCTTTCTCCCTCTTTCCCTCTCTTTGTCATTCACGGTGAATCGATCGCTTAGACATTCGAAGAAAAAAGAAAAAGAAAGAAAAAGATAGAGAGAGGGAGAGAGTGAGAAAGGTGCATATGCGTGTCATTGAAAATTGGCTCTTGCACGACATTGAGTACACTCTATAGACAACTTTTCATATTATTACTCATCGCATACCGCAATATCGAGCCACTTGATTATACCCGCTTAATCCAAGCGTCACGGCAAACCTCAGATATTTTGTTTTTTCTACCACGGGATTCCATCAATATTCATATATATTTCCAACTTTCAATTTCCCGCACTATTCAGTGGCCTTGCGAAATTTCATCCCCCTTGACTCATGGTACTGCCACTTGACATGTTGGGAATTGCTCTTAGTAAGCAAAATTTATCAACTATACAGTAGCCTGGAGATTCTCTACACTCTTTAGAAACCCTAACTAACTATTAGAAGCCCTAACTAGCTCTTTAGAAACCCTAACTAACTCTGAGAAACCATAACCACTCTTTAGAAACGCTAACTAATTCTTAGAAATCCTAACCAGTCTTTAAAAACATTAAGTAACTCTTAGAAAACCTAACACTCTTTAGAAACCCTAACTCATTCTTGGAAATCCTAACTAACTCTTTAGAAACTTCAACTAACTCTTAAAAACCCTAACTAATTTCTAGAAATCCTAACCAGTCTTTGAAAACGCTAACTAACTCTTAGAAATCCTAACACTCTTTAGAAACCCTAACTTACTTTTAGAAACCCTAACTAACTCTTAGAAACCCTAACTGACCTTAGAAACCCTAACTGACCTTAGAAACCCTAACTAACTCTTCTAACCGTAACTAACTCCTTAGAAACCCTAACTCCTTATATGGGAACGGCAACTATAAAAATTATAACATCACTAAAGGATCTTCCAATTAGCTTTTCATTTAAGAAAATTTTATAAGAATTGCTTGGAGGCTACAAATTTTAAGATTAAGAATTTTTTAAAAGCGAAGCGAGGCGGTAATGACACTAGATTTTGAAATTTTTGCGACATTGAGCTACACAAATTTACACGTATAATTCAGAGCATAAAGTTTTTATGCCTTTAAATTCTAAAAAATCGCTAGAATTGACATAAAATTGACATAAAAAAAATTTCAACTTTAAGGCCATAACAATGTGTGAATTTATGAGTGTTCGAAAAAGGAAGTAAAAATAGTTAGTTAAGTTAGTTAATTACAATCAATATAATTTGTACAAAAGTTGCATTGTATTATCAACTACTAACTTTTCTGTAGCTAAAATTTAAAAAGCTGGGCAAATTTTAAACTTGCATTATTTTCAATAGTTGTGATTATTATTATTTTGTTTGCTAAGAGAAAGAGGGATTCTAAGATGCCATAATTTATGTCAAAATTTAATAATGCCATAACCATAATGCCTCTTAGTGCATAATAGTTGACGTTGCATTGGGGTTAGCAGAATTTATGAATGATAATTCATTCATTAATTTCAATGTTTACGAAGCAATGAGGTCAATGGGGGAAACGCATTTGGAATCGTACATCCTCGATCGCGTATATGCGCAATGCGGCTTCACCCACCAATCGAAATTTATATCTCCCGGGTTTCCCCTGGAGGTCCGAAGTTCAAGCAGAGGCAGGAAGTGGAGAAATTTCACCGATTCAATGCAAGTTCGGCGAGAGAAAGAGGGGAATTTCTTAGCTATTTTCTCGCGTTTGAGTATCGACGAAATAAGGAACAAGGGGCAAAGTGGTTTGTCCAGTCAGAGGTGATCATAGCGCGCAACCCCTGCCCCGCCACATCATTCCCTCCAACTATTTTTCCTTCTCGTTCTTCTGACTTCGGTATCGATCACACCAAAGCGAATGGCTCTCTGTGATAATCTGCTATATCGACGGTGGATAAGGGACATGCAGCTTTTTAAAGAATAGAAGAAAAAGTTGCTGATGTAATAGATTGATCTTAGCTGTCGGTAACTACTTATCGACTGCAGGTGAGTACTTTCCAGCTGTAAGTACTTATCAACTGTTAGTAACTTGATATCGATTGTCGGTAACTCTGTCGGTCACGAATAAATTCATAGGAATTTTTGAAAAAATTAGGGTGTGAGAATATTTCAATTTACGAATTATTCGATTCGTCTCAAACAATTTGAAAATTCAAAAATTCGCACATCCCTAATAAATTTATGTCAGTAGCTGAAAATAAAGCCAGATTTCAGAACGGGGAAGAAAAACAGTTATCGATCATAACAATAAAAAATCATTGCTTATTTACCATTCAATAATTGCTAAAACGGAGGAAGAGAAAGTAAAGATAACGATTGACTTTTTTTTTATTGTCGTTAAATGTTTTTCAAAATTTGGGAGAAATATATTGCAGATAAATAAAAAGAGTATAACTTTTAAAAAAATCAATTACACTTGACTAATAATCAGCGTATTGAATTCATTTGTTAATTTTTCTAACGATGTACTTTCATAATATCTAAAAAAATATTTTAAATTTTATATTTCATTAAAAGGTTGGTAATGAAACTTTCTTTTAAAAGTTATGTTTTATTAAAATTTGCATTACTTCAGTAGTGAGCTATGAAAAAAATATCATGATTAAGTTAAGATAGATTCCATTCGATTCGTTTCAAATGATATTCGCACACCCCTAGCAAAAATTGGAAAGCGTTGTAAAGCTAATTTTCAAATGGGCTTCTTGTATTGTCGTGTAAAATTTTCATATAGTGTACAAAGTTTTTTCCATGAGGAAGCCACAATTGATCTCTGTATTTATTCGTAATAGAATTATTTATTATAAATTATATTATAATTTAGTTTGTTTATTATATTATGATATTATATCATATATATTATTATTATCAAATTATTTATTATAAACTATAAATATGGTGGAGTAGGATTTTGGCATGCTATAAACAACAATTATCAATAATAATATTGCCCAAAAATTATTAATAAATTGTTTAAACAAATAATTATTCAACCATTTTTCCATAAGTTCTTCTTTTTAAACAAATCAAATGCGTTAATTTTTCTGAACGCGTAAGAATTTCTTCAGAGTTTTCTCTCTATTTTGAAATTCCCGTTTTTAAATTTTTAGAATGTATTATATGTATTTTATGTATTTTTTGGCCCAGTGTCTTTGAAACTTTTCAAAGCTGACGATAAACCTGTATGTAAAAACATATACAAAAATGACAATTTTTTGCTTGTATTTCAGAATATTTTTATAATATTTCGAAATATATAGAAAAAATTCTGAAAAAATTCATACACGTTCAGAAAAATTAACGCGTTCGATTTATTTAAGAAAAAAAGAACTTACAAAAGAATTGTTGAATAATTATTTGTTTAAACAATTCATTAATAACTATTGAGTAATATTATTATTGATAATTGTTGTTTATGGCATGCCAAAGTTTGCTGAATTTTTTCACATTTTTATTGTATCACGAAGTACGGAAATTTCAATAAGAATTTTTGGCTGGGACGGTCAGGCATCCTTTATTCAAGATTCAACTCAAGATTATCCTTGGTCAGATTGCAAATTTCGAGTTTGAATATTCTGCAGATCGACCCAAAATCCTCTCGCAGGATTGAATTATCCTCTTTAGAGTTATGGTGCTGAAAGAGCGGTTTGAATTTCGCGCCGGAAAAAGGAAAAATGGCGCCGCCAGGGTCAAGCGCCAATCAGCTTCGTCGCTGGCGCTCGGGCACAATCGGAATCGACGAAAACGGGGTCCACGGGTCTCGTAGCAGGGAGCCCCGCCCTGCCTGCCGCCCGCCCGCCAGCCGTGATCGTCGTCGTCGTCGTGAGAGTCAGGCAAGCACGCAGCCAGGGCTCTCCGCTTCGTCGTCGCGATAGCGAGAGAAATAAAGACAGAAAGAGAAAACAAATAATAAAACAAGATAACAAAAAATAAAAAGGACTACACGACACACGAAACCGTGCGAGAGAGAGCAAACGGCAAAGTGGGTTTTGTTTTTTTGTTTTTGAGGTATCGCCGCGACCTCCAAGAAAACAATTGAGTGAACGAAAAAAGAAACTAAAGGAAATACAGTATCAGACTTCGACACTGTGCTGCGTTATTCAGTGCGCTTCGTGTTTCGATAAAAATTTGAGACGGAGGTAGAAAAAAAGAGAGAACCGAATCTGGGAATATTTCCGACGTTTCTCATTTATCATTCTCGATCGTCATTCGAGTCGCGAATAAGCGGTAAATACGAGATAATTTTGAGTTATATATTGATCAAAATATATATATATGTATATTTACGGCGAGGGTGCGTGGGGTGTGGTGTGATTTTTTTTTCTTAATTAACGAGCTGCCGCTTCTCGCGTTCCTCACTTCGGATTCTCTCATTTCCCCTCTACCGCTTCCCCTCTCTCGCCCCCTCCCGCCCTTCAGGCTCTGTCCAACGCTCATCCCCGCGCCAGTTTGCTGCTCGCCGGCACTCTTTTATAACGGTGTTTCCTAATCGGTGTCGAATTCATTTTTTATTATTTTCATCCCCGATTCGATAGAAATTTTCATGAGAAAATTCGCGTCCTATAAGTGAAAGGCTCCGAGAGGAACGCTCGAAAATTATGGCAAGATTTTTGGAAATTCACACACACATCTATATATCTGTATATATGTAATATCTATCTATATATATATATGTCGTGTGGATTGGCAAAAAGTTCTGAATGTGAAGATTCGCGAGTGCTGCTGTCATTTCGCTTTTCTTACGTTTTCAATGACGTTCCATACGTCGTACGAAAAATAATAAATAACGAAAAATCGTGGGTTTTTCAATGCCAACAGATTAATCGTGTTTAAACACGGGAACGAAAAATATTGGAATTTTGTGGTGTACAAAGTGGAGGGAGAAGGAGGAGCGTTTATGGGATTTTTGTTTCGAGCGTGAAAAATACGAATACGAAAATTGTTAGATAAAATAATAGAGGCAATAAAAAGCGTTTTATCGTCGTCGCGTCGCTGGGCTCTGTAAGGTGCTGCTGCGGAGCGTGGAGCGGCGAAATTTCTTACCAAGGGAGGGGGAGATCCGCACGGAGAAACGAGAGGTCTGCGAGCATCAGGTAAAAAAAAAATAACATCTCCGTTTATTCCGCGCCGAGTGCTCATATTGGGAGAAAAATTCTCTTCGAACTCTATATTATCGAGATTGAAGGAAATTTTTTTTCGGTAGAATCGACGGTGGGGGAACCAAGGGAAGAATTTTCTTGAGGGTTTTCTCGTGAGTTTTCCTAGGGTTTTTTTTTCTCTTTCGGTCGGAAGAACGCGCGACGTCCGCGCGAGAAATCCAATATGGCCGCCGGGAGACTGCGTGTGGGCTCTCTCTCTCTCTTTCTCTCACTCTCCTCGCGATCACTGCGATCGCGTTTCTGTTTAGCCATGATCTGTCAAAAAAAGAAAAAAGGAAGAAAAAAATAGTTTGGGACACACGTTCCTTGGCAACAAATCTCTCTCGCATCTCGCTGCCTTTGCCGCTACACGGTTTTGCTATCGATTACACCGAGTGACTCTCTCTCTCTCATCATAGTTTTTTTTTCTTCCGTACACTTAGCTTCTCGCTTTCCCTCCCCGCATGACACTCTTGAATATTTTTCTTCGCTACGTTCACTCGTCATCGGGCGTACGTGAGTGTGCGATCATTTCACTCGTAATCGCCTGCGTCGAATGACTTTGAGAAAAGAAAAAAGAATGAAGAAAAAACAGAGGGAGAAAAGAAAATATACGCGATTCCGTGAACCGAGTTAAAATATTCGGGTTAAAATATACGCGATAGGTACTCAGTGAAATTTGGCCGTGACGCGTTATTTTCCGATAAGAAATCTGCATGATCATTAATTACACTGGGATCAGGTGGGATTTTGACGTAAACTCAGGGACGAGGTTAGACAGACATTTGAAAATATTCCAAGAGATATGTAAAAGTGTAAACTGCAGCTCGAATCATATTGCCATTAGTCTGGGCTCTAAAAATTATCGATTACCAATTTAGAGTGCCCAAAAGTATCAATTGAGTACTCGTAAGTACTCTTGAGTTAAAAGTACTCTTGAGTTAAAAGTACTCTCGAGTTAAACGTACTCTCGAGTTCAAAGTATTCTTGAATTGAAAGTACTCCTGAGTTAAAAGTACTCTTGAGTTAAAAGTACTCTCAAGAGTACTCTTCAGTTAAAAGTACTCTTGAATGCAAAGTGCTCTCAAGAGTACTCTTGAATGCAAAGTACTCTCGAGTCAAAAGTACCGTCGAGTGAAAAGTACTCTTGAGTAATTTTTTGGTTGCTCAAAAATAACTAATTGTTTTTAGCGCACGCAGGGACGAGGTTAGACAGTAATTTGAATGTATTCCAAGATATATGTAAAGGTGTAAACTGTAACTCGAATCACATTGCCATTAGTCCGGGCTCTCAAAATTATCGATTACCGATTTGGAGTACCCAAAAGTATCAATGAGTACTCATAAGTACTCTTGATTGAAAAGTACTCTCGAACAATTTGTTGGCTACTCAAAAATAGCTAATTGTTTTTTGGCGCACCGAAAAAATACTTGCGGCCTTTTTAAAAGTACTCGTATGTAGTCATGGGCAACTCAAAATAACCTACTCAAGCAAGGTACTCGTGGCCACTCAAATTAACCCATAAGTATTTGTTGGTCACTGCGAAATGGCTAATTCGACCTAAAGGTACTCATGGATATGTCGAAGTAACTGCATTCACCCGACAGTATTCGTGGTAACTCATGCGCACTGTCAACAATGTATCTTTCGCCCACGAGTACTTGTGCAATGACTCAAAAGTATTCGCGATCACTCAGAAGTACTTGATTCGTTATGTAGAGGTTGGTTCCAGAGGAATCCATTTGTCTCTTGAAGTACTCATACAGTACTCGTGGCTCCTCGTTACTCATGAGTACTTTATTTGTTACTTAGAAATACCCAATAGTTCATTAAAGTACCGATAAAGTACCAGCGGTCCCTTGAACATACTCATATCTATGGTTGGATGACTAAAATCAACCTACTGAACCGAAAGTACTCGTAGTCTTTCAAATAAACTTAAATGCTCATTTTTCACTCTAAAGAGGCTAATCTGACGTGGAGGCACTCAAAGGTAAATACCAAAAAATAGCTACATTGACTCGAAAACCAATGTACTGGCAACAATGTATTATTCACTTAAATGTATCTGCACTCCGACTCAAAAGTATTCGTAATTATTTAAAGTACGCAGAAGTAGCTAATTCGACTCCGAAGTACTCAGGGACAAATTTGAGTAATAATAGTTAGTGACAAACTCTAAGATGCGCTCATTAGTATCATTAGCTCTTGGAAAGCACTTCAATACACTAATAAATATTCACGGTACTGAGAAACGCTCGAATACACTAATAAGTATTAATGACAACTCACAAACACTCAAATGTATTCGTAAGTACGCCCGATCAGTTAGAAACTCAAATGTACTCGCCACCGGCGATTCAAATGCTCTTAGAAGCATATTTAAGGCTACTTAGAAACACTCAAATACACTCATGAGGATTCGTGTCCACTCAGAAACATTCAAAGGTACTCGTAACTATGTCTAGTATCTAGCGACCACACAAATAGACTCGAGAATATCTTTGGCCAGTGAGAAAAACTAGATGACACTCATAAATCCACGAATATCTTCATAATATTGATAATTATAAATACTATGCTTAGTTAAAAAAACTCAAGTTCACTCAAAAGTAATTATTATCACCACAGAATATTTAAAGATACTCAAAAATATTTAGTCATTAACGATGAGATGTACTCGAAAATACTTTTACGTATTTGCGGCCACTCATTGCCAAATATACTCATCAATATTCATGACCACTCAGAAATAATTGAACGATTCAGGTATTCTCAGTCGCTGACAAACACTCAAGCAGAAACAGTACAAGCATGAGTGCATTAAGAAAGACTCAAATACACTCATTCGTATTAATGGACAATGAGAATCGCTAAAATGCACTCATCAGTATTAATATTCACTAAGATAAACTCAAGGACACTCAAGAGTAATTACGGTCACCGAAAAGTAATCAAAGATACTAAAATAAATTTATGGCTACTAAAAAAAATTCTGAAATCCACTCTCAGGTATTATCGGTCACTGATGGATACTCAAATACAAAGAGTACACATTTGAGTGCAATGAGAAAGACTCAAGTGCACTCATAAATATTCATGGCCGCGGAGAAATACTCAAATCCACATATGAGTATGCTTAACCGCAGATATAGGCTCAAATATGCTCACAAATATTCATGTCCACTCAGAGACACTCAATCGTGAGAAACACTTAAATACACTTATAAATATCCATATTCATTGAGGTAAACTCAAGTACACTCAAAAGTAATTATGACCATTGGAAAACAATCAAAGACACTCAAAAAAATCTATGGCGACTGAAAAATTCTGAAATCTACTCTTATAGTTATTCTCGGTCACTGATAAACACTCAAGCAGAAAGAGTACAAGTATGAGTGCATTAACAAAGACTCAAATGCACTCATACGTATCCATGGCTACGGAAAAACATTGGAATCCACACATAAGTGTATATAATTATGTATTCACAATCATAATTATTCATGACCACTCAGAAGCACTCAAATGCACTCATAAGTATCAATGGCCACGGCGAAACACTCGAATCTGCACATAAGAATACATTATTGTTCACAATCATAATTATTCATGACCACTCAGAAGCACTCAAATGCACTCATAAGTATTAATGGCCACCGATAAACATTCGAATCTGCACATAAGTATGCATTATTATTCACAATCATAATTATTCATGATCACTCAGAAGCACTCAAATGCACTCATAAGTATTAATGGCCACTCAAGTGCCGCCCATGAATATTCATGGCCACTCAGAGCAACTGAGAAAGCGCTTGTTTACCGCTGGGATTTCTCAGCGTTGCGTAAAACATCTGAGTCAAACAGGAAAAACGATACGAAATAAGGAACAAGAACAAAAAATATGTATAAACGTTTTGCGTTCGATCTGGCTGTGAAATCCTGTGCGTCATATCAGGGCTGCGGTATCTCTCGGCCCGAGAGGCTTTTGGAGAGTCGACCGCGGACCATTTGCTACTATACGAGCCCTCTTTCTCTCCGTCTCCCTCTTCCTCCCGCTCTCTCTCTCTCTCTCTCTCTCTCTCTCTCTCTCTCTCTCTCTCTCTCTCTCTCTCTCTCTCTCTCTCTCTCTCTCACACGTTCTCTTTTAACTCGCACATGTCTTCCGGTGACGAGAAAGCGAGTATGACTGATCTCCCCTATTGAAAATAAAAAAGAAAGAAATCGAGCTCTGGCCTCTCTTTGCTCCACAATCTGCCTTATCCCGGGAGCGTTGATGTCAATTGTTCGGAGTAATGCGTCCTCTTCTGAGAAATGCGTAAACGCGACGCCTCAGAATGCAGGTCAGCATTTGCGTGGGTATATTTTTCCACACATATGAAAGCTCGATATTTTTACTACATGCGTCTGTAAGTATAATATACATGTAACATTATGTCAATGCGTATGGAGGTGCGTAAACTCTTCAGTAGGAATATGATGTGTATCAATATGGGTCATTCCATGTCGAATCGACCAATAGTTGGAATCGACTCCTTTCAATTTTGATGAAATTTAGTCAGGAGTTTTTTTTATCATAAGACGGAGTTCTAACTACGGAAAAAAATTACATTTTTTTTTTTCGAAAGTTATGCAAAATTCCACGGTTTTTTCAATTTTTCAAGCTAATTCTTTAAATATCTCGAAAACTATTATAGTTACGAGAAAATCGTTCTCGGGTCGTCTTAAAGAGTATCCTTGGGGCTATGAAAAAAAAATATTCCGAAGAAAAATGTTAAACAATGATGAATTTTGAATTCTTGAAAATCATGCACATCCACGATCAACAGTAAATTTTTTGTTCAATTATTTTTTATACGATACCTTGTACTGGTCTTAAAAGATCCTGAAATTTTGAGAATGGTTTGAAACGTAAATTAATATACATGTATATTAAGTTTACACTTGAAACGCTTTACCAAAGAAATAAAAACGCGAATTCAATTACGTTTCTGTTTTTACATTCTTATGTCATTAATTGAAATTTTTACCGCTCAAAAGTACAAAATTACATGATTAATAAATTTTACTTAACTTAGAGGTCAAAACAAAGATTTTTTTTTTACCAAAATTCAAAAATTAATATTTTGGAAAAACACACCATTCTGAAAATTTCAGGATCTTTTGAGATCAGTACAACGTGTTATATAAAAAAAATTGAACCAAAAATTGAATGTTGATAATGGATTTGCACGATTTTAAAAAATTGAAAATTCTCTAAATTCATCATTTTTCAGAATTTTTTTTCGGAGTTGTTTTTTTCTGGCCCCAAGTATACTCTTTAAGACGCACCCAGACCGATTTTTTTCGTAACTATAATAGTTTTCGAAAAAAAAAAAAAAATCATGAAAAATTAAAAAAGTGGTGAAATTTTGCATAACATTCGTAAAAAAATTGTTCAATTTGTTGCCTTCGGTAGAACTTTGTTTTATGATTTAAAAAAACTTCTCATCAAATTTCATCGAAATTGGAAGGGGTCGATCCCAACTTTTGGTCGATTTGACATGGAATGACCCATATACATATATGTATATAGTGTGTACGTGCGATACTGCGGTAACGTAATCCCTGAGTAAAGCGGCATTATTTCATTGGTCAGTCAATTGAATGAGATCCTCCGCAAGTCCGCAGCTGTCTTGGGAAGTCTCCGTACAGTCTCGAGAAAAAAAAACGTTATTCATGAAAAAATGTTGCGTTTTTGAGGAATGATGGAAAATGTAAATTTAAATTTTTTGCTCGGTATTTTTTTTCAATTAATTTCTAGTATTATTTACGCTTCGCTCGTGCGTTTGATCCAAGTCCTTAAAAAGGCTCCATAATTTATTTCAAAGATTGTTCACTTGGAAAAATTCTTCGATAGAAATAATTTTATTAAAAAATAAACTATTTCCGTTGCATTCGAAAGATGCAAATTTCAACGCCATCGTTAGTTTTCTGTTGCTCGGGTTTAAAGTCAGGTTAATTGGTTACTAATATAATTGTCCAGTTAATGAGTACAAGGTAATCTTGTGTAGAATTTTTTTAATATCAATTTTCATTCAGAATTAATTTTGATAGTAAATTTAGGCAATGTAGAATTTAATTTAGTACTTTAGATTCAACGATTCGATTCACCATTAAATTAGATAAAAAGTGTAGAATTTACTACTAATTAATGAATTTTACTAAATTCAATTAATTAATCACTTGATTAGTACTGGATTAGTGATATGATGGATTGAACTAGGAACTTAAACAATTAAAAATTGTAGAATTGAATTCGCAAATACATGTGACAAATATTATAAAATCGATTTTCATTGATTAAATAGATAATTTAATTTTTAGTGGAAAATAACCCTCGAGTTGTGAGCAGAAAATTTACTAAAAATTGTTTAATTAAATTTCTTATGGGATTGTTAAAATAAAGGATTCAATGCAGTGTGAAAAACAATGAAGTGTAGAATAGATTTTAATAGGTACGATCCAGCTATTAATATCATATTCTATGATAACGTCTTAATTAATTAAAAATTACATTCCTTGAACTCAATAATAACATCTTCTTAATTAAAAATTACACTCCATGAAGTGACCGCGTTTTATGTCTCGTGCAACTGAAAAAAAGAACTATACTTTGAAATAGAGAATTGCAATTGGCGTTGGATGAAAACAATAGTAGAATTGAATTTGGTACGATATTGATTGAATTCAGCACTAACTTTAATAAAAATGATAGAATCGCTGAATTAATAAAGTATTACATATCTCGAGGATTTAAAAAAAAAACTTCCAAAAATCGAAAATTCAATTCGGCACTAAATAAAATAACAATTGTAAAATTAAAAATTGTACTAATTGATAAAATGCCACATTGAAAAACGGAGAATTCAATTCACCAAAAAATGCAATAATAATTGTAAAATAGAATATTTGTACCGAATATTGTAGAATAAAATTGACGAAATATTAAATACAGTTTATTCCTAAATCAGTGAAATCAAGAATAATTGAATACATCACTACATTTAATAAATATTGGAAAACTCAACATAAGAATTGAATAAGTCAATAAAACTTGGGATTGAATTTAATATTTCACTGCCAAAATAAATAATCACGTACCATTTGAAAAATCTCCTTGAAAATGAAGAATTGAATTCAGTAGCGAATGAAAGAAAAATTGAAAAATCGAATTTTTTACTGAATTGATTAAATGAATTATTTCAGAATTTTCTCTCTATTTTGAAATATTATAAAAGACATTCTGAAACACAAACAAAAAATTGCCAATTTTGAATATGTTTTTGCATACAAGTTTATCGTCAGTTATGAAAAGTTTCAAAGACACTAGGCCAAAAAACACATAAATACAGCCATTCTAAAAATTTAAAACAGGAATTTCAAAATATTTATAATTATTTGTTTAAACAATTTATTAATAACTTTTGGGCAATATTATTATTGATAATTGTTGCTTATGGCATGCCAAATGTTCCTGAATTTTTTCAGATTTTTATTGTATCACGAAGTACAGAAATTTCAATCAAATACAATTTTTGGCCGAGACTGTACAAGCAATCCTTAAGAAAAAGAACATCTTCGAGTGACTAAAATGCCAGAGTTAAAATAATATCTGTATGGACTGTACAGCTGATTGTGAATCGAGAATTCTCAATCGTCTTTAATTGTGAACAAGTAAGACACACGCTGTGCAGTGACTGTGCAGATGATCGTGTACATTCCAGAAATGCAATGGGTAATTATTAGAAAAATTGCACAAAACCGGTCGCATATATATATGTATAAATTTGCGTTAGAATCTTCATAAGAGGATATCACCATTATCGCGTTGAGACCCCGAGAGGACACTTATTCATGTCCATTGAGTGTGCGAACGTCGTAGTGTAAAGTAAACTCTCTTTTCCTCTCATTCTGGCAAGAGTTTTAAAAATATCCGCAAACCGCCACCGTTTTAGAACGTAAATCGCGCACAGTCAGTTTTGGAGCGATATTAAACACGCGACGAATGCTGACTGGCTGAATTCGATGCCCCTTTACATTGCCTATAAATAATATAAACTTCCTCTTTCCTCTGACTGTACAGGGTGTCCCAGAGGTGAAGGACAATAACGTGAGGGTAGATTCGTGACGTAATATCGAGTAGAAAAGTCCTTTGTCATTTTTTGATATTTCGAAGCTCTGAATTATTATTAATATTTTTAAATCAGCCAATGAGAGCGCCCAGTCGAATGAACCGTGATCCCACCATGCCTACCCCTCGATCTCGCCGGGCGCATCTCATTGGTTGATTAAAAAAATTAATAACAATTCAGGAGTTCGAAATATCAAAAAATGGCAAAGGACTTTTCTACTCGATATTACGTCACGAATCTCCCGTGTAGAAATGTGATAGGGCAACCATTAGTTAATTCTTGCCCCTGATCCGCCCTGCCTGATCCGATTTTCCTGGCAGGGCCCTGACATGGAACTTAACGACCTGGTCCCTAGTTATTACATTGAAATAATCACTTATTACCAGTGCCCTGCATGATCAGAATATGAACAGTTTCCGACGACGTTATTTTTACACTTTTGAGCAAAAAATATTTTTATTTTATTACCCTGGCAGGGCTCTGATGTGAAAACTATTGGATTGCCCTGAGTATTTATTAAAATAAAATTATTTGTATATCGGCTTTCAGTAGTATAATAATAATAATAATAATAATAATAATAATAATAATAATAATAATAATAATAATAAATAACAATAATAGTAATAACAATAATAATAAATTAACAATCATTGCCTCGTTTATTATTATTATTATTATTATTATTATTTAATTATTATTTACTTTCATCCCGCGAGAATAACAAGCAATTGTGCGCCTGTCACAAGTTCGTTACGTAGGCAGAGGATTATTATTATTATCACGACGAACCGCATCGCGTTAGTTCCGAGACTTGGCGCGAGATGGCGCAGGACAGCAACCGTTGAACTCGCATACGGATAATGTGTTCAGTATGCTTATATAGACGGGTGCGAGCACGGATGTTAGCAGAAGTCGGTGTCGGAAGAATCCATACAAGGAGTTCCTGCCGTCTTATGTAATTGTACTTATTTATTTAATTCTCGTAGAGAATTTCCGTTCACTCGGAATCTAATATTCTCTTCGAGGATTGCCAAAAGAAAAGTGTACCCTAAGAAAGGGTTGCCTCGAAATAAATAATAAGATGCATACATTGAAAAAGGAGTACCTCGTAAAAACAAATTGTTTAAAAAGCGCTTCGGTGTATGATCGCGACCGTGATCAGGGCCTTTAAGGGCATGATTCTAAAAAACTTAGGGGCCTGATCAGGATCTGCTAGGGCCGGATCATATCGTCATAGGGGCCTGATCATGATCGCCGGATCCGAAAATGGCCAGCCAGGTGTTACATGGCTAAACAGGGCCTGTTAGGATGAGCGGATCATTTCCCTACATTAGTTAGGGAGGGCAAGTCAGGGGCAGAAGTTTTTCCCCACCAAAATTTCTACACGGGCTATCCTCGCGGTATTGACCTTCACCCGCCCTGAGACACCCTGTAGAACTCGATATGAAAGTTTCTGTTGATCCCACATCGACGCGAAGGCACCTGTCCCTCACGAATACCCGGTATTAAAATAAAAAGGGAGAAAAACGTCCGACTCTCGCTAATTTTGTAGCACGAGTAATTCTCGTCCACGGTTTATCACGAGAATATTCAATGGACTGACGGCAGCTGCGGTCAAATTAAAAAGGAGTTATTAAATGGACGAGCCAAACTTTGTGACCCCTCGAAATACTTTTTTTATTTTTTTATAATAACATTTTCGTCATTTTTCAAAATAAATTTGAGGAAAGTTCCGCAAGTCCATCACCTTTTCATCGAACCGCAAAACATTTTTTGGATTAATTGTGTATCATAAATTTTGTTGGGTTTGAAATTGTGCAAATTTTGCAGTTTGCAAATTATTTCCGCATAAATTTTTGCTATTCATGGATTTTCTTCTATGCGCAAGTGGCGTTCTCAATTATCACGGGAATAGCAAAAAATGATGAGGAAGCAATTTGCTAATTCTAATTTACACGACTGTATCCGTGTTTTTTTCACATAATAGTTGCACATAATAGTTGGCTGGTTGTATTTTTGTTTTTAAATTTGAGACTGATAACCGCAAAACTACGAAAGTTCGAGGACGAAAAAACTTTTTTTTTTTAGAATTTTGGAAATCTGAGTCCTTTGAGCGTTTTTTGGCAAATTGAAACGCAACTATGTTGATTATGTAGTATACTTGTGTTACAAGGTTTGGCTCCATAGCTGTAAAATTACAAGGATTTGGGCATCAACAAATTTTGTTTTCAAAATTTTAACCCTCTCAGCGATTTTTTTAAAACTAACAACCTACTATTCTTTATCCAATGTATTCAAGCAAAATTTTTAGCTCGATATATATGAAGTTACAAAAGATCAAACGTCCACAAGCATTTTCCAAAAAAATTTAAATTTTACAAAATCTATAGTCTGCAAGCATTTTCAAATTCAAAATCCACTATATATTTTTTTCTTTACACATATGTATAAAATATATTTTGGGTCGATAGATGCATAGTTACAAAAGCTGGAACGTTCACCAGCCTTTTTTTTCGAAAATTTCAAAATTTTACTAAATCCAAATATCTCAAACGATCCTCGCCAAATTCAAAACCAATCGTAACCTTCGTCTACTTTATTTATTTAAAATTGTTTTGCCTGACAGATAAAAAGCTACAAAATAGAAAAAATAAAAAATTACATGATTTCCATTCAAACCTCTCAAGCAATTCTCAACTGAATATAAATCCGATCATACTTGACAAACCAAAGTAACGTTAATGAGGAAAATAAAAAAGGTTCTCCACTAACTAACTCCTTAAGGCGGTATTCTGGTCTAGAGACATACATTTTAAGAGTTTTGTCGAGCACGATAAAAAAAAACGAGAAATATTTTTACCATTCTTTTTTTACAACATATTAACATTTTAACAATAAACAAACAAATTTCTAAAAAATAATTAAAACTAGTTGTAAGGTGGTAAAGTTAGGGGTAAAAAAGGGGCGTGCTGGTTGTCACGATTGCAACCTTTCTAGTAATCCGATACAAAATTTAAAAAAAGATTTTGAATTATAAAGAATGTCAAAAAAGGCGTTTTTCGACTCTTTTTTTCATAGTTTTTATTTTTTTTACAAAAGTTAAAACATTGATACAAAAGTGGCAAGGACGATGCAAAAAAAATTGATTTTTTCAAAATTCTAGACCAGAAAACCCCCTTAATTGGCTCGCTAATCAAGCGATGTTTCTTCTCCGTTTCTGTAAATTTCACGATCGCACAATTTCGCATTCGAGCGCGTTACATAGAGTACACAGATGCACGAGTTATTTCCGCAGCTGAGTCGAGAAGAGAGAGAGAGAGAGAGAGAGCTCGACAGTCTGTGCTTCCCTTCGTGTGTGCTGCAAAAGCAGCACCGACCCTTTTATCATCCCAAGCCATGAGCAAGAAGCGCCCCAATCCAGCCGTTGAAAAGTAGCAGCAGCGTTCTCTTCGCTACCGCGCCTCTTTCCCTTGCCGCTCCACTCTACCGCCCTTTTTTATACTCCAGCCGGCAGGAAACACCCGGTAGCCAATATTCCCTGGCGCGGTAGAGCGAGAGAGCCAAAGAGGAGTGTGATGGAAGGGAAAACGTGAATGCGGTACGGGGTAGCACGGGGTCGAGAGAGTTTGTGCTACGGATGAGAAGAATTTTTTTTTCGGAATGGTTAGTAGGCTTTCGGCGGCAGTAACCGCAATATATATATATATATATGGGTCATTCCACGTCAAGTCGGACACCCCATTTTTTAATTTTGTAATTTTGAGCCGCAAAAATTTCAACTAATGACATAAGATTCTAAAAATAGAAACATAATTGGATTTGCGTTTTTATTTATTTGGTAAAGCGTTTTGAGCGTAAACTTGATGTACATGTATATTAATTTAGGGTTAAAATCACTCTGAAAATTTCAGGATCATTCAAGACCACTACGAGGTATGATATAAAAAAATTGATCCTGAAATTTTCAAAATAGTGTGTTTGTTTTTTCCAAAATATGAATTTTTGAATTTTGGTAAACAACATTTTTTTAAAACTCCAATTGTAAGTTGAGTAAAGTTGAGCAATCGTGTTATTTTACTGCTCAAAATTGCAAAATAACATGATTGCTCAACTCACTTGACTTGGAGATAAAAGAAAAAAAAAATTTTACAAAAACTCAAAAACTTTTATTTTTGAAAAAAAAAAACCTTTCTGAAAATCCAAACTTCTCCAAATTCATCATTTTTCAAATTTTTTTTTCAGAATACATATTTTTTGTCCCCGCCCTAAGTATACTTTTTAAGCCGAAGCCAGAACAATTTTTTTGTAACTATAATGGTTTTCGAGATATTTAAAAAATAATCTTGAAACAATTGAAAAAAATGGTGAAAATTGAATTTTCGAAAAAAAAATTTACATTTTTTTTCTATGGTACAACTTCATTTTATGATGAAAGAAACCTGACAAAATTTCATCGAAATTGAAAGGGGTCGATTCCGACTATTGGTCGATTTTACATGGGACGACCCATATACATTACACAGGGTCAATGTATTCGTGATGGATAATAAACCGTGACGTCTTCGGGGCTTCGGGCTTCTCCGGAAGCCCGAACTCTCATCCCCTCGGCCTCTCCTCCCCTCCCCTCCCCCCCACCACAACCTCATCGTGACGTACGTCCTTTTCCTGCCCAGGATATTGCTCTTTTTTTTTTCCTCGCAGCCCCTTATACTTGGTCTCACGATGTTTTCCACCCTACAATCTTTTTTTCACTTCTTCCTCGTCTTCATCGTTTTTTTCTTTTTTTTTATGCTAACTCGATGCGGAAAATTCCCACCCTTGCGGCCAACCAGCTTTGAAAAAGACCTCACCCTATTTCTCTGTCTCTCTCGCTCCCCTCCCTCTCGCTCCTCTCCCTCTCTCTCTCTCTCTCTCTCTCTCTCTCTCTCGCGGGCGCGCGCTCTCCCTCTCTCTCACTCCCCCCCCCCCCCTCTCTCTCTCTCTGAATCTCTTCTGTAGCTTCAACTTCCCATTAGCAAAACCAGCGCAGCTTCAGCTACCTCGTTAACCCCGAAATCTAAATAACTAACTATCCGCTTAAGCTCAGAACCCGGAGCTTGTGTGAGCTACTGACGTCATTGTAATCCGTTGGGGGAAAGAAAAAGGCAATGTACAATGGAGGGTCGAAGACTCGAGGAAGACTCTCCCTCGGCGAGATACAGGAAAAAGAGGTTATTTTTAGTTGGTTAACCATTTCTCCATGTTTTGAATATTCTTTGAGTGATTTTGCGAAATGAAAATCTTCGATTTATTTGATTAAGGAATGAGGACTTTACAAACAAATATATTTGACCAATATGCCAATGATTCTGGCTTAATCCATTTTTTTAGTTCCTAACCCAGTTGCTATTCAATTAGATGCAAGATTTATGAAGTCAGTCAAAATCGTCCCAACTGGAAATTTGCAGTCTCCATAATTTTTCCAAATCATTTATTCGCAGAATTAGACCCAAAATCACATAGAAAGTTAAAATTTGCTGTAGCTGTGGCCCAATTACAAACTTGAAGGACAAAAAGTTAAATTTCGGATTTTAGGGGTTGAAGGGGTGGAATACAGAAATTTGACTTTGAGGTTATCGTGTTGGGTATCAAATGAAAGCTTATCAAAGCAGGAATCCCAAAATTCTTTTCGTATCGTATTTTGAACAGTTTCTTTTGTTGTGAAAAAATAATTGTGAAATCTTGACTCGCACCTTATCGATTCGTTTGGGCCAATCGGGATTTTAGTTGAAGTAATAATTTTTCTTGTTACCATATTTTCTAATTGGGGTGATCAAAAAAATATAGAGATAACCAAATTACTATAATTTCTGGTATAGAATGATTAATTTGGTTAACCATAATTTCATAAATTGTGGTTAACCAAAAAAAACCCAAAAATTACAGGAACTCCTAATTAATCATATTTTATAATATTCTTCCATAATTTTGTCAATCCCTGATATATTTATGTCCAAACACACCGTAAAAAAATTTTGTTGCATAGTTTTGAAGTATCCGGGTTCGCTAGCTCTAAAAACATAAAATGCAACAAAAATTTTCGAAAATGGAGCTTCTCTCACGAGGCAGAAAAATTCGCCATTTCCAAGACCGCGAAAACGATACGAGACTTCAATGCTGCATTCAGGTTTTATTCTGACGTCACATGGAAGCACTGACGTCACGATCGTACCTGCCGCCACTCGCTCGTTTTGATGTGCTCACTCCCTGGCCTAAAGGCCTTGATGTTCGGAAATCGAGTTGGTTCCCGTGGCCCTCGGAGTAGCGACCAAAAGTAGCAGCACTATCACGGTTTGCCATTTGGTTTTCTCAATAGTCGAAATATATATACCTAAATCTATATATGTATATATATATATGAGGCATTCCATACGAAACCGACCAATCCGTAACCCCGACCATTTTTGTTTTTGTTGAAAATTTTCAATTTTCTTATACGTACTGAAAGCAGTCTTTCAGATTTTTTCAAGATTTTTGTCTCAACCCTTGTGGCCACAATAAATTTTTCAAAATTTCACACAATTATTTTTCAAATACGCATAACTTTTTAAAAGTCGAAGATATCAAAATAAAACTGAAGATCATTTTTTTATACCTTGAGTTGGAGTTTTATAAAAAAAATAAAAACAAAAATATCGAATTCGTTTTCATGTTTTTTTTTTTTCAATTTTAAATCCAAAATATTTTTTGTTTCAACTTGGACCATTTGGATTTTTTTTTTAAATTCACCACTTTTTCAGAGACATTTTTACAGGTTCTTGAAAATTCGCAGCTTGGGATATTCATAACTTGTATTTTTTAATCTACTTTTGAAGTTATACGTTATATTTTTTTAGTGCTACGTATAACTTCAAAAATAAACAACGAATTTAAGTCATGAATATCACAAGCTGCGTATTTTTCAGTACTTGTAAAAATGTCTCTTAAGGAGTGGTGAATTTTTTCAAAAAAATCAAAATGGTCCACGCTAAGAAAATATATTTCGGGTTTAAAACTGAAAAAAACATATGAAAATGAATTTCGATATTTTTAGTATTTTTTTTAAATAAAACCACAACTTAAGACGAACAAAAATGATCTGTTGTATTTTGATATCTACGTTTTTTCAAAATTTATGCGCATTTGAAAAAAAATTGTATGAAATTTTGAAAAATTCATTGTGGTTAGAAGGGTTGAGACAAAAATCTAAAAAAATTCTGAAAGACTGCTTTCAGTACGTACAAAAAAATAGAAAATTTTGATAAAAATAAAAAAATGGTCGGGAAGCATTGGTCGGTTTCACATGGAAGGCCCCATATACATATATACCGATATATATATATATACCAGATCATACTGAACTGACATGCTATTGGTTTCGAAGTGCGTCGGTCTTTGTATAAGATATTTGGCACGTAATATCGATCTCTCAAAATGAGTTCGCTTCTCTCAACCTCAGTCTTGGTATATTGACCGATGAAGCGTGGAAATTTCTCCAAACGTTTCTTACTTCGCCATTAAACGAAAAGAAAAAAAAAAGTGATTATTTTCATGGATAATCCAGTAGTAAAGCATTTCAAGCGATGAATCCAGTATTATTTCATGTGGAACCACTCTCGAAAAATTTCTGGAGTAGCCCCAGAATTCTAACAATAAGCGTAAAATAAGCCCGTGATCGACTACACCCAGAAAAAATATCTAGTACATTTAACTAAATCCTAGTCAAGCCAAACAAATTTTTTTAGTTGTAGGCCGGCCTAATACAACTCTATTCATGTCAACGAATTTTTTTTTTTTTTAATGACCTAGGAAAATATATTGCGATCTAATAATTTTTTATTTAATATTAATAAATATTATTTAAAACTGAACAAATATGTATTTAAATGAAATAATTTTTTTTAATATTTACCCACTATATATTTTTAAACATTTCAATCTTTGAATGTATAGCTACACATATGAGGTCTACAATTTCGTAAAGCTTCGTCTTCTCTTTAACAGAAGGGAAAAAAACCCTTTTTCATGGGAATCCTTTTCGGGGATTCGACCATCTTGCGTTTTGCCGCAATGTTCAATGTATTAGATATCGATACTGAAAAATAAGGATATGAAACATAGACGAGCTTGGAAAGGATATAGGCGTCGAGAGGCAGGTTCGCTTGTGCGAAAGGTAGCCACCTGGCGGATTTTTCGGGTACTGACAAATCTGCAAATATGATCGGATGAGATTACGGGTGAATAGGTATTTAGTAACAACGAATAGAATTTTTCTTCAACGCCTGTTTCTCGATGACAGGGAATTCAAATAAATCAATATAGTGGAAGTAAATATCGCCCAAAATTGGATGGAAAGAAAATTTTCTTTAAAGTAACTAAAAAATAATAATATAAACGATTATAGTATCTACGACTAGATTTTTTTTCTGGGTGTAACAAACCCACTTTACTGTCCAGTAATATTGACTTGTACGATATAATCCATTGCCCAAGATGCGGTAAATGACAACTACAATATAAATTAAGAGTCGGAAATTGGTCAGAATAAAAATATGAATATTAATGAATTATTTATATTTACATAGATGTATTTAATTATCCGCAGCAACCTCTTTTTTACCATTGGAAATTGTACTTCAAGTTCAAGTACTTCAAGTATTGTACTTATATTAATATTATACTTCAAGTACTTGAAAAGTTACTTGAAGTACTTAAAAAGTTACTTGAAGTACTTAAAAAGTACTTCAAAATACTCACTTTTTGTATCAAAATATGTTTTGATACCAAAAGTACTCGAATAAAAATCAAATGAAAATAAGAAATCAAATCTAAGTACACTAGAACTTACGAGATATGCCTGAAAACTTGATAAGTACTTGATTCTTGGTACTTGATTTTTCAAGTACTTGCACTTCAAGGACTTTAAATCTTAAGTACTTCAAGCAATAAGTACGTAGTACTTCGAGTACTGCCGGCACTTGATACTTCAAGTACTTACGGTACTCTGTACTTTGTACTTGGAGTACTTTCCGGTACTTTGCCCAGCTCTGGACTGAATAGTAATTTTTCATGGACTAAATGGTACATATTACTGCGTTGGTAATAATAACACCATGGTTCGACAGTAAATTTGCACCGGACCGTAATCTTTACTTCAAACCACAGTAAGAAGTAACGTAACCAGAGTACTATTGGAATTTTAGCTCAATTCTCTTCTACATTAATGGACAATCCAATACTTTCTCATATACTCCAGTAATTATCATTGTTGTTGCCTAAGAATTATCACGCTTTTTTCCCTGTATATTATTAATCGCTTCCTTATTTCTCCATAAATATATAAGAGGATACTTAGAAGGAGGCTTAAGACACCTCTATCTTTCTCTCTCTCTCTTACACGATCCCTACATAGTTATCTCTCTCCCACTCACATGCCCAAAAAGGCAAAAAGGGGTTAGTCTCACGTTAAGAAGAGGATAAAGGTTAACATAACCTCAAAACTGTTTCAAGACATTTATCTCGGAGGTGGCCTCATGGAATAAAGAAAGGAGCCACCTGCATAATTAGCGTGCGTGCAGGTGGCTCCACTATTATTTTTTTTTCCTTTTCGTTAAGTCATTTTCGGGAAAAATGTATTGGAAGTTTTAGGTCTATTTCTTTTGCACTCGCAATGGCGGAAAGGTGGAAGGGAAGAGAATTATCCTCATCTTAAGGAGGTTCATCTGGTACACGATTTACAATACAGATGTTGATAAAAAAATCGAAATATAGTTATTAATATCTAAAAAGTCATCTGTTAAAATTTTCAAGACCTGAGGGTAAGTTGTTCGTGAGAAATAAGTAAAAATGTAAATCCTAAATAACATGGGCTCTTATGGGATACCGTCTATAAATATTAAATGCACAATCATTACAATACAGATTTTGACGAAAATTTAAGAATTAATGAAAAAGTATCTAAGGAACATTTTTAGAGCTTCATAAAATCGATTAGGTACTTGTGAGATTCATAATAAATTAATTAGTCTCGAAAATGCTGATTATTTTGAGGTTAAGCATTGCCAATGACTACGCTAGTCACCGCTTATTTTGAGGTTAAGCATTGACATTTTTCTTTTGACTCACTCGGTATCAGATGAACCTCCTTAAGATAGAGTGATCAGTTGATCACTTTAAACTTTAAGTCGTTCTTACGACAGTTTTGTTCTCATGAAATCATGAAATTTGATCTTAAATATAAAAAAACAATTTTTAAAAAAATCTGCTGACTTTCCTTTTACTGAACATATAAGAACTTATTCAATTTTGGACATTTCATGCCAATAATCGAGTCAGTCTCATGATATTATATTTTAAGAAAAAATTTAATGCAATATGTAACATTACTAGAAAAGTCGTTTTTGGAAAATACAACATTTATTTAACCGCTAAATTAATATTGTTTAATTTGTTGTTTTTAGTGCCAATTTTTCTTGTTTTGAATTACTCCTATTCACACTATTTCTTCTGACACGTTGGAACATGTGCAGAACGGAACAAGTGTCTAAAAGTTCCAGCTCGTTGAGTTCGTTAAAAAAAAAAACCGCATGAAAACCCGACAGGTGCATCTTTCGATCAACCTGTAGATATGCGCTCGAATCCTCCGGCTGACCACCGGAACTCACTTTCCAACGGTCGTGTCCTCGACGCCGTGGATTAAAGTCTGTTGCGCTTCACTCAATTTCCATTATCACTGCCGAAGCCAAAGAGGTGGGGGAAAAAAAAGGATGGTAGGAAAAAAAGTGAGAAACCTAAAGGGAGTAGCGAGACTGTTGGCTGTCGGTGATGGAATCTGGCGGGAGAGAAAGAGAGCCAGAGAGAGGAGGAGAAAGAGAGGACGAGAAAAAGTTGGCATCGGGACAGGGTAGTTGAGTCCTAAACGTTCACGGATTAAAGTGGAAAGGGAATGGGGCATGTAGGTTGTGCGGCACTACCGAAGTAGTGATGGAGGGTTTGTGGTAGTGGCGATGAACTCCCCAGAAAATGGGATGTCGAAGAGGTGAAGTGAGAGAAGGACTTGAGGTACGTCGACCCGATGCTCATCTGTTGCTTCGAATAGGGCGAGTAACTCAATTTTCAGTAATCGCTGGTTCATCCAGTCTCGTTGGAAAATGTCAGGCGTTGTCGAACAAAGTGACAGGATGGTTAAGCCAAGATAGGTACTAGGCCTGGAAAAAGGGTCGGTTTGTTTGCTGAACGAACGAGATGCTCGGACAGTCCGGATCGAAGAAGGTAAATTGGTTGCAGGGCCAACCATCCGTAATGTAAGAGGGACTGACTGACTCGTGTAGGTTGGTTACGCCGTGCGGTAATGCTGATGTGTGGTTTCCAAAGCTCTCGGACCAACGGAGGCGAGAGAAACGAAGCGTGAGAGCAAACGCGACCAGACCTCTATCGAGCCTCAGCGCCAAGAGACGCGGGAGCGTCCGAGCGCGCAGGGCTTCGTTATTGCAAGCTCTACTGCTCAATCCACTACATGGCTTACCACCATCAAGTATATGGCGAACGAGCCAATGGCTCACGTCCAATCGGCCATTATGGTTTGACCGTAAGTGAATGGCAAGTGAACTTTATTGACCGGAGAAATATGGAAATTCCACCAGAACCAAACACCGTCCAGTTATCGGCTGCTGAACGTAGTTCCTGAACGATGTTACAAACGGGCTTACAAAAGTGGGATGGGAAAATATTTATCGATAAAGCATGGGTGGTGGTACAGAGAATCGGACGTTATTACTGGGTGGTTAGTCGGATAATAATGTATTGGCAAACAACTTTTAACCTCGGATCTCGACTCAAACCTCAAAACCCAAAATGCAAACTTTAATCCCTAACTCAGGTTTATTAGTGAACGGAATGCGTGTTTTTTTAGGGTAAATGTTTCATGTTGTTCTTATTTTTTTTATTTTGGGGTTGGAGTTGAAATCACATTAACTGAATTTCATGCAGTTTATCGAGCGTAAAGTTTTTACACCAATACATTATCTGGTTTTTTTTCTAATATTGAATATAAAATTTATATTTTTCAACATTTATATTTATAATTCATGGAATATGATTTCTCTATGTTCCGCGCCATCTTGAACATTTGCACCATCAGCATAAAAGTCTGGAAATTATGTTTTTTCTGAAAACGAAGTTCCTTCGTAAGTGATCAATATAATGAGAGAAAATTGGGTGTCCGTCAAAACATTGTTGACCCGACTAATTTTGTTGAACTAAATAACTGCATGCCTATTTCTATTATGATGATGGACAAAACGTTACATCAGTAAGCTGCTTACATGCCATTTCATGGAATAAGCTATTTGTTGATTGACCATTAACGCATACGAGTCATCGGATCAAAACAGAATTTAAGCGAATTGAAAACGATTTTACATAATAATGAATACCAGTCATTCCATGTCAAATCGATCAATAGTTGGAATCGACCCCTTTCAAATTCGATGATACTTGGTTTTCTTTTATCATAAAACAAAGTTCTACCAAAGGAAAAAAAATTTTAAAAAATGTTCTCGAAAGTTATGCAAAATTCAAAATCACACCATTTTTTCAATTTTTCAAATTTATTAATTAAATATCTCGAAAACTATTATAGTTACGAAAAAATCATTTTGGGTTCGTCTTAAAGAGTATATTTGGGGCTACAAAAAAAAATCCGAAAAAAAATCTTGAACAATGATGAATTTAGAGAATTTTGAATTTTTAAAAATCGTGAAAATCTACGTTCAACATTAAATTTTTGGTTCAATTTTTTTAATATAATACCTTATATTGATCTTAAGAGATCCTGAAATTTTCAGAATTGTTTTTTTTTTTTCAAAAATATGGATTTTTGAATTTTGGAAAAAAAATGTTTTCTTTTCATATATCTCTAAGTTAATTACAGTTGAGCAATCATGTAATTTTTACTGCTCAAAATTAGAAAATTTCTTGATTGCTCAACTTTACTTAACTTGGAGGTAAGAAAGAAAAAATGTCCTACCAAAATTCAAAAAATCATATTTTTGAAAAACAAAAGGAAACATTTCTAAAAATTTCAGGATCTTTTAATATCAGCACAAAGTGTTATATAAAAAAAATGGAACCAAACATTTAATGTTGATCGTGGATTTTCATGATTTAAAAAAATTCAAAATTCTCCAAATTCGTCATTTTTCAAAATTCTTTTACGGAATTTTTTTTTTCATAGCCTGATGTATACTCTTTAAGATGAACACAGAACGATGTTTCGTAACGATAATAGTTTTCGAGATATTTAAAGAATAAACTTGAAAAATTGAAACGATGGTGGAATATTGAATTTTCGAAAAAAAAATTTAATTTTTTTCCTTTAATAGAACTTCGTTTTATGATAAAAGAAAACTTCTGATCAAATTTCATCGAAATTGAAATGAGTCGATTCCAAATATTGGTCGATTTGACATGGAATGACCCATATGTAATGGTAACATCAAACAAAATTGGTATTTTTATGTCAATTTATTCGAGTGTTAGGATCGCGTAAGCTCTCAAGGACCTGATACCCACAATACTGAAACTAAAAAATGTCAATGATGCAAACTTCATTATTATTAATAATTTCCCAGAAAAGGAGACAAAAAGAATCCTCTTCGGATAGAGCAGAGTTTTTCCGAGTATTTTAAAGAGTGAATGTGTTCTCAGCTATCCAAGGTGGTTAGTGGCTAATCGAACGTGTAAGGCTGCTGAAAAGCGCTGGGTAAGCGGCTATAGAATGAAAAAAAAACCGTACGAAGCAGGACGGAAGAGGGACAGCAAAAAATCGAGCCTAGGTTAGAGGAAAAGCTCTCGTGCTGCGCCCGCGCATAAAAGACAGCAAAGGAAGGCAATGGCGGTGTGAGTGGGGTTCAAAGGGGGTGCGAGGACCGCAACAGCAACCTGTCACACGCTTCGACAATGGCGGCAGCGGCGCCGCGACGCCGGCATAGTTTGGGGGCAGTCCGTGCGGGCGTCGTGGTGTCGCCACTATCGTCATCCTCGTTCTCTCTCTCTCTCTTTCTCCCTTCCCTTGTGCGCCATTCCGTTCAGTTTATATTCTGCGCCGATGAGACACCCCCGTTTTGCGCCTCCACCACTTTCCCATCCATTTTAAGCTCTCCTCTCGTCCATTGCTTCACCAGGCATCGATGCTTCTCTCTCACTCGCTCTTACCCTCCACTTGACACAAACACACACACACACAGACTCACACACAGTGTGTTCCCTGGGTGTGGTCTGTGCAAGTCCGACGGATGATTCCCTGTCGACTTGGTCGATCCCCCGTGTGTTCTTACCCCGAAAATTGTGTTACAGCATCGACACAGGGAGATAAACATCAGCCTGGTCTGTTCCAAAGAACGACGAAGTTCGTGCATAGACGACGAAAAAATAGACGACTCATTCTCATTTGTATTTCGACTCTGAGAAGGATCAGTGCAAGTGGGAGAAATTCCAGTGTTTCCGATGTCTGCTAACAAACTCAATACGTGAAACTTTGTACTGCCAAAATTAGGATTGTTCTTCCAATTTTTGACTTCTTACGTGCCGTATGTGGACGATGTCTTTGTGATATTGAAAAAGCCATCGATCCCATAGTCGTTAGTGGGATTAGCCTGTTTGTCCTTTTGAGACCACCAGAATAAGTTCTGCTGACATGTTTTCCTGAATGGAGTCTCAAAGTGTCCTGCATTTTCGAATTCACGTCATGGGTCTCAGTCCCTTGTCCTAGTAAAAGGGAAACGTTGATCAAGAAATTGAAAATACAAGTCGTGTCCTAAGGACTTGGTGTCTTGCGCGATTGTGTTGGTGTCAGCCGTTGGATTTCCCTTGGGTAGTGTGTGTCCAAGATAAAGTTGCGCTGCCCTGAGGGGTAGCTCGAAAAGTTAGTGGTTGCCTGACTGTACATTCTGGCTAGTTCAACGTCACGTGAACATGTCGGGGAGCGCTCGATGATGTCGTGACAGCGGGACTAGGGGACGCAAGGGAGTAAGTCTCCCATTCGCTATATACTTCCATCTTTCGGTCTCGCCCTTATTTCCATTCCTCCTTTTTGATACTGGCCTGATTGTACTTTTTCATTAGGCTGGAGATCACCGATATCTATGTTAATTCCTCGAGCAAATGACCACCCCCCGAGCACAAACGGTCAATAATTCGAGGATTAACAAGTGATACCTTTGACGGAAAGTTGGATGGCCTGAACCAGGCCTGGTGCTCAATTTTGTATCATTTATTTTGACCCTCCATGGCTCATCCTGATAAAATCCTACAAATTTCCCGAAGGAACGGCACATTTCCCGGCAGTTGACTTCTTTGTCTCACGAATTCCATGAATTTTCCGATTTGTACGACGGGTTGCGCGTGCGCATGGCTAAAACCCGGCTAGCCTCTCGCCGGGAATATATCCCTCTGGCTCAACCCTGAATCCCTGTTTTTCAGAATTTTCCGCGTAGACGATTCTGCCACGATAGTGTAGACCAGTTTGGTTGTTAACCCTAAGACTTAACAATCAAAATTAAAGATGATCTGTGTTGATTGGCCTTAACGTTAGTATTCACTAGAATCGATGCTTCACGAGTAAGGACTGCGCTTAAGAATCGATGAACCAACAGGTATCCTCATAAATGTATTGGCTCCTGCCACTTCCATCCCCATTAAATACATTATTCCCATTCATAGCGTTAGTTTTGTAATTTATATCCAAATGTCTTCACTGATGCCTGATCATCTATTATTTCAGCATGCTTGAATCTTCCTCAGCATCACGTCTAATCGAACCTTCTGATTTTTTATAATTCCAGAGGTGGCAACGATCGCGCTAGGAGGTGTGAACGCTGGCCCGTGGGGTGGAAAGCTCAGGGGAGGCCCGAGACGCCAGGGAAGGAAGAGGGAACACGAGGTCGTCGTTAGTGGTAGAAAAGGAAGGAATCTGGAGAACGTGGATCGGGATCGTTGAGAACAGACAACGGACGCCTGAACGTGAAACATTCATCAGGAACATTGAGTTCAAAGAGGAGGACAACGACGGAACGAAGAAGAAACGTGGAGAGGTGACGTGACGACGACCACGACGACGACGACGAAGACGAAGACGACACGACGACGACGACGACGGACGCGACGAGGGACCAGCGGAAAGACGCTTTTTACACAACGACTCATCCTAACGGTGCAGCTCGTTATCGGGTCGAAGAAGGGCTCCTCGTGTAGGAGAAGCCTACCTCTCCGCCTCGACGAGGATATACAAGAGAGATAGTTGCCATATAAAATAGCGCAGGAGATACTACCTTAGGGCATCATGAACGAACTCGAGAGCCTTCGCCAGGAGGCGGAATCTCTCAAAAATGCCATCCGGGTGAGTGCTCCTCCGATCATATCGTAAAGTACGAAGGATCCGAACCGGGAGCAGTAGACGCGCGGACAGCGTGTGGCCCGGTGGTTGTTCAGAGTTAAGGCGCAACAGATGCGCTCTTTACTCGGATGGGTGACCGCTTGGCCGCGCACTGGCTGGCGCGCCATCTGTTGTACGGGAGGTGGGCCCTCCTGGGGCCTTGGTATCTGCATTCGAACGTGCTCATGTCGATAACAAGGAACATGCTAGGTGGGTAAGCTACCGACTGTCTCGGCGAAGGTTTTTCTGCGGTTTTCCCTTCGTCCTCAGGCAGACTTGCGATGCAGGAAAAAATAGATTGGGGTACGTGTGTTGATGGTCCGCGGCCTATGTTAACAACACAATAGGGTGCGTAGTAAATGATACGTACAAACTCGAAATGAGTATACGGTAACCTACTTTATTTTACGAAGGATCTAATATTGCATCGGAGACTTGTAGAGTCAACGATCCATCGACTGCTTCTTTCACAACGTAGATCATTGGTCCATGGTCAACTTTTCTTCTACTCCTTCCAGTACTGAGGTCTACTTGAGTGTTTTCAAGTCCACCTGGGTCTAGTTCCTTGAATTCCTACTTTATCTTATTAACAAAGACTCAGATCTTTGATGACTTGTTTAAAGAGGAGTCTTTGTTAACAAGATAAACTAGAAATTTAAGGACCTAGGCCTAGGTAGACTTGAAGACACTTAAGTAGACCTAAGTACTGGAAATTGTAGAAGAAAAGCAACAGTTGCGATTGAAAGTGGACAGCAACAAGCGTTAGTTTCGCATTGTTTCGAAAGATAAAAGCCGTCGAGGAGTTTTCAAGGTATGGGTCCATACATCCAAGATACTTAGATATGTGACACTTGGCGTTGGCACTTGGCACTAACCTCAAACAAACTCCATTCATCGTTCGACCACGTCCGTCCACCTTGTGGATAAGAGAAGTCTCTTGTGTCTTTGCTTGGGAAATCATTGGGTCACGTGAAACTGTGCCAAAAGACTATTGAACCGGGAATCCCTTTTCAAGACAATTGGGAATCCGTGTTTTCTGATCAGAGCCCAATCTACGTCCGATGTGTTGAATGTCCTTCCTTATTGGGAATGACCTAGGAATAGTAGCAAAAGGGAAGTTATTCCAAGGAAGAAACGACGCGAGGAATAATTCGTTTCATTGGGTCAGAGAGTAAGCGGATCGTGTCGAGGATGAAAACATCGGGGTTTGCTTTCCCGTTTGCAAAGATTACGAGGCCATCAACGATTGGGAAGATTGAGAAATTCTTTTCTGTTATACGGTCGTGTCATTCGGTCTTGTGTCAGTGGCACAGTTTCACGCTCATTGCCATCGACGGATGGAGGAACGGGACGCCTTAAGGGGTTCGAGGAGGAAGGGGGTTGAAGGAAGGGTGGTTAACGATGGGCAAGGTGGTTCATGGTGGTGCGACGATGGTGGCGCTGCCTGTAACAGTAGTGGTGGTAGTAGGGCGCGGCATAACCGTCGCTTCCCTGATCAATACACCGCACCATCCCTCTTCCTCTTACCTCTTCCTCTCTCTCTCTCTCTCTCTCTCTCTCTCTCTCCTTCTCTCTCTTTCTCTCGCTCCCTCTTTTGCTCTGACGTTTTCCTTCGGTCGTTTGCGCACGCGGATCTCCGCTCTATACACATTTCTTCTTCTTCTTCTTCTTTCTCTTCTTTTTCTCTTTCTTCTTCTACTATTACTCATTACTCCACACATTCCCCGTACTCCCTGCTCGTACGTCATCTCTCGTTACACGATACAGGCAAATTCATCACACGCCTCTCACGACTGGTGAAACAAAATGCATAAAGAGTGCCCCAATGTGTCATGAAAAAAAAAAAAAATGTTTTTGCAGCTGAGTCGAATTCTGTATTCTTTAAGATTGTCCTTGCGCCGCAGACAATGGAGTACTGAAATATTGAATTTTTTAATATGGAAAAAAAAATATATGCAACATATCTGCACAAATCTGTTCCACATATCGAATTCTTGAGATATTTTTAATTTATTCTCTCTATGGGTCATTCCATGTCAAATCGACCAATATTTGGAATCGACCACTTTCAATCTCGATGAAATTTGGTCAGAAGTTTTTTTTTATCATAAAACGAAGTTCTACCTAAAAAAATTAAAGTTTTTTTTTTTTGAAAATTCAAAATTTCGCCAATTTTTCAAGTTCATTTTTTAAATATCTCCTTAACTATTATAGTTACGAAAAAATCGTTTTGGATTCGTCTTGAAGAGTATACTTATATAAGGCTACGAAAAAAAAACTTAGAAAAAAAAAATTTGGAAAAATGATAAATTTGAAGAATTTTGAATATTTTTAAATCGTGGAAATTCACAATCAACATTAAATTTTTGGTTCAATTTTTTTTATATAATACCTTTTACTGATCTTGAAAGATCCTGACATTTTCAGAATCGCGTTTTTTTTATAAATATAAATTTTTGAATTTTGGTAAAAAAATTTTTTACCGCTAATTTAAGTAAAGTTGAGCAATCATGTCACTTTTACTACTCAAAATAATAAAATTACACGAGTGCTCAAAATTGGCTTGGAGGTAAAAAAAAATTTTTTTTACCAAAATATTTTGCAATTTTGATCGAATATTCAACTTTTTATACGAAGTACGCTTATTTATTCCAGATATTTATGTATTCTAACGGGACTGAGTATGATAATGATAGAAAAAGATGGTGATTTTTTGTTCTTGCAATTTTGTCGCATTTATTCAAGATAGCTTTTATATTAACGTATGTATATTATTCATTTGAAGTTCTGAATGTTTGATAAAAAAATCTACAAATCTATTATTCCAATTATAAATAAAAAATTCCTGAAGCCTTTGGTAAATAATTTTTTTGAATTATGAAAAAAGTTTTACGTATTGTTCACTAAGTTTTGGCAGGGTCTTTTAAATTTTCATTAAAAATATATTTTTCCGCTGAACTTGCAGATCTTCAAGTACATCACATATTTTTTTTATCAATTTTTTATTCATTTTTATTAATGATTTTTCTTTATCGAAAAAAATAGTTATTTTTGCGTTTCATGAAGTTCAATGTACCAAATTATAATTTTAGTCGACTTTGTTTTTGCGAAGATGAAAAAAATGCGAAGTGGATGGGCCAAACTGTTTTTGCGTTTTTTGTTGCATGCAAATAGAAGCGCGTCCTCCATCATCATGTCTTTTTTGTTTTGACCAGCTGTCGTGGATGCTATTTTGAACATTTTGTTATAAAAAAAATAAATCTCAGGACAAATGCATCAGAATTGGAAGGGGAAAAAACAAATTGGTGTCTTCCGCTCAAAATCGCCCGAAAATAAACCTGATTTCCCAGAAGAATAACTAGCAAGATCAAAAGTGAATCGAGATTCAGGAATTTCTACTAAATACAAAAATTAATGTATATCAATTATTTTACAACGAAATAACTCAATTTATTCGGCTGTAATTCGGAAAAATATTTTTACGCAGTTTTTGTTGTACAATTTGAAAGTTTAGTTCGATTGTATCGAATGAGAGTTCATTTTGTTTGTTGAAGTATTTTTTTTTCAAATTCACTGAGTAACTTGCTTTGTTTAGATTAATTTATAGAAATGTTTAATCAACGACGTGGCTTGGTTTTTTTTCATAAACAAATGGATCTCATTTGTAAACGATAAAGAGTATCACGAATGTTTTTTTTTTATTGAATTCGTGAAAACCTTACAAAAGTAATCAAATTGTTTCGATCAAACTAAAATTACAAATTTGACTTCCGTGCTTTTGTTCTCAAAGTTATTATTACATATTTTTTTTGCGATACGTACTCTTCAATCTTCTTTAAATAATTCAATTGATCAATTGAAATTTCTTAATTCAGAATTCTTCTATTCACCTTAGTTCGCCCTTCTTCTTTTTTCTCTTGAAACGTGTGCGAATAATTTTTGAAATGTTGCTTCTTAATTGACTTGAAAAAAATTCAAAACCGGCTGATTTTCAATTTTTTTTCAGACACGAGTATTTCGAACACAATTGATACACAATCTTGCGAACCTTGAGTTTCATTTTCATTGAAAAATATTGATAAATAATGAAATAACTGTTTAAACAAAGTCTTTGGATGGCCAACCAGTGTGGATAATTCTGGCAACGAGAAAAACCTAAAATTAAGCATAAAAAATGTCCCATCATAATAATAATAAAACTTTTGTGTGACCGGATATTTTTGGAAATTTGGTGAATTTACAAAAGTAGCAAACTGTAGAAAAAAAAAAGTTTGTTTTTCTATTAACTCGAAGTCATGACTCATTTTTGGAATTATCATAAAATTGGAATTTAACGCAATTTTCTTTGCTCATTAAAAATGAAATTCCAAAGTGTTGAACTATGCGTTTAAAGATTCATCTTTTGAGAGTACAAATTCTACGCAGGCCCCTTAAGGTTTTATGTCCAATTTGGCAAATACGAAAGTTTCGAAAATTTTCGGTAAACTTGACCCCTCAAGCGTCAGAGATGAAAATTGGCGTTTTTCAATGATTTCAGGATGCGAGAAAAGTCGCTTGCGACACGAGCCTGGTCCAGGCGACGTCGGGCATGGATCCAATCGGACGAATACAGATGCGAACGAGACGCACTTTGCGTGGTCATTTGGCCAAGATTTACGCGATGCACTGGGGCAGTGATTCCAGGTATAAAGCGCTATCCGGCGTCTTTTTTGAACTTTATCCGATCGAAGAAGAAGATTAGCTCATTAAAAAATGCAAAAAATCATTTGGCAACAAAATTACCTCCGTCCAATTCAATCTGAAGCACGATGAGATCTGCCCATGACTGAAAAACTTGAATTAAAATTTTGAGGAAAACATTAATCACTGATCATTGTCGAGTTTTGTGAAAAAACTAACTGAACAAATTGTGATAATTGATCTCGTTATTCAAAACGGTCTCTTGCTCGGTGATAACTATTTTTAAAAATGACAAATTAATAAATGCCAGATAGAAAATATGATTTTTGATCGTAAGGTCGAGCAATCTTCTTCGGGGCGGATGCTATGCGAATAAATGTGCCGCTGAAAATATATTTTTCCAGACTTACATTAAGATTATAAATTAAAGATTAAATATATTATGAAGGTTATAAATAAATTTGAATTCTAGTTTCAATTTATAAATTTAAAATTAGAATTTACATCAGATCCCAAATTCAATAATGTTGAGAAAAAATATACCACGTAAATAAAAAAAAGGAATATTAACAAAAATGCTCCACTTAATTTTTTTTTATCGTTCCATTTTTTATTATACTCTCACCTGATTAAATTAATGGTAAATCTTTAATTGAACTTGATCAATCACTGAATTTTCTTGCTTGTTTAAAATAAATATAGCCATGGACATTTTAAAGAATTAAAAAAAATTATTTTCAATTATAATATAATTATTATTTTTTTGGTACAATTCGCACAGTGTTGATGAGCCCTCGACGGGAACACTTTTCGAAGTAACGTCGTCACAACAGTATCAAAAATACGGATACATAATAATGCGCGGATAATACGACGTTTTTGTCAGTAGGAACCTAGTTTCAGCATCGCAGGACGGTAAACTCATAGTGTGGGATAGCTATACCACGAACAAGGTACACGCTATACCATTGCGCTCGTCGTGGGTAATGACCTGTGCATACGCGCCATCCGGTAGTTACGTTGCGTGCGGCGGACTGGACAATATATGCTCGATCTATAGTCTGAAGACGAGGGAGGGTAACGTGCGAGTTAGCCGAGAACTTCCCGGTCACACCGGATATTTGTCGTGCTGTCGATTCCTCGACGACAACCAGATTGTCACGAGTTCCGGCGACATGTCATGGTAACGTTGATACCGGCCATTATTTTTTTTCTTTCCGCCGATGATAAACAAAAAAGTGGCAAACGCGAAGACAAGATGAAGGAACATCTTATGACCTTGAGAGTGAAAGGAACTCCGACGGAAGATATATTTTTTCTTTCGTTTTCTTTATTGTAACAAACATCCTCAACATGACCTTAAAACGTCCTTCAAATAACCTTAGAATGTCCTTTATATAACCTTGAAATGGCCTTCAAATAACATTGAAAGGTTCTTCGAATGACCTTGAAATGTCCTTGAAGTACCCTTGAAATGTCCTTTAAATAACCTTGAAGTGTCCTCAAAATAACCTTGAAATGTCCTTCAAATAACCTTGAAATGTCCTTCAAATAACCTTGAAATGACCTTCAAATAACCTATGAATGTCCTTCAAGCACTCTTGAAATGTCCTTTAAATAACCTTGAAATGTCCTCAAAATAACCTTGGATTGTCCTTCGAATAACCTTGAAATGTCTTTTAAATAACCTTGAAATGTCTTTCAAATAACCTTAAAATGTCCTTCAAATAACCTTGAAATGTCTTTCAAATAACCTTGAAATGTCCTTCAAATAACCTTGAAATGTCCTTTAAATAACCTTGAAATGTCCTCCAAATAACCTTGAAATGTCCTTCAAATAACCTTGAAATGTCCTTCAAATAACCTTAAAATGCCCTTCAAATTACCTTGAAATTACCTTAAATGCCCTTCGAATAACCTTGAAATGTCCTTCAAATAACATTGAAAGGTCCTTCAAATAACCTTGAAATGTCTTTCAAATAACTTTGAAATGTCCTTGAAATACACTTGAAATGTCCTTCAAATAACCTTGAAATGTCTTTCATACATCGTTGAAAGTCCTTCAACGGTCCAATGTCCTTCAAATAACCTTGAGATGTTCTTGAAATGTCCTTCAAAGACCTTTAAATCGTGTTAAAAGCTTGCGAGATCTTAGCGATAAAACGTCCTTTGGACAAGGCACAGGATGAATGATACCTCGGATGACCTTGAGAGTGAAAGGATCCAGGTCATGCGTTTTTTTTTGTTCATTCTTGAAGGACATATCGGACGATCTTGAGAGTGAAAGTAAAACTCTTTCGTTCGTACGATTATTTTTTCCTCTGTCGAGTGATCATTTCGTGATTCATTGTTTTTAATTTTTTTTTTTCGGCAGTGCTCTGTGGGACATCGAGACCGGACAACAGTGTACGTCGTTCATCGGTCACACCGGCGACGTTATGTCCCTCTCTCTCGCACCGGATATGCGCACATTCGTTTCCGGCGCGTGCGACGCGAGCGCTAAACTCTGGGACATACGCGAGGGCTCGTGCAAGCAAACTTTCCCGGGTCACGAGAGTGACATTAACGCAGTTACGGTAAATAGAGGGGAAAAAAATCAGTGAATTAGAAATGTGCAAACATTTTAGTTTTTTTATAGTTTGCAAAACCTTTATGAGAAAGTGCGGTGGTTATTTCGACCTTCATCGTAGTGGAAGTTTTGCGAACTATGGAGAAATATGAGGGTGCGATGTACTAATTTTCAATTTGAAGGGTTTTGTACTTTAATTAATTTGATGTTAAACACACTAGAGTCACGATATGTTATATAATGAATATTCATAAAGTTACAAATTATGCACAATTTTTTTTAATCCAAAACGTTCTCAAATTTTAGCCCTTTGATCGTTCTTTGTCAATTTTATTGTCAAACATGCTTGATCATCAAAATAGCCAGGAAAACAATTTCAGTGGAATATTTTGAAATGTGCACGAGTTAGACTTCGAAGAATGTGTAAATTTAAATTCGCACGATTTCTCTCTTTAGAATTTATTTATCACTTCACAAAATTCGAAATCCTCAAACATTAAATCTGAATTGGATACCAACCGTTCTTGTCATCTACAGTTTTTATTCCATTTTTCTTTATTTTATTTTATTTTAATTTCATTTAATTTTTTTTTTATTTAAAAATGTAACCAAGTTTGAACCGAGTTTCCAGTGGTTTTGTCTGGATTTAATACCGTAGCTTATTGTCTGATGGATTTGCGTAAAAAAAATTTGGGCCTTGAAAATTAAATTGAACAATATTGTGAACAATGATCACAAGAAACAAAATTATCAAAAATCAAATTCAATCAATGTCGTTGTTTAATCATTAATTTTCGATGTTATGAATAATGTAAAGCAATTCTAATTTTTTTTCGTACAGTTCTTCCCGAATGGTTATGCGTTTGCAACGGGCTCGGACGACGCGACTTGCAGACTCTTTGACATAAGAGCGGATCAGGAACTCGCTATGTACAGTCACGATAACATAATATGTGGCATAACAAGTGTCGCATTTAGTAAGAGCGGTAGACTTTTGCTCGCCGGTTACGACGACTTCAATTGCAACGTTTGGGACTCGATGAAGAGCGAACGCGCTGGTGAGTGTATTTTTTTTTCTTCAAATCTTTCTTCATTCATCGTGAAGATTAATTGACGAATAAACGAGAATGCATCACGACCGCTAATCCACGAGAAAATAATTTTTTGACCGTGGTGCCATTCGTTCCAATTTTTTATTCGAAATAAATGAAAACAAATTATTTTTGTTTTACATATAAGGAGTACAATTTTCCATAAACTTCTTGCTAGATATGTTGTTGGCCTCATCAAATTTAATTAAAACTGCTGAATTGCAGTATAACGCTTTAAAGTGATTGTCAAAATATAAAGAGTGCAATTTCCCATGAACATTTTGAACGATTCTTCATCAAAGTCACAAAATTCGAATAAAATGGCTAAAATGCAAAATAATTTTTTTGAGATATTGCAAAAATGTACATACAATTTTCCATAAACTTCTTGCTAGATATTTTGTTGACCTCATCAAATTTAATTAAAACTGCTTAATTGCAGTATAATGCTTTACAGTGATTGTCAAAATATAAAGAGGGCAATTTCCCATCAACATTTTGATTGATTGTTTATCAACGTCACATAATTCGAATAAAATAGCTAAAATGCAAAATAATTTGTTTAAGTCATTGCAAAAATCTAAAGAATACAATTTTCCATAAACTTCTTGCTAGATATGTTGTTGGCCTCATCAAATTTAATTAAAACTGCTGAATTGCAGTATAACGCTTTAAAGTGATTGTCAAAATATAAACAGTGCAATTTCCCATGAACATTTTTATTGATTCTTTATCAAAGTCACAAAATTCGAATAAAATTGCTAAAATGCAAAATAATTTTTTTGAGATATTGCAAAAATCTACATACAATTTTCCATAAACTTCTTGCTAGATATTTCGTCGACCTCATCAAATTTAATTAAAACTGCTTAAATGCAGCATAAAGCTTCAAAGTGATTGTCAAAATATAAAGAGGGCAATTAGCCATCAACATTTTGATTGATTCTTTATCAACGTCACAAAATTCGAATAAAATAGCTAAAACGCAAAATCATTTTTTTAAGTCATTGCAAAAATCTAAAGAATACAATTTTCCATAAACTTCTTGCTGGATATTTTGTTGACCTCATCGAATTTAATTAAAAGTCCTGCATCGTTAGATCGCTCTAACTCAAATAAACAAATGATGATGCAAAATCGAGGGGAAGTAAAAAAAAACGAAATATTGTACAACATTGATGTTTCAGGTATCCTCGCTGGTCACGACAACCGTGTATCGTGCCTTGGCGTTACGGAGGACGGTATGGCGGTAGCGACAGGCTCTTGGGACTCGTTTTTGCGCATCTGGAACTAACTTGAGCTCGATATCGTTCCTCGTAATCCCAAAGCTCTCCTCCAAAGAACCAACAGAATGATGAAGAGTAAAACAATGAGAATAAATATGTCACAGAGAATAAGAATAGAGTACGAGAATATTGGCGATTATACGAGACGCGAAAATACGACGGACGTTAAGAAAATCGGTTTGCGGAAGAACGATAACGATAAAAAAATGGAGGTTGAACGTTCGGGGAATCGTTTCGTCGTTGACGACGACGCATCGACGATGACGATAATGAAGAACGACGTTTATACGAGAAAATGGCGTAAGAAAATCGTCGATAACGTCGACGACGATGACGACGACGACGACGACGACGACGAGCTCATTAATAATCGGGCCGATCGTTCGTCCTGCGTCACGCCGGATTTTCAATTGATCGACAGATCCGAATGTTCGAGCAGTCTCGATATAAAAAGTTGCTGCAGCGCAAGTTGTCCGAGCGATGATTATGAATGCTGCAACGACGACGACGACGACGTCGACGACGACGACGACGACGACGAAAATGACGATGACGACGACGAGGACGACAATGACGGTGAAAACGATGAAAACGTGAATTATCCAGCGGGAACAGAGAAGGTCGAAGAGAATGGCGTCGTTACGACGAAATGCGAGGTCGAGGATAACGCGACGAATGAAAACACTGAATCTAGGGAAAACGTTGAGTTGCATTCCGATGATAAGATCGTTAAGAAATTTCGTAAAAATGCTTATGATCGTTACGCCGGTATTTTACGTCGTAGAAAAATGCTCGTCGATGTTTCCTGGCGACGAGGAAAAATCGCCGACCGGGTCAAACCCGAGTATCAACGTTTCTGACTGCGAAAGAGCGAGAAAGAGAGATAAACACACTCACACACACGCACGCACACTCTCACACACGCACGCACACTCTCACACACACACGCACACACACACACACGCACACTCACACACACACACAGACACGAAAAAACGCTGAATCAATTGGAAGGTAAAAAAAATGAACTAACAAGAGCAAACGAAAAAAACAAGATAACGAGATAGGGATCGGGCACTATTTCTGTGCTGATAAGAAAAAAATCTCATCTGTGTTCATGTGATTGAGAAATTGTAAGAGAGAGAGAGACAGAGACGAACGAATGAAAAATCGAAAATAAGGAATTTTCGTCGAATTCACGAATGTCCCACAATTTTCAAACTGTCACACACATACACAAACACACGCACACACCCACACAGATCGCGCAAAAAAGAACTACACTGAATTCTAAACACGGACACCGATATGCATTGAAAAGCCATATAAATATATATATATATATATATATATATATATATATATATATATATATATAAATATATATATATTTAAAATAATAATATTAAAGATCATTAAAAAATATATATATATATATTAAAAAGCAACACAGAGTAACAACCGAATGAAGGATGCGAAAAAAATGTACACGAGCAGCACAAGCGCGTTAAAAAAAAAAGATTTTTTTTGTCGGATTATTTTTACTTTCAATTTTTTTTTTGAGAATTATTTCCGGTGAAAGATTTTATTTCCATCGCGTCAGAGTATAATTTTTCGTCGCATTATTCGAACAAAATGAAAACGCACAAATGCGCGGGAAAAGAAAAAAATTTGGTGTCTTTTTTTTTAATAATAAGTATTTTTTTTTACTGAAAAAAAAATAAAAATTTAATTTTTTTCATCACGTCGCTCTATCGCACACGCGTATCGTCGTTCACGTTGATTCGTAATTATTTGCACGCACAATGATGAAAAAAAGAAGGTAACAATGTCCCTATTTATTTTGTATAGTCCCCGCGCGTCAGCATATTATTATTATTATTATTATTATTATTATTATTATTATTATTATTATTATTATTATTATTATTATTATAACGAGGAAGTCGAGTTAAGAAAAAAAATTCTCACGTGGCCATTGTGAGGATGTAGGACAGACGAAATTAAACTGCCACTTTTTCAAGGTCATCGTGAGATATCTATCCCTCGAGGCTCAAGCGCACTATCCTCGAAAATAATATATTTAAAAAAAAAATCGAAAAGATTATTTAAAAGAATCAAATTCATTCATCTTTTCGCGAAAGAAAAAGATTAAAAAATAAATAATAAAACAAAAACAAAAGAACCCACCCCCTTAACTCGATTACACGAAAACACACGCGCACACAAACACACAAACGGATGAAACACAAAAACACGATTCTCACATCCACTTTTTGTCGAATAGGTGTTTTAAGAAAGAAAGAAAGAAAGAAAAAAAAATACAAAAAAAACAATACGAGAAAAGAAGAAAAAAAAACTGTGTATGCATTTAAAAATTGTAATAATATTAATGATAATGATTATTGTAATTTATAATTATTAATACTTATAATGTAAGAATGGAAGGAAGAGGAAATAATCGAAAGAAAAAAAAGAGTCATATGTCCGTGCGAAAGAGAGAGAGAGAGAGAGGGGAAGAAAGAGAAAGAGAGAGATTGGAAAAAACCGCAGACGAGACGACCCCAAATTTTTTTCCAACGTCGTGAATGAAGAAAAATACAACATCGGATGCGTAAAAAAAACGATGAGGAAAGTAGAAGCTGCGGATATTTGTAATCGTTTTTTGATATAACTCTCTTCTACTAAAATAATCGCTTTGTCGCCACGAAAAAAAAAAATCTCTCTTATGTGTGTTTGCAGCGAGAAAGGATAGAGAAAAAAAAACCCGGAGGAACGATAAAAATATTTAAATAAAAACGATGAAAAATATATATACATATATAAATAAATAAAAAAAACACGCCCGAGGATTTCTCGTTGTACCGTTCTCCAATCAACCATTCTCATGACAAACGAACAAAAAAAAAAGAACAATTCGCTTTGTGAAAAGATGAAGAAAAATGGCTAAAAAAATATCACCGTATCGATATAATCTAGAATTTCTTATAAAAACTACCCCCGACCCTCAACCCCCCCCCCCCCCCCCTCTGACCACACCGAGATGAGAAAAGTGGACTGGAAAGCGTCGAAGAATAAAGAAAAAAAATTATATATATATATTAAACGAGTGAAGTACGATAAAAACGGGAGAAAAAGAACACAAACACGCGCGCGCACACGCACACACTCACACGCACATACACGCACTCACACACAGACACTCACTGACACACGCAAACACGCGCAAATCGCAAACCGAAAAAAAACCAAGAATTAAAATGAAGAAAAAAAAAGATCTGTACTTTTTTGTATCTCGTAGATCGTGGACTCGACGGAGCGGGCTTTTACTTTTGTACGTTACGACACCCGAAGCCTGGTGCCTCCGAGAATCGAGTCGCGTAATATTATTGAAGACATATTTAAAAAAAAAAAAAAATGCAAGTAATCTAATTTCCGTTCGTTTGTATATCGAGATGAGAGAGAGAAAAAAAATTAAAAAAAAAAAAATGATAATTTAAAGAAAAACGGATCAAAGAAGATTGAGGATTGAGGAAGAGAGAGAGAGAGAGAAATAATGATGGAGGAAAGAAAGAGCGGTGCGATTGATGAGAATGGTCTCGGATCGTCGAGCGATCAAAACGAGAGAACGAAGAAGATGAAGGTGAAGGAAAATGGCAAAATTAAACGTTATTATGTATCTAGTCATAGCACACGCAACAAGAGGAACACTGGTTAAATAGTGTACGTAACAATTAAGGGTGTAAACAATTATTATCATTTTAATCTGTTTCTATATTGAAAAGAAAAGAAGAAAAAATAATGTGGTTTTTTCTTTTCTTTTTCTCTCGTTCTTTCTTTCCTGTTCGTGCGATTGTGGGACGAGGGAGAAAAAGCGTCTATTTTTTTGATTTTTTTTTTTTTGCATTCCTTCGCGGACGAGGAGAGACTGGGAATAACGACAGAGACTATACACGAGCGATTCGAGCGAGAAAGAAAACTAATTTGTTTTTTTCTTTTTCTTTTTTTTTTTTTACTATATCGTGAGAATAAATATTATACGTAATATAGAGAAACACAAGAAGAAAAAAAAACGGAAAAACAAAATAATCTTGGCGATGATTGCGACGATATATCGCTCGATATGTGCGAGATTAAAATAATAAAGAAATGGAAGAAAAACATTTTGCGAGAAATGGAATTATCAGCGAGTGACGAGATTTATCGAAGGAGAAGATTCCCCCCGTCGTCTTCGATGCTGGAACCACCCCACAGATAGTGATGGCGATATTCGATGAATGTATCGATATTTGGTACCGATACGTATTGGTGGTCTGAGTATCGATACAGGTGTAATATCGGGAATGCGATATCGATATCACCGATATCGATACTCAAATAAAAATGCAAACAAACCTCAGTTCGAAATAAAAACAGTAGTTTTATACCTCAGCCGGTAACAAAGAATTGTAGTTTCTTACCTCAGTTGGTAACAAAAAACTGTCGTTTGTACCTCAGTCGGTAACAAAACCGGTAATTTTTTGCCACGGTCGGTAACATAAACTCAATAAAAATCGGTTGTATCGAAATTTCGATATTTATGTATTGCGTATCGATACTTGAAAATGTCGTAACGCCAAGAATCGATACAAAATATCGATATTTGGGTCGAAGAGTATCGATATTCCAAATATCGATACTGTATCGCCCATCACTACCCACAGATGAGGAAAGAAATTTCTTTCCGCCAAATATCACCCCTGAATCTTTGTGAGTGAATTTTTGAAAAAAATAGTGCAAGTTGCTTCATTGTTCTTTGTCATTTTTTGACCCTCGTTTCATGAGTAAGTTGCTTAATTCTAATTTTTGGACTTCTTGTAGGAAATTTTTTGTGAATAGAAAAAAATGACTGAAATGGGAATGAAAAAAAAATGGAATCTGTTTCATTTATATTATTTATAAGCGAATTCGCTAACGTAAAACTCGCTTATAAGCGAGTTTTTGGGGTTTTTGAGCTGTTTAAAGTCATTCAATTAATTTTCCGCGGGCTATTTTTCCTGTAGCAAATATTCTCCATGAAAATATGCAATAAATGCAAATATATAATATAGGAATTTCTCGCGAAGAAAAATATGTCATATTTTTCAGATGTATAGATTTTGTATGGGTCATTCCATCTCAAATCGACTGATAGTTGGAATCGACCACTTTCAATTTCGATGACATTAGGTCAGAAGTTTTCTTCTACCATAAAACGGAGTTCTACCAAAAAAATTAAAAATTTTTTAAATTTTTTCGAACGTTATGCAAAATTCAAAATTTCATCATTTTTTGAATTGTTCATGTTTATTTTTTAAATATCTCGAAAAATATAGTTACGAAAAAATCGTTCTGGGCTCGTCTTAATTTTGTAATTTTAATCAGTAAAAATTACATGATTGCCCAACTTAACTTGACTTAGAGGTGAAAAAAAAACAAAAAATTGTTTACCAAAAATACAAAATTCATATTTTTGAAACAAAATAAAGAACACCTTTCTGAAAATTTCAGAATCTTTCAAGATTAGGATAAGATATATTTAAAAAATTGAACAAAAAATTTAATGTTGATCGTGGATTTTCACGTTTTTAAAAAATTCAAAAATGCTCCAAATTCATCATTTTTCAAAAAATTTCTTCGGAATATTTTTTGTTCGTCGCCCCAAGTAAACTCTTTAAGACGAACCCAGAACGATTTTCGTAACTATAATAATTTTCGAGATATTTAAAAAAGAAACTTAAAAAATTTGCAAAAATGGTGAAATTTTGAATTTTTGAAATTTTGTTTCAAATGTTTTTCGTTTGGTAGAACTTCGCTTTATGAGAAAGGAAACTTCTGACCAAACTTCATCCAAATTGAAAGGGGTCGATTCCAACTATCGGTCGATTTGACATGGAATGACCCATATATCAATTTTGTATGTGAAATATATGACGTATGTTTTGCTTATAACAATGTGTGTCAATTATATTTTGGCGGCCAACATTTCCAATATTATATTAAGATTTTCCATATGGGGTATATATTTTCCATAAATATTATATTTTATTTTTTATGTACAAATAGTTTTGGGGGTCAAGAAATCTTTGAAAATTTTAAAATTTTATAAAATCCTAACACAAATGCTTTTTTCGACTTTAAGTGTATTTGTTTACAATATTCGAGCTGGCGGTAAAAAATACAAAAGTGTAGCACCACAAAAAATTTTCGAATTTTATTAAATTCAAACGCCTCAAGCAATGTTTTGCCTGATTGGCATTGAATTTTTCAAAATCCAATAACAATCAGGCAATCGGTCTTGTTAGCCAGTGCATTTGTGTAGAAAATTGACTTTCGCTGGAAAATTGCAAAAGTCAAAAAAATTACAAAGACTTTTTTTTATTTCCAATTTTTTTCATCAAACTGAACCTCTCAAGTATGATAGTATCTAAATCCATAACTATAGTGATGATGTTTTGGCACCATAACGAACCTGAAAAAAAAATACAAGCCGATTGTAGGATGCGCAAGGCTGTTTTGTTCTCTAGCCTTCTTTTGGCTGTTTCTCTTCTACTGCTCTGATGTCTCCCATTGTAATGATTGAAGAGACAGAGGAGTATTCCTGGTATATCTCTGTCCTGTATTACCTCCTATGGAAGCGCTCAGTCTAAGCGCTAAGTAAGTCTATGGATAGATACGATCGAAACTATCAATGAAAATTCCGTTTTACCGATTACTGTCTTATCGGCAAATGGTAGGGCTACAGTATTTTCTGCTGCCGAGACCGGAGACCCTTTTGTCCCGTGGAATGTGGATGCATGTGAGGGGATGAGACAAACCGATTTTTAGCCGATTTTAGCCGATTTAGCCTCGCCTTAAGGCGAGGCTAAATATCGACATTATTACTGAAGCTCTACATTATCGACTCAAAATCGCTGTCCAAACTTTTTCCAATACCGGTGGATGAATATCAGTTAAATTTATGAATTAATGATGAATGAATTGCAAAATGCAAATGCGAGACATAAATTCGTTAATTGCCACTGACTTGTCCCAGTGAACACGTTATGTTGCCGCAATGTAACATGGAAGTTACATGTAATGTTACAATGTTATCCCTATGTAACGTTGCTGTTATATAACATGCAAGTAACAATGTTATGTAACATTTGTTACATGTAGGTTATATAACTGCAATATAACTTTGTTACATTACAGCAATGTAACATATGTTATATTGCAGCAATATAACTTTGTTACATTACAGTAACGTAGCATATGTTATATTACGGCAATATAACATGAAAGTTGCTGTTATATAACGTGCAAGTAACATGTTATGTAACATTTGTTACATGCAGGTTACATAACTGCTATATAACCTTGTTATATTACAGTAATGTAACATCTGCTATATTACTGTATTTTGGAATAAAGTTTTGAGAGTTCACATGACATTTATGAGGGGTCAGAGGCCCCGAAATTAAGTTATGAGAGGTCACTTAACTTATGAGAGGTCACAGTTCTTTCAAACATGTTTTGAGGGCTTACATAACTTATGAGGGGTTAGAAGCTCTGAAATTAAGTTATGAAGGGTAACGTAAGTTATGAGGGTTCAGGTATTCTGGAATAAAGTTTACATAACTTATGAGGGATCAGGGGATTCGAATTCGCAAATAATAAAACCAACTTTCATGGTTTATTGCTCATTGAAACGCATATAATATTATTTGATTATTATTATTATTATTTTACTACGATTATTATACTACTATTATTTTTTCGGCACTCCAGCATTCATATATTATACAAGTAGAGAGAATTCATAAGTAGTTTGTAACGTAATCGGTAGCGTGTTAGGTAGATAGGTAGGGTCGAGGGTTCGATTTCCAGTCTCTGAGAAAAGTTAGATCAGACAATTCGTGCAGCTTTTTTTTGCTATGAATCTCTTTCGGGGCGGTAAATTATGCATATTAAATTATTTTACAAGAGCTATATATTTTTTATAACATGTTTAACAACAATTAATTCTAGTTACGGTAACGTAACACAGTTACATAACTGTTACATAACTGTTATGCAACAATGTTACATTGCTGAGTAGGAAATTGTAACTTACATGTAACGTCCATGTAATGTTACATGTTACAAACGCTAACATTGCCGTTACATTGCTGCAACATTACTGTGTCCATTAGGGTCAGACAGTATGGATAGAAGTCTGATGAAAGTAATGTTATTTCATAGAAATTCCACATGGAGCTGCCCTCTTTCGGATTTCTGTGAACTTAATTTCGTCATTTTTTTTTTTTTATAAAACACGAAATTTATCAACATTTATCTCGTGATTCGGATTCCAAACTTACGTCGCGGTTTTTTTCATAAAATAATGTCAAAGGTCGTATCGATATTCATACTTTGGTGTTGGTTATGGAGCCCCACTTTTGGTTTTAGTCAAAATGCTGTAAAAACATTATAATTTAATATTTTCAATTATAGATTTTTGATGATAATCGGATCTGTAATTTTTTCTTTCGTTTTCCGAAAATTTTTTAGTGGGGCTACATTTGTGTCATAATTCTGATGATACTGTCAAAATTTTATTGATTTTCATTTATTCGTGCCAGAGCAAGTTTAGAATCCATTTTCGAGGTGCTAATGTCGGTATCTAGCCTCCCCTTAATTATACGTTTGAGTTCTTTCTTTCTTTCAACTCCATCTAAACGACGATCGCATTGGATTGAGAAATGTTAAACAAACACATTGAAAAAATATCTTATTTATTATAAGTCTTTGTAATCATTTTTCATAGAGAATATAATCGTTCTCACGCGTTTCAGTCGTTTGAATATTCATTGACAAAATTATTGATACAACGTATTGACAGTCAGTTTTGTTCAGGAATACTTAATGTAGTAAAATATTGAGACCGCGTAAGAAAAAAATAAAAAAATATTCGAACAACTCATCATAAGATATCACCTCGCAAATCATCAATTTTCGAACCAATCGTTCATGACAATGAGGAATGGTTGTGCAGGCTACCCAAAATATATTATTCATTTCTCAGTAGCCAAACTTGTCAAGTTTCATTCCCGTCTAATGATAAAAAATATAGTGATAATAAATTACTCGTGTTATCATTGCTCGAACAAGAAAGAATACCTGAAACAAAAATTAATACTGTTTATGAACAGTAAGGTCCTGATTTTTTTGTACAGTAATTGCCAATTTGTATACCTCATTAAATTTTATTTTGGCTGTTGATCGTCAGAATCCCTGACCAATTTCATGAGAACACCTCGCGTAAAATCTTGTCAGCAAAGAGGGGTCATGATTTGATCATTAAAATGTAAGCTTCAGTCCGGATCACATCCTTGATATTCTTGCTGATGAAGCTGCCGGTCAGTGTCTTCAATCGTTCGCAGCTATGGCGATCAGCAATCGTGAAAATATCAGTCGCGTTTTCAACATTGAGAGTGGCACAAAGCTTCTCCTCGCACATGACCTTCAGCCTCTGTAGGTCGTACTTGTCAGCAGCCGCCAGAAGGTCCGTCGCCGTTTCATCGATATCACCAACTTTTCCCGTGTAGATGAATCTCAACATTTCTTCAAGGACTTTTGGATCAGTGTCCATTATTTCAATAGAATTGTTACGTTGTTCCTCCAGTTCGTGTTTGAACATTGCTGCGAAAACAGGACTGCGAACTGTGAGGATTAGTTTGTGCGCTTCAAACTCAATGTTTCCTTTGGCGATGACCTTAACGTCGCTTAATGCCTTGGTCTCGAACAAAACACTGTAATCATCAGCGATCTGACATTCTGGTACGATAATCCTGGGTATGCTCAAGTCATCAACAATGTCGCTGTATTCACTGACTTTGCACACCAGTTTGAGTTTGTTATTTAACACTACTCTATATATAGAGCTCAAGTGCTTTCTTTCGATAGCATGAGTCTTTCCAATCCTTGAATTCGCATTTATGTTGACGGTCTTGGAACCTATCTCGACTAGAGTTACCTCTTCATCATTTTGATTTAAACCATATAATTGGAGTTTCGCTCGGACAACAGATCAATTTTTTATCGACACAAGACATAAATAAATTGTCAAATAATTTATTTGCATTGCTGTGGTCTCTCCCATAGGATATATTTCTATGCACCATTTGGTGCCATCGTTCGTGGCGGACGAAAGAATTTTCGACGTTAATTTCATATCACTCGACCATCCCGTTGTCGCTTCCCAATCGTGTATCGTCCACGTGCAAGTGGACTTGTGCATGTTTACCAGGTTTACCTTTGACTCGCAGAAAACACCGGACATCTCTGTGGTGTGGTGGGTTTTCGATATTAAATATCAATGCTGGTCTGGTTATGTGAGATTCAACAAGATTTATACTTATTACGCAGTATAGTTTTAAACACACATGGTTATTCATCCGAAATAAGTCAAGAGCGTTCACACTAGCAACGCTTGTTTGCAGCTATCGTCCATTGTTTTTTCAGTGTTGCACAGTGTTGCCACTGTCTAAGAAATTTCTTAAATCTAAAGAAATTTAGATGGTTTCTAAGATTTAAGAATTCTTAGGTATTTTTTAAAGAATTCTCAGAATTTCTAAGAATTCTGAAGAAAATCTCCGCAATCGTAATAACAACCGTGCAAGAGTAGGCTCTTCGGTTTTTATATGCGCTGTCTTAACGACAATCTCAACTGTCGGTAAGGATTCTAGACTGCAGGTAAGGTAGGAAATGTCCTGAGTCATCCCCTAACGTAACTAAGAAATCTAAAGAATTTCCAATGCGCCATCTGAAGAATTATATCCATCGCGGTGTGGCAACACTGGTGTTGCATCAGTCATCATCGTTGATGGTTGGAAATCTAAGAATATTCCCTGCTATATAGTTGACAATGTTCATGAACATTTCTCGTCATAGTTGAAAATTTTAATTTTTCTTTCCCACTATACTTGATCATCTCTAGAAATATGCCCCGCTGTAGTTAAAAATCTCTATGACTATTTCCCGCTATAGTTGAAAAAATCGATGATTTTTTCCCGCTATAGTTCAAAATTTTGTTTCACTTCAGTTTAATATTTCATCCAGAAATATTTTCCGTTATACTTGAACTTGAGACGTATTAAAAATAAGTACCAACTGAAAAATTACAAAAAGTTATTCTAAAAAAATATGGAATGATTACGTTGTGTATCATAATAGATAAATAAATGAATTTACTGAGTGCCAAATAAAAGGAAATATTTAAGATTTTTTTCTCAGCTCCTTTATCAGATATTGTGATAAAACTGTTTTTACAACATTGCTTTATCCTTCGAAAGTACAAAAAAAAATATTATTCTTTATTTTGATACTTTGAATAATTTATAGATGGTGCCAAAGTCGAAAATGTCTTTTCCCATCATGGACGACAGTTAATCTCAGGATTGGCAAGTGTGAAACAAAAAAATAAAAAAGCATTTCAAAGAGGCAAGTTTCTTACACAACAATTTACCACCGTTAATAAAAAATCCATTAAAAAAAAAAAATGGCGCATGTTTGAAATAAAAACGAACCATTGCATTTTTCACAATGTATTTCAAACATCCGCCATTTTTTTGGTAATCGATTTTCATTAAGGGTGGTAAATTGTTGTATAAGAAACGTTCCTCTTTAAAATGCTTTTTTTTTTGTTTCAGACTTGCCAATCTTGAAATTAACCGTCGGCCATGGGACAAAACATTTTCGAAGGATCAAAATACAAAATAAAAATATTTTTGTTGTACTTTTGAAGGATTAAACAATGTTGTATAAAAAGTTGTGAAGCTATATCTGATAAAGGAGCTGAGAATAAAAATCTTAAAGATTTTCTTTTTTTTTGCCTTCTTAAGAGGAGGCTAAATACCGACACTAACACCTCGAAATTGCCATCCAAACTTGCTCTTATACAAATGGATGGAATTGAATGAAATTTTAACAACATCATCGGAACAATGGCAGGAATGGAGCCTCACTAAAAAAAATTCGAAAAACAAAAAAAAAATTTACAGATTCATTTACCACCAAGAAACTGTAATAGAAAAACTTAAATTATTAAACTTTTACTGCTTTTCGGGTAAAACCAAGAGTGAGGCTCCATGAAGAACGCCACGATACATATATCGAGACGTTTTCGACATTATTTTATCAAAATAACACACCGTAAGTTTGGATGGCGCATCAAGAGATAAATATCGATAAATTGTAGTTTTATTGAAAAACGAAATGGCGAAATGTAGTTCACAGACGTGCGAGTGAGGGCAGCACCATGGATTCTGACGAGTAACCTATAATATTTAGGGGACTCGAATGAGTTCGTTGGCATTAGCTGTAACGCATTTTAGCCTCTCAATTGACAATTCATTGTTAATTAATTTATCCCTCTCTTAATTGTCAAAATGTAATTAATTTTCATCCACGGTTGTCGAAGAAAGACTGGACGACGATGATACGTCGATAATGTAGGGATTGAATAAAAATGGTTTTTAGCCTCCTCTTAAGTAGACTAGTGCCTTAATTTAATCCTCACTGGTCTAGAAAATTGAATAAGGAATTAATTTATTCTTTAACCATCGGTGGATATATAACAAAAGCACGGTTAATAATAAATTATAATAATAATATAAGAAAAATTGGAACGATATTTTTGGTGGTTAATTCGAGTTCAATCTATTTAAATCTCACATGCGAATTAATGGCAATACATTTTTGTTCGTTTTGAAATATTTCTTTAAAATTTAATCGAAATAGAAAAAAATAAAATGAGCAGATGGATAATAATTCCGCATAACGGTATAAAGTATAATGAATATTTCCCATAAGATATAAATACATTAATATCGATGATAATGATAATAATAATAATTATTGAATGTGTGACTGCCTTCATTCATTAATCGACGATAAGGATTGTTATTATTATCGTTGTTATTATTATTATTATTATTACTACTAATACCGCTATAACATAATTAATGAGTGTAAATAAAAAACAATAAACAAAGTATGCGTAATAATAAATTTGAAATGAAAATTTTTATTTCATTTATATATCACCTGCGCCAAGTGCCAATTGCATTTCCAAACTTTTACTCGTAACTTGATAATCATCGATCGATTTTTTTATTAAATTATTCTCCTCGATAGTCTCGTCGATTTCTGAATTTTCATTGACACATTTTTCCGATATTTCATCGACTTTCGTGGTTCCTTTTTCGGCCATTGCCTGTCTCGAGACTTTCATAAGATTATCGGCTGATTGCCGATTTTTCTCGATCATCGAATCACTTTTCTCGCTACCGATGTTATTGCGAATCCTCGTGATTAACGATTTTTCGAATTTTTCCGACTGAGAATCGTCATCAACGATTGTCTCAATTTTTTCCTCGGATGATGACGTTTCCTTGATCGGCAAATTATTTTGAATCGGTTCGTTCGTCTCGATCGATCGAAGGTCAACTTCATCGCGCCAAAAACCCTCGATCTCGCCGTTATTGTAAACGATCTTGTTGCTACTGTCGAACATCGACATTTCTTCGCAAAAATTTTTCATCTCGCGACGTATTTCGTTCAATTTCGTTGTTGTAGGATTTGGCGAATTTTCAAGGTCATTTTCAAGGTTCATGACGATCTTTTCTCTATTTTCCATCATCGATGATTCTTCCGCCATTTTTTTATCGTTTAAATATTCAACGGTCGTTCCCGAATCGATTGGAAAATCGGTAATATTTTCCCTCGTTTTTTCATTGACTTCGTCGATCGTTTTACTCGCGATACCTTCATCCGTGGAAATTTCTTCGACGAGCTTTCTTACCGATCTATCGTCATTAACGATTATTCTTCGTGTCTCGTCGGTCTCATCATCGCTGGAAATCTCGTTTTCCGATGAAGTGCATGAACGAGATTCGTTTATTATTGTTTTTTTCTCGAGAGCCAAAAGATCCTTGTTCTCGTGAGAATCGGTAATGTTTTCGCCGATTTCTGCATCGCTCACCAGAGTCTCAAATTCCGGCTCGATACGTTTTCGTCTGCTCATGAGTGCTGAAAGAAATCAATAAGGAAATCAATAAGAAATCAATAATGTATCATCGGCATTGAAATTTTTTTACGATTTTACAGGATGTTCCAGGGGTGAAGGACAATACCGTGAGGGTAGATTCCTGACGTAACGTCGAGAAAAAAAGTCCTTTGCCATTTTTTGATATTTTGAACCCCTCAATTGTTAATAAGCTTTTTAATCAGCTAATGAGATGCGCCTATTCAGATGAGCCGTGATCCCATCATGCCTCGCGCTGGTCGCTGTGAGCAAGGGCGCTCATTGGCTGATTAAAAAAATTAATAACAATTCACGGGTTCGAAATATCAAAAAATGGCAAAGGACTTTTCTACTCGACATTACGTCACGAATCTACTCTCACAGTAGTGACCTTTAACCTTGAGACACCCTCTATACCGATTTTGTCACTTTTGTCTTACCTTGAACGCTGTCGTTTATTTTTTGCTGCTCAGCCTCGATCCATCTTTTCCTCTCAGCCGTTTCTTCCTGTATGCCTCCCCGTTGCCTGCATTATTTATAACTATTTTTTTTAAGTTTATTCAACGTCCATAATAATGAGTTTTGAAATTCTTTTAATTCGTAGAAAATTGTAGACGGGTATTTCAGGGGATGAAAATAAAAAACATACCAGGCTTCGGCGCAGGCTCGATCTCGGGGGAATACAGGTCGATCGTCGAGATAGTGAAGATTCTTGCAACTCAATATTAAGGTCTTACGATAACTCGTAATCGATTTTATCACAGGATTTCCAGTCAATGTAACGACCCTCAGAGATTCCATGGCACCCAATGTCTATTGTTCAAACGAAAATTAAGTGGGTTCAAAATGTTACACTTGTAACACTCCATCTCAAAAGTTTGGATATTTCGCATGCTAGAAACAACAATTATCAATAGTAATTATTGATCATTGTTCATCAACAATAATATTGCCAATAACAAATTGTTTGAACAATTTATCAATAACTTTTGTGGAATATTATTATTGATAATGGTCGTTTATAGCATGCTAAATGTTGCTGAATTTTTTCAGATTTTTATTGTATGGCGAAGTACGAAAATTTCAATCAGATGCAATTTTTCGCTGCAAGGTCATCATCAGAGTTTCGAGCAAAAATAGTGAAAAACAAATTTTTATAGAAAAATTCTGAAATAATTCCCGGCAATTTCGTGTAAACTTATGCTACTTTTTTTATACTTGACATTTTCTCTTAAACTCTACAGTTTTTGAGTTACGTTGCATCTTTCAAAATTTGTCTTTTTCAGCCAAAAGTGAAATAACTTTGCGAGAAAAAATCGTACGAAAATTTAAAAAACACAAAAATGGAGCGTCTGCTAACCCTTTCAAATGCCTCAAATGTTTCAAAAACGCCTTACTTTTGCAATATTTTGGGAGTCTGGAAAAGGGAATATGCAATAGGAATATTGAAGTATGAACAAAAAATTTGTATAATCATTTCATCATTTTGATACAAAATGGCGACGACAAAGCCACAAAAATTAAAATCATCATTAATTGCCACTTTTCAAAAAAAAGTTTCGATAATTTTTGATATTTTTTTCTTTCTAATTGGCATAAAAAAATTTAGAATGTCTGAAAAATAAAAATTCGAAAAATGCTCTGAAAACCCCAGAAATAAATTTCAAACGTTGTTCAAAATTTATTTCTACGTCCAAAATGTTCAGTCAGCTAAAAAAAATTCAAATCATTATTAATTACTATTTAACGGTATGATTTAATTTTTTTTTGTCATTTTGGAAATGAATTGGCTAACCTCAGCGATGGAGGAAGTCTCGTCGAGTCGATTGTGCGCCAGATCGAGAATCGAGAGTGAATCGAGTAAACGAAGATGCTCGATTTCGTCGGCAGTGCGAATAAAATTATGAGACAAATTGAGAGTATTGAGAAATTTCAAGTCGTCGAGATTCTCGATTTTTCGTATCGCGTTGTACGAAAGATTGATAGTGTTTAGCTGAGAAAGTGCCTTCAGATTGTCAATTTTGTCGATGATATTGTGATGAAGGTAGAGACACTTTAGCTCGGTCTGATTATCGAGATTGGCGATTTCTCGTATGCCATTGTTCTCCAACCACAGACACTTGAGACCCGTGTACTTGACGAGATTCTCGATGAACGAGAAACCTACGGAGAAAAGAAGAGACCTTGGCATTGAAATTCGAGAAGCAAAAGACGAGGAAAAAAAAAACCGAAAAAATTCGACAAAATTTTTTATCGCTGCGCTAACCTTTGTAATGCAAATACAAAACGTCGTTTAGATGAGGAGTCTGATAGAGACGCTTTTCCTTGCAATGTTGCCTTATCAATTCCTCGGTCATCCTATTTTTTTTTTAAATCGACAATTAAATAATTATTTTTGGTTTCCATTGCTTGAAATCGAAATTTCATTTTGTGTAAATTGCACTAAGGCTAATTGAGTTATTTGCATAAACTTGAAATGGCGAAATCGATTTTTGTATAATTTTTAAATTGTAATTTGTTCAATTATATATTTTTAAATTATAGTAAGTTCGAAATTTCACTTTAAATAAATTGTAATTAAGCAAATTGAGTTATTTGCATAAACTTCAAATGGCAAAGTCGATTTTTGCGTGATTGTTGAATTACTGATTGTTCAATTTGATATTTATAAATTTATAAATTTTAGAAAGTTTGAAATTTCACGTTAAATAAATTGCAATTAGGCAAATTGACTTATTTGCATAAACTCGAAATAGCAAAGTAGATTATTGTATAATTGTTGAATTACAATTTGTTCAATTTTATATTTTTAAATTTTTTAATTTTAGAAAGTTCGAAATTTCACTTGAAATAAATTGCAATTAGGCAAATTGAGTTATTTGTATAAACTTGAAATGGCAAAGTAGAATTTTGTATAATTGTTGAATTACAATTTGTTCAATTTTATATTTTAAAATTTTAGAAAGTTCGAGATTTCACGTTAAATAAATTGTAATTAGGCAAATTGAGTTATTTGCATAAACTTGAAATAGCAAAATAGATTATTGTATAATTGTTGAATTACAATTTGTTCAATTTTATATTTTTTAATTTTTTAATTGTAGAAAGTTCGAAATTTCACTTGAAATAAATTGCAATTAGGCAAATTGAGTCATTTGTATAAACTTGAAATGGCAAAGTAGAATTTTGTATAATTGTTGAATTACAATTTCTTCAATTTTACATTTTAAAATTTTAGAAAGTTCGAAATTTCACGTTAAATAAATTGCAATTAGGCAAATTGAGTTATTTGCATAAACTTGAAATGGCAAAGTCGATTTTTGTATAAATTTTAAATTATGGGTTGTTGAATTTTATATTTTTTAATTTTTAAATATTAGAAAGTTCAAAATTTCACTTTAAATAAATTGCAATTAGGCAAATTGAGTTATTTACATAAACTTCAAACAGCAAAGTCGATGTTGAATTGTTGAATTGCAATTCGTTGAATTTTATAATATAAAATTTTAAAGTTTTAGAAAGTTCAAACTTTCTCTTTAAATAAATTGCAATTAAGTAAATTGAGTTATTTGCATAAACTTGAAATGTCAAATTAAATGTTTGTGTAATTGTTGAATTACAATTTGTTCAATTTTATATTTTAAAATTTTACAAAGTTCAAAATTTCACTTTAAATAAATTGAAGTTGGGCAAATTGAGGTATTTGCATAACTTGATATGGCAAAGTAGATTTTTGTGAAATTGTTGAATTACAATTTGCAATTGAATTTTAGATTTTTTAATTTTTCAATTTTAGAAGGTTAAAATAAAATGGATAGATCAAGATCATATAATCTTAATTTGCTTCAAAGATTTTCTAAAAATTAAATAATTCTTCACTGACCTTATACCGTGCTTTTTCTCGTCGTAATCGTAAACTTTGTCCTGGACGTAAATTCTCTCGTCGTTTTTTTCATCGAACGGAAAATCTTCGTTTTCGCTTTCATAATTTTCATTATCAGCAGACGACAATGGAATTGAGGGCTTTTCTTTTTTCTCACACTGCCAAGGAACTGCTTCACTCTTGTCTAAATCAATTCTCACTTCGAGATCGTTAATGGGCATTTCTAGCTCATTTATTTCCGAGCCCTCCATTTGACGTAGCTCGTCGTCCAATTTTGCCAGTGCCTCGTTTTTTTCTCTGTCAATCCTATCCTTCTCAATGGCGATTATACGAATCGTTTCCAGTGCCTCGTCTTCGTTCGTCGGATTTTCCGTCCCAGTTTCGATCTCGTCCAAAACTTGGACAGACTCTTCCATTTTTTGTCGCCAAACGTGGAAATTCAAATATCCTTCGGGGCAATTATAATAATTAATTCAATTAAATTAACTTACGCTCTGATTTCGTGCCCCACAAAAAATTGCACAGCTCTTTTAAAAATGAAGATATATTTCAATTCAACAAGTGTCGTTTCGAAGGGGATACATTCAGCTTCATTTCGCTTTAAAAAAAAAATTGTTTTTTTTTTTGAACCTGGTACGCTCTTGGAAACATGGTAATTTGTCAGCTTTTTTTTGGGGTTGAAATTTTGGGGGTCGAGTATGAGCTTCAATTTCGTTTTAAAAAAAGTTTTGTATGATTTTTTTTCGCAAAAATATTCTATTTTTCGCAAAAAATTACAATATCTATGAAATAAATAGTCACGGCAAAACTACTGAGTTTTCTTGAAATCACTAAGAAGGTAAAAAGTTGCATACAATTATTCTGGATTCAATAACATTTTTTCAGAATTTTTCTTCTATTTTTTTTTTTAATTTTCTGTCAACGAGATTTTTTAAAATCTAAAACAATCAGATCTCTCACCTCATCTACAGGGATTTTCCGATGAAAAAACCATGTAGATGAGTTTTTTCGATGAAAAAAACCGTGCAGATGAGGTAATAGGTAAACCCGATTGTTTAAGATAAAGAAATAACTCTTGGGCAGGAACAATTTTCGGAAAAAAAAATTTGAAAAAAAATTCTGAAAAAATTTCATTAAGTCCAAAATGATTATATGTAACTTTTTACTTTCCTAGTGGTTTCACGAAAACACAAAAGTTTTAGAGTTACGCTATATTTGATAAATATAGTCGGTTTTTTTGCAAAAAATTGAATATTTTCCGAAAAAAAATCATACGAAACTTTTTGAAAAACGAAGTTGAAGCTTATACCCCCCCCCCCCTCTCGCATACGTTTTCATGAGAAAAATAGTTTAAAAAAATTTTCATGGGTCGCTTGTCAAAATAAGCCCAAAAATTATCATATTTCGAAGGACGAACCGGGTTGAAAAAAATCGAATTTTTTTTTGTGAAAAAGCATAATGAAGCTGCATATGTCACCTTTGAAACGCCACATCTTCAATTGAAATATCTTCATTTTTGAAAGAGTGAAACTTTTTGTGTGGCGCGGAAACGGGGCGAGTTTTTCCAAAATTTGGACGGCAGTGTAAATAAATTAAAATAAAAGTAGATTATAGAGGCAACGAGGTAGAAAAATAAATACATCAGGTCATTAATGGACTGTAAAAAAAATTATAAAGCGAGCAAAGTTTGAAAAATTTTAAAGATGCGGGAATGTAAAATTCTTCAGTCCTTAAACAATGAAATCGTGGGAATTCGGCTTTTTAAATTGTCATTTTCTGATCACAGAATTTTTCACCAAACAAGATCTTGAAATTCCTTAAAATCGAAAAATGTCCTTGAATATTAATATCTATATTTTTTTCCACAAATATATGAGATAAAAGTTTATATTGTAAATTTAAAAAAATGTTCAAAGGTCACCATAGGTCCCAGCCAAATATTTTATCTAATTGAAATTTCAGTAATTCGTGCCATAAACAAAATCGTGCCATAAACAACAATTATGAATAATAATATTGCCCAAAGTTTATTAATAAATTGTTTGAACAAATCATTATTCAACAATTTTTCAGTAAGTTTTTTTTTTCTTAAACAAATCGAATGCGTTAATTTTTCTGAACGCATATGAATTTTTTAAGATTTTTCTCTCTATTTTGAAAAATTCTGAAATACAAACAAAAACTAGCCAATTGTGTATATGTTTTTGCACACAGATTTATCGTCAGCTTTGAAAAGGTTCAAAGGCACTAGGCCAAAAAGTACATAGAGTCATTCTAAAAATTAAAAAACGGGAATTTCAAAATAGAGGGAAACTTCTTTAAAAATTCATATGCGTTTAGAAAAATGAATGCATTCGATTTGTTTAAGAAAAAAAAGGAACTTACCGAAAAATTATTGAATAATTATTTGCTGAAACAACTTACCGATAAATTTTGGGCAATATTATTATTGATAATTGTTGTTTATGACATGCCAAATGTTGCTAAATTTTTTCAGATGTTTGTTGTATCACACTGAGAAATTTTTTGTTGTTGTTCCATTACTTGAAATCGAAATTTCACTTTGTGTAAATTGCAATAAGACTAATTGAGTTATTTGCATAAACTTGAAATGGCGAAATCAATTTTTGTATAATTGTTGAATTACCAGTTGTTGAATTTTATATTTTTAAATTTTCGAAAGTTCGAAATTTCATTTTAAATGAATTGCAATTGGGCAAATTGAGTTATTTGCATAAACTTGAAATGACAAAGTAGATTTTTGTATAATTTTTAAATTGTAATTTGTTCAATTATATATTTTTTAATTATAGAAAGTTCGAAATTTCACTTAAAATAAATTGCAATTAGGCAAATTGCGTTATTTGCATAAACATGAAATGGCAAAGTCGATTTTTACATAATTGTTAAATTACTGATTGTTGAATTTTATATTTATAAATTTTTTAAATTTAGAAAGTTCGAAATTTCACTTTAAATAAATTGCAATTGGGCAAATTGAGTTATTTGCATAATCTTGAAATAGCAAAGTAGATTATTGTATAATTGTTGAATTACAATTTGTTCAATTTTATATTTTAAAATTTTAGAAAGTTCGAAATTTCACGTAAAATAAATAGCAATTAGGCAAATTGAGTTATTTGCATAAACTGGAAATAGCAAAGTCGATTTGCGCATATTTGTTGAATTACAATTTGATACTTATAAATTTATAAATTTTAGAAAGTTTGAAATTCCACTTTAAATAATCTGCAATTAGGCAAATTGAGTTATTTGCATAAACTTGAAATGGCAAAGTAGATTATTGTGTAATTGTTGAATTACAATTTGTTCAATTTTATGTTTCAAAATTTTTTAAATTTTAGCAAGTTCAAAATTTCACTTTAAATAAATTGCAATTAAGCAAATTGAGTTATTTGCGTAAACTTGGAATGGCAAAATCGATTTTTGTATAAATTTCAAATTATCGGTTGTTGAATTGTATATTTTTCAATTTTTTAGTTATAGTTTTATTATTTTAAACAAATTAATATTGAATCGACTAAATTTTTTTCAACTAAATGGATTTAGTTGTTTCAACTGAACTTTTTTCTCAGTGCAGGAAGTACGGAAATTTCAATCGGATAAAATTTTTGGCTGGGACTGTAGGACCCCCAGCCAGCCCCCTTAACCCCCAGTTTTGAATTTGCCACAAGTGACAGCGAGTTTTGACAGCTTGAGATAAATTTCGATTTTCATATTGAACAATAAAGCGAAAAAATTATATATTTATTCGCGAGTGAGAATGAGAATAGGTCAGGGTCGGTAAGTAGATCGGATTTGGTACCTTAATCGGGAAGAAATATATAAAGCACGATGACGACGAAACGGTATATCTTCAAGGTGGTCTGCCACTCTTGGTTGGCGCTCCGTCGTTCTCACGGCTCGGGTTTCACTTCAATGATATCATGGACGATATATGCGAGCCTTTGCCTCGAATGTGGAAATTCACGTTCACGCGAGGATCAAGAGGATGAAGAGAAAAAAGTTTTATCACAAATTCGAGGCGATCTCGTTCGAGAGCGAGAAATCCAAAAGCCCGGAAAGTAAAGATCCCGCAGAAGAGAATTGACTCGCGTGATTGTGCGCCGGAAACTAAGCTCCGAGGGCTTGCAAGCACTCTTGTCATGGCAACCGGTTGTTGTCTGCTTGCATCTTCCTTCGTGTTAGTGCAGATCCTTCGAGCGGATCGAATCGCAGGGTTGAGGGGTGATGTCTACTTAGGATCAAGGAAATTTCATGATTTTTCATTTGCAGTTTTAATGAGTGTTCATTAAGGCGAGGCTAAATACCGACATTATTACTGAAGCCCTACATTATCGACTCAATATCGCTGTCCGAACTTTTTCCAATACCGGTGGATGAATATCAATTAAATTTATGAATTAATGATGAATGAATTGCAAAATGCAAATGCGAGACATAAATCAACGTTTTCGCTAATTGCCACTGACTTGTCAGACAGTTTGGATAGAAGTCTGATGAAAGTAATGTTTATTTCATGGGAATTCAACATGGGGCTGCCCTCTTTCGGATTTCTGTGAACTTAATTTCGCCATTTTTTTTCGATAAAACATGAAATTCATCAACATTTATCTCGTGATTTGGATTCCAAACTTACGTCGCGGTCTTTTCATAAAATAATGTCAAAGACGTATCGATATTCGTTCTTTGGTGTTGGTTATGGGAGCCCCACTCTTGGTTTTTGCCGAAATGCCGTAAAAACATTGTAATTTAATATTTTCAATTACAGATTTTTGATGATAATCGGATCTGTAATTTTTTCTTTCGTTTTTCGAAAAAATTTTAGCGGGACTCCATTTGTGCCATAATTCTGATGATACCCGTAGTAAAAAACTCCATTGAATCGCCAATGGCAACCAATGGTACCCATACGACTCCATTGGACAATGAATGGGGACCCATTGAGATTTCCGCATTTTTCAATGGCGTATAGGAACGACCATTGATCAGTGAATGGATATCCATTGAAAAGTCACCATTGCCCAATGACGTCCATTGAACAACAAATACGGATGAACCGAATGATCATCATTACTCAATGATGCCCATTGGAAAGCAAATGCTGATGGATCGAGCGATCAGCATTGCCCAATGGTGTCCATTGGAAGACAAATTCTGATGAACGAAATGATTAGCTTTACCCAATGATGTCCATTGGGAAGTAAATGCGGATGAACTGAATGATCAGCACTACCCAAAGATGTCCATTGGAAACCGCGTCGCGTTAGTTCCGAGACTTGGCGCGAGATGTCGCAGGACGGCAACCCGCTGAACTCCCATACGGATTATGCGAAGAGTATGCTTATCTAGACGAGTTTGAGCACGGAATATTAGCAGAAGTCGGTGTCCAAAAAATCAATGCAAGGAGTTCTTGCCGACTGATGCCTATGGGATAATCCCTATTCCGTTTGAAATGGGGAAGTCCATCCTCATTGGAAAATCCCTATTCGATTTCAAATGGGGAATTCAATGGCGAAAATGCCCTTAGGCAATTCGGCATTCATCTCCGTTGGTTATTTTGGCAATGGGGAATGAATGGGGATTTTTCAATGGCGACGAATGGAGTTTTTTACTACGGGTACTGTCAAAATTTTATTGATTTTCATCCATTCGTGCCAGAGCAATTTTGGAATCCATTTTCAAGGTGCTAATGTCGGTATTTAGCCTCCCCTTAAATCTATCTGGAATGTTTTTTTTAATGCCATTTCGCTGGAACTCAACGTAAACTAATTTAACAAACGTCATTTTGAAGCGGAAGAATTCGGTTTCATTTCCTGTTTTTAGAATTATTTTTACAATTTGTTTTTAGATCTGGACTGTATTTTGAAAACAACTGTTTTTCGCCTTTTTTCCCTCTCTTCGGGTGCACCCGTCTTCTAGAGGAAATTTTTAAATACATTTTTACGATTGGATTCATAAAGGGGAAAGTTTGAGCTTCAATTTTTCTTTTTTTTTTAAACTTTGACCGACTTTTGTTTTCTAAGTTATTCTGTTTTTTGTGTAAAAAGAGGAAATTTAAAAAATCACGTAGAACACGAAAACAAAGAGGTTTCATGAAAAACTTCAAGATAGCAAAAAGTTGCGTCTGTTTTTGTTGAGTCCAGAGAAATTTTTTCAGATTATTTTTCCAACATTTTTTTTTCGACCGGAAAAAAGAGAAAAAAAAATGTGAATAAAATTCCAATGTGTTGAAAATGGTTAAATAAAATATTTTCCCATCTTGAAATTATATAAAAAATCCCATAGTTCTCGAGTTATGGTAATAGAATATCTGAGCTCCGACCCAGAAAATGAGAACAAAAAATTTTGGAGAAAAAATCTGAAAAAATTCCTTTGAACTCAACAAAAACAGACGCAACTTTTTGCTCTCCTGAAGTTTTTTATGAATCCGCTTACTTTTCGTGTTATACGGGATTTTTTTTAATTTCCTCTTTTTTCACAAAAAACAGAATAAATCTAAAAACAATTTGTAAAAATAATTTTAAAAACAGCAACCAAAGCCGAATTCTTCCCCTTTAAAATGCCGCTTGTTAAATTATTTTACGTTGACTTCCGGCGAAATGGCATAAAAAACGTTCCAGACCGTATTTGGAGTTTTGTCCGGAAACTTTTCGCACATTTTCAAAGTCCGTGGGCGATATTTCAAAGTCCATGAGCGATATTTCAGAAACTACTGGAACGTTTTTTCCGAAATTTCTTAAGCTTTTTCTAGATGTATAAATCTAATAATCAATTGAACGATATTTTCAATGTATATTTTTTACTTAATAAATGTAAAATGCAATTTTATCAGCTAAAGTCAAGATGTTTTCTTTAAATTGGTATTTTTTGACATTTTGAAAGTACTTGAAAGTACTCGGTACTTGCAGGTACTTGAAGTACAGTACTTGCAAGTACAAAGTACTTCAAAAGTACTTTAAGTATTGTACTTAAATTTTTCAAGTAATTTTCTGTACTTGAAGTACTTTATTCAAGTACAAGTAAGTACTTTTGGATGTGTCTTGCTGATGGTTGCATGTGCCTTTGAATATGGGTCATTCCATGTCAAATCGACCAATATTTGGAGTCGGCCCTTTCAATGTCGATGAAATTTAGTGAGAAGTTTTCTTTTATCATAGAACAAAGTTCTAACAAAGGAAAAAAATTTAAATTTTTTTTCGAGAATTCAAAATTTCACCATTTTTTCAAGTTTATTTTTTAAATATTTCGAAAACTATTATGTTACGAAAAAATCGTTCTGGGTTCGTCTTAAAGAGTATACTTAGGGCTACGAAAAAAAATATATTCCGAAACAAATTTTTGAGAAATGATGAATTTGGAGAATTTTGAATTTTTTAAAATCATGAAAATCCACGATCAACATTAAATTTTTGGTTTAATTTTTTTTATACAACACCTTGTACTGATATTAAAAGATCCTGAATTTTTCAGAAATGTTTTTTTTTGTTTCAAAAATATGAATTTTTGAATTTTGGTAAAACTTTTTTTTTACCTCTGAGTTAAATGAAGTTGATCAATCATGTAATTTTGACTGCTCAGAATTACAAAAGTACATGATTGCTCAACATAAAAAAAATGCACAATTTTGAAACAAAAAAAACCGCTTTCTGAAAATTTCAGGATCTCGTCAAATCAGTACAGGGTATTATATTTAAAAAATTGAACAAAAAATTCGATGTTAATTGTGGATGTTCACGATTTTAAAAAATTCAATATTCTCCAAATTCATCATTTTTCAAAAAAATTTGTCGGAATATTTTTTTTCCCGTAGCCTCCAAGTATACTCTTCAAGACGAAACAAACGATTTTTCACAACTATCATAGTTTTCAAGATATTTAGAAAAAAAATTTGGAAAATGTTTAAATTTTGAATTTTGCACAACTTTTGAAAACAAAATTTAATTTTTTTTCCTTGGTAGAACTTGGTTTTATGATAAAACAAAACTTCTGACGAAATTTCATTGAAATTGAAAGTGGTCGATTCCAACTCTTGTTCGATTTGACATGGAATGACCCAAGTACCAGAATTTACGAGACGTACCCGAAAACTTGAAAAGTACTTGATACTGGTACTTGATTTTTTCAAGTAATTGTACTTCAAGTACTTTGTACTGACGAGTACTCGCAAGTAACAAGTACTTTGTACTTCAAGTACCACCGGTACTTGATACTTCAAGTACCTACGGTACTTTGTACTTGATACTTGAAGTACTTTCAAGTACTTTGCCCAACTCTGTTATATTATGTCATATTTATTTGAATAACCAAATACCGATATGAACAGCTTTTTTTTTTGGCAATTCATAAATCTGCTGAGGGAATAAAATATATTGTCATCGAAATTATTTACGTAATGATTTTTTTTCTTGCTTCCTTTCGACTTTGTCTGAATTTAAATTATTTAAATGTATGAATAGGCTTGTTCGATACACCGGAAATCGTCGACATATATGTTTGATTTTTCTTTTCCTTTTCTCCTATCTTTTCTTATTCTTCTTCGTCTTCGTGTATCTAATGCCTGGAAGGGAGGAAGCTTTCGATCTCACGAGATTATAGGAGGATCTCTCTTCGAGACTCTAATGTCTGGGAATATCGCGAAGAAGCGAGAACGCATTGGAAAATTCATAAATAATTGATAAACGGGGCGAGGATGGTAAAAACAGGCGTACACACGTATCCGGCGTCCCTGAGACTCTACAATGTTCGCGAGAAGCAACGATAGTAGAAGCATTTATTGTTTTATATATTTTTTCCATTGATTCTTACCTTCGATATCTAAGGATAAATTCTAGCGAACATTTTTCCATAAATTTGAATATCGTTTGAGCTTACTGCGTGAAAATCGATGCTTTGAAATTTTACATGCCGCCATCTTCTTCTTTTCGTCTTTTGCTCTTCTCTTTTATCGCGTTTTCCTTTAAAATCTTCTCGCCTTTTCTCTCGGTCACGATTTTCGATGGATGCTTTTACATAAACATTTTTTTAGAGCTTTAGCGTAGGAAATTTCGCACAAGCTAAAAATTGTGAAATTGGTCAACTTTAGCTGACTTTATTGTAGAGGATAGATTTGTCAATAATTCGAGATTCAGTTGCATTTTGGATTTATTTGAGAAATTTTCATGGGTATTTTTAGGCCTGAATTTTAAGTTCTTAAGATCAAACTTTCCGTTGAACTCAAGTAACAAGTTGGAACTTAAGTTTCAATTTCCGATGAACCTTAAGTTTGAACTCAAGTATCATTAGAAGCTTATATTTAAGTTCAAACTTTAGTGCAAACTTCAGATCGATCTTAAGGTGAAACTTCAATTTGTTTTGAAGTTTGATCTTAAGATCCATATTGAGCTAGAACTTAAGTTCGATCATACTTCTTTTATCGTCTCCCTCGACCGTCTTTTTCGACATTAGTTGTCAGAATAATGAAGTTTGATCGAACTTAAGTTTAAGCTCAAGATGGATCTTAATTAATTAAGTTCCATCGAACTTAAGCTTAAGCCCAAAATGGATCGTAAATTCAAACTTCGAACCAAATTTAAGTTTGAACTTAAGATCGATCTGAAGTTTGCACTGAAGTTTAAACTTAAGTATGAACTTATAATGACACTTAAGTTGAAACTGAAGATTCATCTTAAGATTCAACTTAAGTTCGATCTTAAGTTTTCGATGGAAAGTTTGATCTTAACAATAAGATAGATGAACCGATAAAAAATATTTTATATTTTTGTAATCGCATTGACGAAGGTTGTGCCAACTTTTAAACTTTTGAAAATTACTTTTTTTAAGACCCTTTGAAAATAAAAACAACGGTAAAAAAAAATTCAAGTCAGCGCCATTTCGTGAAAAAATGGCTCCCTTAAGACGAGGCGCAATACCGACATTAGTACTGAAGCCCTACGTTATTGACGCAAAATCGCTGTCCAAACTTTTTTCAATACCGGTGGATGAATATCAATTAAATTTATGAATTAACGATAAATGAATTGCAAAATGCAAATGCGAGACATAAATTAACGTGTTCGTTAATTGCCACTGACTTGTCAGACAGTTTGGATAGAAGTCTGATGAAAGTAATGTTTATTTCATAGGGATTCAACATGGGGCTGCCCTCTTTCGGATTTCTGTGAACTTAATTTCGCCATTTTTTTCGAGAAAACACGAAATTTATCAACATTTATCTCGTGATTTGGATTCCGAACTTAAGTCGCGGTTTTTTCATGAAATAATGTCAAAGACCTATCGATATTCGTACTTTGGTGTTGGTTATGGAGCCCCACTCTTGGTTTTAGCCGAAAGACCGTAAAAACATTATAATTTAATATTTTCAATTACAGATTTTTGATGATAATCGGATCTGTAATTTTTTCTTTCTTTTTCCGAAAAAATTTTAGTGGGGCTCCATTTGTACCATAATTCTTATGATACTGTCAAAATTTTATTGATTTTCATCCTTTCGTGCCAGAGCAAGTTTGGAATCCATTTTCGAGGTGCTAATGTCGGTATTTAGCCTCCCCTTAACGATAATCACTGTTGGGTAGTTTAAAAAAAATTGTGGATTTTTTATTTCAGACGATCTTTCATTGCTGTATCGCTGCCAGGAGGAGTCATTTTTTATGTCATTACGTTCACGTTAATAACTTTGTCAATTTTTAATATTTTTTAATAAAAATTTGTATGCATATAGTTGAATATATACACTGAGAAGAAAGTTCAGTTAAAACAACTAAATCCATTAAGTTGAAAAAAATTTAGTTGATTGAATATTAATTCGTTTGAAATAATGAAACTAAAATTAGTTCAACAAATGGATTTGGTTAACCATAAGATATGAGGTGAACGAAATTATTTGGTCAATTTCCAGATACAGCTTAGTCCAATTTACACGTTACTGTGCTGCTTCACAGAAATATTTCGTTGATTTCTAGTATATTTTAACTAAATAAATTTATTTGTAACAAAAAAACAATTCGTATTTTCAATTACACAATTTATTTGGTACAAAGATATTTATCCCGTAGTAAAAAACTTCATTGAATCGCCAATGGCAACCAATGGTTCTCATACGACTCCATTGGACAATGAATGGGGACCCATTGAGATTTCCGCATTTGTCAATGGCGTACAGGGCTGACCATTGATCAGTGAATGGGTATCCATTGAACATCAAATGCGGATGAACCGAATGATCATCATTACTCAATGATGCTCATTGGAAAGCCAATGCGGATGAATCGAATGATCATCATTACTCAATGATGCTCATTGGAAAGCCAATGCGGATGAATCGAACGATCATCATTACTCAATGATGCTCATTGGAAAGCCAATGCGGATGAATCGAATGATCATCATTACTCAATTATGCTCATTGGAAAGCCAATGCGGATGTATCGAGCGATCAGCATTGCCCAATGGTGTCCATGGGAAGGTAAATGCTGATGAACGAAATGATCCGCTTTACCCAATGATGTCCATTGGAAAGTCAATGCGGATGAACTGAAAGATCGGCATTTCCCACAGATGTTCATTGGAACCCGAATGCGGCTAACGATGAAATGATCAGCATTTACCAAGGATACCCATTGAATAATAAGTAACTACGAATTATACAATGATCAACATTTATCAATAATGTCACTTCATTGACGACTGATCGAATGATGAGCAGCATTCGTTAACGACCCGTGTAGAAATTTTGGTGGGGAAAAACTTCTGCCCCTGACTTGCCCTCCCTAACTAATGTAGGGAAATGATCCGCTCATCCTAACAGGCCCTGTTTAGCCATGTAACACCTGGCTGGCCATTTTCGGATCCGGCGATCATGATCAGGCCCCTATGACGATATGATCCGGCCCTAGCAGATCCTGATCAGGCCCCTAAGATTTTTAGAATCATGCCCTTAAAGGCCCTGATCACGGTCGCGATCATACACCGAAGCGCTTTTTAAACAATTCGTTTTTACGAGGTACTCCTTTTTCAATGTATGCATCTTATTATTTATTTCGAGGCAACCCTTTCTTAGGGTACACTTTTCTTTTGGCAATCCTCGAAGAGAATATTAGATTCCGAGTGAACGGAAATTCTCTACGAGAATTAAATAAATAAGTACAATTACATAAGACGGCAGGAACTCCTTGTATGGATTCTTCCGACACCGACTTCTGCTGACATCCGTGCTCGCACCCGTCTATATAAGCATACTGAACACATTATCCGTATGCGAGTTCAACGGTTGCTGTCCTGCGCCATCTCGCGCCAAGTCTCGGAACTAACGCGATGCGGTTCGTCGTGATAATAATAATAATCCTCTGCCTACGTACCGAACTTGTGACAGGCGCACAATTGCTTGTTATTCTCGCGGGATAAAAGTAAATAATAATTAAATAATAATAATAATAATAATAATAATAATAATAAACGAGGCAATGATTGTTAATTTATTATTATTGTTATTACTATTATTGTTATTTATTATTATTATTATTATTATTATTATTATTATTATTATTATTATACTACTGAAAGCCGATATACAAATAATTTTATTTTAATAAATATTCAGGGCAATCCAATAGTTTTCACATCAGAGCCCTGCCAGGGTAATAAAATAAAAATATTTTTTGCTTAAAAGTGTAAAAATAACGTCGTCGGAAACTGTTCATATTCTGATCATGCAGGGCACTGGTAATAAGTGATTATTTCAATGTAATAACTAGGGACCAGGTCGTTAAGTTCCATGTCAGGGCCCTGCCAGGAAAATCGGATCAGGCAGGGCGGATCAGGGGCAAGAATCAACTAATGGTTGCCCTATCACATTTCTACACGGGGATGTTGCAATCCATATTCGAGTTTCAATGCTGAACAATTGAACCCATCGATCGATGAGAATTTTTCCGAATGCGATATTTCTCAAACGGCGGTGAATTAATAAAATTAAGTAAGAGTAGATGTCGCTGATTCTCATATATGAACCAAATATTTTCTTCAATTGTAATAAATGCTGATGATTATATCGATGATCAATTAATATTAGCATAAGCTCGGAAATTATTCGAAAGTAATTTAAAAAAAAATATTATAAGTTGCTCATCAAGTACGCGTACGTTTGGGATTAATGATTTTTAAAACCGTTTATTTTTAACATATACACATAATTTTATCAGTCCTTCTCAACCCGATTTGTGAGAGGAGAAACGTATATACTTTCATTATCAATCGTCATCTGAATACACTTACAATCTATTTTCTCAATTCTGAGCTTCAATCATTTCTATTAAATGTAATAATATATATAATGCGTATATAATTATTGGTCGTTATGCTAATATTAGCATTATGATTAACCTTACTTACTGATAACTTACATCATTTGATTATTTAATGCATAATTCCATGTATATATAGCAATCATATGAAAGAATCTCCATTGATGATCCCATTTATTCCCCATTGCCTACAAAACCAATGGAGGTGAATGGCGAATTAACTAGGGAGATTGTCTCCATTGAATCCCCATGGGATAATCCCCATTCCGTTTCAAATGGGGAATTCAATGGCGAAAATGTCCTTAGAAAATTCGGCATTCATATCCATTGGTTATGTGGGCAATGGGGAACGAGTGGCGAACAGCAATGGAGATTCTTTCGTATAGTAAAAACTCCATTCATCGCCATTGAAAAATCCCCATTCATTCCCCATTGCCAAAATAACCAATGGGGATGAATGCCGAATTGCCTAAGGGGATTGTCTCCATTGAATCCCCATTAGATAATCCCCATTCCGTTTCAAATGGGGAATTCAATGACAAAAATCCCCTTAGGTAATTCGGCATTCATCTCCATTGGTTATTTTGGCAATGGGGAATGAATGGGGATTTTTCAATGGCGATGAATGGAGTTTTTTACTACGGGATTTGATTGAACTGAAACTTTGCCCATTCAAGCAGCGATTTAACCAATTTAACTAAAACTTCCACTGTATCTTTGTTGAATTACCACAGTGGCGTTCCCCCTTAAGGAATCAGACGCACGTAGCCCCCAATAAATTATATCAATGACGCACACAATGTATGCCTCTAGACTGGAATACCGCCTTGAAATCGCATAATCTATCGCAGCAGGACTTCTAGGATTGAATTTAATCGCATACGAAGGAATCGATAGAAATCGATGATTATCGGCGAAAGACGTAAGAGTCCTGGTTAATAATGGAGTGTAGGGAATATAAAGATCAGGTACTGTTTAAGGAATCAGACGTACGTAGCCCCAAAAAATGATATCGATACCGTTCTTCTTGGAAACGCGTTCATTTCGTATTCTTCAATCCTTGCTTCTCTCCCCTTTCTTTTTTAAATTTTGGTTTCTCTTCTTCCGCGAATGCGTCATCAAGGATCCGACGCTATGCATGTAAGTTCAGTATTTACATAGACACGTGTAATATATACTGTACCTCTTTTACTGGTTTATCAAAACGCACTTCACGATTTTTTTTCTATCTCGATTTCGATTCTTTTATTCTCGATTTTTCGACCGATTATTCTTCAGCTTTTCTTCAGAAGCTATTGGACAAGTTTGATCGTTTCTCAAAATTTATTCGGTTAATTTACTCAAAATTCTGACAGAGCATAGTTTATAACATTTTATAACATATAATCGGATAACATTTTGTCATTAATAAATTATTAGTTTTTTCGGTCGAAAATCAATTTTTTTTTCTACAAGCTGCCGTTTTGATAACATTCAACATAAAAAAGACTATTATTGCACTCCGTACGTAAAAGACCCATTTTACACACACTTCGTGTGCATGAAATGGGCTTTTACACCCTCGTGCAATAAAATTTTGTATGACACTCGTACTATTCTGTCAAGAAATTTTTTTAGTATCTCAATAAAAGTAAACATTTTTATTTTCCACTTCAGATCACATTTGTTGTCAGCGTTTTCTTTAAACAATAATTACTTCATTGCTTATCAATATTTTTGAATCGAAAAATTAATTGAAACTTGACAAACTTACGGATCCATTATGTAATAAGCCCTGCCCTTGAAAAATAATGAAAATCTTTCTCTTTTTTTTTGGGTCCTGGGCTCTAGATCGTGGAAATTGTGGAAATTCGTGGAAAATTTCAGGAAATTTTCAAATTTTTTTTATCCAATCCAAAAGAAAAAACCTTTTTTTTTTAATGACTATGAATTTTTTGTTTTTGAATGTACTTTCCGAAAAAAATACAAAATAATTTTAAGATATTAAAATCTATGAAATTTTTCACTTTTTCGAGAAAAATCATCTTTTTATCGAAATTCGCCATTTTTTTTTTCACTCAAAAAATACTTTTATCAATTCCGAAAAAATGCCGCCCAACCTGGAGTGGCTCGACTTTTTCTTCTGATTTTTTTAACGATTGAAAAAAAAAAAATTCTCAATTGGGCTTATTTCACAAAGTACCACTCCGGAAATTTTTGAGGATTTATAAAGAAAAATCTGAAAAAAATTCTAAAAATACAGTGTCAGACATAAAAAATGTTAGTGTAAAATTCATAATGCCGGGGCTTTTGCTTCAACCCGTTTTTTAGCTTCTTGAGCAAAAAAAATGAAAAAAAAAAAAATTTCGCTATTTTTATGCCAATATGTTCAAAATGTCCTAAAACATCGAGAAATCATATTTAGAAAAAATGTCCGGATGGATGTATGTTCGTGCGTGCGTGTGTGTGTGTGTGTGTGTGTGTGTGTGTGTGTGTGTGTGTGTGTGTGTGTGTGTGTATTCTGAGTTTCAGATGTAAATGATTAATAACTCGAAAACGCTCCGAGATCTCAAGCTAAAATTTGGCACACTTGTTGCGCACGAATTGCTCTTAATTATGAAAAAAAAATTGTTTTAATTATAACGGGTGTTCCGATTTTATCGACTTTTTTCGTTTATGCAAGAATGGCGGAAACGCTCTTTGTACAGAATTTTGTACAGAATTAGTATAGCTATTGAGGTTGTATGGTATTGAATTTGTCGAAAATCCATCGAGGGATTTAAATTTTATGACATTTTGAATTTTTTGAAAAATAGCCTAAACGCTCTAACTTGTGCAATTTTTAAGATATTGCACTGAAACTTTGCACAGAGGTAATATAGCTATCGAGGTTGTTCGCTATTAAAATTGGCAATAATCCATCGGGGGATTAAAATTTTATGAAATTTTTAATTTTTGGAAAATAGCGTAATTGCTCTGACTTGTGCAATTTTTAAGATATTGCACTGAAACTTTACACAGAGTTAATATAGCTATCGAGGATGTTCGTTATTAAATTTGGCGAAAATCGATCGAATGCTTAAATTTTTATCAAATTGTAAATTTTTATAAAAGAAACGTAAACACTATAACTTTTCAAATTTTTTAGATATTGCAATGAAATTTTGTGAAGAGCCAGTATAGCTATCAATATTATTCGCTATCGAATTTGGCGAAAATCGATCGAATTTGCACATTAATTACTAATATTTTTCAATAGTTAACAAAGCTTCATTTATGAGGAAGCCAAATTTTATCGCCATACTGTGTGTTAAAGGAAGCTATGTGAACTATGGATAAAGATGTGCAAATTTCAATTTGCAGGGTTTTTTACTATTTACTCGAAACTCTGATGATGATGTCCCAGCAAAAAATTGTATCTGATTGGTACAATAAAAATCTGAAAAAATTTAGCAACTTTTGGCATGTTATAAACAACAATTATCAATAATAATATAGCCCAAAAGTTTTTAACAAATTGTTTAAACAATTGTTTCAATTTGTCAATGACTTTTGAGCGATATTATTATTGATGGACAATGATCAATAATTATTATTTGTGGATAAATAATAATAAATAATAATTAAAAATTCCGAATTCGGAGAATTTTTTATGTATTCAATATTACTCGATAGGGTTACGAAATGGTAAAGATTTATTGGTGAGTTTTGACCGGTAGAGTTGTGCCTGAATGTCCATAATTATGAAAAAAAAATGTAATAGTTATATAAACAGCGTTGAACAAACGGCGATCAATCTCTCTCCCCCTTTTCACAATATCGAATGAAAGAGTAGAGAGATCTCATCTTTCGAACGATACATCCTGAAGAATCGTCCATTTCATCGATTCCCATTCTCTCATCAGTCATTCATTCGCTTTTTCCTTTATTTTTTTTTTTTTTATTTCTTTTTTCCGTTCTTCTTTTTTTTATACTGTCGCTTCTTCCGACGAGAGTATGCTAGATCGAAGGATAGATTGAGGAATATTCAATGTGCCTTGTGGTTTTGTCTTGCCTTTTCGCTCTGCTGTCCAAGTAACCTGCTAGGACTCGGCAAGGGAGCAATGATAGAGGATCTCGTCTCAACCCGGAAGAAAATGGTCTCGCTTCAGACTCTTGGTTAGTCTCTGGGTAAAAAAAAAAAAGCCAAATTCATTCACCGAGTGAAATTTCGTTATAGGTTGAATGCAATTAATTAATTCGTAAAATTCCGCAAGCTAGGTGTAGAAATTTTGGTAGGGAAAAACATCTACCCCTGACTTGCCCTCCCTAACTAATGTAGGGAAATGATCCGCTCATCCAAACAGGCCCCGTTATGCCATGTAACACCTGGCTGGCCATTTTCGGATCCGGCGGTCATGATCAGGCCCCTATGACGATATGATCCGGCCCTAGTAGATCCTGATCAGGCCCCTAAGATTTTTAGAATCATGCCCTTAAAGGCCCTGATCACGGCCATGAAGTTCCCGATCATACACCGAAGCGCTTTTTGAACAATTCGTTTTTACGAGGTACTCCTTTTTCAATGTACGCATCTTATTATTTATTTCGAGGCAACCCTTTCTCAGGGTACACTTTTCTTTTGGCAATCCTCGAAGAGAATATTAGATTCCGAGTGAACGGAAATTCGCTACGAGAATTAAATAAATAAGTACAATTACATAAGACGGCAGAAACTCCTTGTATGGATTCCTCCGACACCGACTTCTGCTAACATCCGTGCTCGCACCCGTCTATATAAGCATACTGAACACATTATCCGTATGGGAGTTCAACGGTTGCTGTCCTGCGACATCTCGCGCCAAGTCTCGGAACTAACGCGATGCGGTTCGTCGTGATAATAATAATAATCCTCTGCCTACGTAACGAACTTGTGACAGGCGCACAATTGCTTGTTATTCTCGCGGGATAAAAGTGATAATGTAAATAATAATTAAATAATAATAATAATAATAATAATAATAATAATAATAATAATAATAATAATAAACGAGGCGATGATTGTTAATTTATTATTATTGTTATTACTATTATTATTATTATTGTTGTTATTATTATTATTATTATTATTATTATTATTATTATTATTATTATTATTATTATTATACTACTGAAAGCCGATATACAAATAATTTTATTTTAATAAATACTCAGGGCAATCCAATAGTTTTCACATCAGAGCCCTGCCAGGGTAATAAAACAAAAATATGTTTTGCTTAAAAGTGTAAAAATAACATCGTCGGAAACTGTTCATATTCTGATCATGCAGGGCACTGGTAATAAGTGATTATTTCAATGTAATAACTAGGGACCAGGTCGTTAAGTTCCATGTCAGGGCCCTGCCAGGAAAATCAAATCGGGCAGGGCGGATCAGGGGCACGAATCAACTAATGGTTGCCCTATCACATTTCTACACGGGGCTCTGGCTTTTTTCTCTACTGTAGTAATTTAAAGAAAGGCCCTAGGGATATAAGCATGGTGAATCTGCCCCCGAAAGGTTTTTAAATGATACTAGGAGCATAAATAATCGAGTCTTATAATAAAATGTTGTTCATAAAAATTAAGTGAAAATTTCGAGACGATTGGAAGGCTCGTTTTTGAAAAATCTTTATTTCAAAATTAAAAAATAACATGTAGTCCTGTTTAAAGTAATTTTGGCGATCTCATTGAATTATTTTCGACCATTTCAAAATTTTTAAAATAAGATTTTTTAATAATGAGCTTCTTAATCACCCGAACATTTTTCCAGAGAATTTTTGCTATTGATAATCTCTTGTTACCAATAATTTTATAATTTTAAGACCATTCTGTATATAATACAAATCCTGATCCAATCTGGACAGTCCAAACGGATCAGGACTTGAAAAACAATTAAGGGGAAACGCCACTGTGACAGGTCGAATTAAAAAAAATTTTTTTTTTTTTATCGCATTTGCTAAGGATAAGCGGAGCCAATTTCCTGAATTTTGAAAATTAATATTTTTTAAGATCTTTTGAAAATCAATAAAACGGTCAAAAAAAGAAAAAAAATTCAAACCAGCACCATTTTGTGAAAAAAAAAATTAAAAATGGCTACGCTTAACGATAGTGACTTGTGTAGATTAAAAAAATATTTGGTTTTTTTATTTCACATTATTTTTCATTGCTGTATCGCTGTCACCGAAAGGAGTCATTTTTCTATAGTGTCATTCATGATAATAACTTTGTCAATTTTTAATATTTTTCAATTAAAATTTATACGAATATAGTTGAATATTATACTTGATAAATTGATTTTGTTTTAATCCTCAAATAATCATCACTACTTCAAAAAAAAATCCCGAAAATCAGCCATTTTTAGCCCCGTCACAAGTTCCCCCTTAAATGTATTTTTAAAAAATTCTTTTTCTCGGAAACTGGCAATTCATAGATATTTTCTTGTTGAAAATAATTGCACGCATCACTAGATCATTCCCCTAGATTCCCCAGTAATTCGTTGCCTAATATTCAGTAAGTGTACAATGATTTTTAAAGTCACTGAATTTCGATTCAAAATCTTCCCGCGTCTCCATCGCTTCCCTCGTGAACATAAAAACTTTCGCGATTGTCATGGATGATTATTTATTCGACACTCGTGAACTTGACCGAAACCAGATGATCATACGTCCATTCCTGTTCTGTTGCATCCCCGGAATATATTCGACTCTCGTAGCCCCAAAAAAAGCCTGAAATATTTCTTGGTCGTCTCAGCAGCGAGAAATCGAAAGATTTTATCGTTCATCGTCTGTCGCACCAGAATTACATTATAATCGGGCATCGTGCATGATTATCGGCAGAGATTACAATCTCCCTTTTATTCGCTGCCTCCTTTTCATTTAAGCCACGAAAAAAAATGAAAAATAAAAATATATTTCAGAGTTGGGCAAAGTACTTGAAAGTACTTCAAGTATCAAGTACAAAGTACCGTAGGTACTTGAAGTACAAAGTACTTGTTACTTGCAAGTACTCGTCGGGACGAGTACTTAGAGTACAAGTACTTGAAAAAATCAAGTACCAGTATCAAGTACTTTTGAAATTTTCGGGTACGTCTCACAAATTCTGGTACTTGGGTCATTCCATGTCAAATCGACCAAGAGTTGGAATCGACCACTTTCAATTTCGATGAAATTTAGTCGGGACTTTTGTTTTATCATGAAACCAAGTTCTACCGAGAAAAAAAATTGAATTTTTTTGTCAAAAGTTATGCAAAATTGAAAAAATTTAACAATTTTTCATTTGTTTTCTAAATATCTTCAAAACTATGATAGTTATGAAAAATTGTTTGTTTCGTATTGAAGAGTATACTTGGGGCTACGAAAAAAAAAATATTCCGACAAAAAAATTTGAAAAATTATGAATTTGGAGAATTTTGAATTTCTTAAAATAGTGAAAATCTACAATAAACATCGAATTTTTTGTTTAATTTTTTAAATATAATACCTTGTACTGATTTGAAAAGATCCTGAATTTTTCAGAAATGTGTTTTTTTTTGTTTCAAAAATATGAATTTTTTTAAGTTAAGCAATCATGTAATTTTGTATTTTTGAGCAGTCAAAATTACATGATTGATCAACTTCACTTAACTTAGAGGTAAAAAAAAAAAAGTTTTACCAAAATGCAAAAATTCATATTTTTGAAACAAAAAAAAAACACATTTCTGAAAATTTCAGGATCTCTTAATGTCATTACAAGGTGTTATATAAAAAAAAATAAAACCAAAAATTTAATGTTGATCGTGGATTTTCACGATTTTGAAAAATTCTCCAAATTCATCATTTTTCACAAATTTGTTTCGGAATAATTTTTTTTTTTCGTAGTCCCTAGTATACTCTTTCCAGAAAGATTTTTTCGTAACTATAATAGTTTTCGAAATATTTAAAAAATGAATTTGAAAAAATGGTGAAATTTTGAATTTTCGAAAAAAAAATTTAATTTTTTTCCGTTGTTAGAACTTTGTTTTATGATATAAGAAAATTTCTGACCAAATTTCATGGAAATTGAAAGGAGTCGATTCCAAATATTGGTCGATTTGACATGGAATGACCCATATTCAAAGGCTTTGCACATGCAACCATCAGGAAGACACATTCAAAAGTACTTAATACTTGTACTTGAAAGTACTTTCAAGTACTGCCCAACTCTGACATATTTCAACATCCAACCCCTCGTTTGTACGTATATGCAATGAGACTTTGTTCCTGTCTGGGCGAATTTTTCTTATATATTACTTAAATTTTGTGCAAGTGTACAAGGAATTGACCAGTCACCTCTAGAAACCCCTCTACTTTTTCATCGACCAAATTGCGCTTCTCGCGCACAGAACTCGTTGGGATCTTATTCCGGTCCAAAAATATATTTGCCATTGGCTCGTGGGACATCGAGACAAGGATATTTTACCAATCGCGTAATCGATGCACGTTTTAATGACATCGATACACGAGTGAGTTTGTTCGGTGGTGGCAGGATCACGCGTCACGAGGTACTCGCCATTACGTCGCCCTGCGGTATCTTCTCAGTTGCGACGGGGTCACGAAGAAAGAGCAAGAGCGAGAATCTGGTGAAAGGAAGGCAACGAGAAATCGTGTCATGTTAGAGTTTTACGTTCATTGCCCATACTCGTGACGTTCGAACTGATTCATTGGATAGCTTTTATGCAATGCATGGTAATTTGACGAACCATTGCATTTTATATTTGGAACCAGAGCTGGGCAGTACCCGGTACTTGCGACATACTTGAAGTACTTAAAACAATACTTCAAGTACTTTTCAAGTGTCATTTCAAGTACTTGAAGTACTTTTCAAGTGTTATTTCAAGTACTTGAAGTACTTTTCAAGTGTCATTTCAAATACTTGAAGTACTTTTCAAGTGTCATTTCAAGTACTTGAAGTACTTTTCAAGTGTCATTTCAAGTACTTGAAGTATTTTTCAAGTGTCATTTCAAGTACTTGAAGTACTTTTCAAGTGTCATTTCAAGTACTTGAAGTACTTTTCAAGTGCAATTTCAAGTACTTGAAGTATTTTTCAAGTGCAATTTCAAGTACTTGAAGTACTTTTCAAGTGCAATTTCAAGTACTTGAAGTACTTTTCAAGTGCAATTTCAAGTACTTGAAGTACTTTTCAAGTGACATTTCAATTACTTGAAGTACTTTTCAAGTGTCATTTCAAGTACTTGAAGTACTTTTCACGTGTCATTTCAAGTACTTGAAGTACTGTTCAAGTGTCATTTCAATTACTTGAAGTACTATTCAAGTGTCATTTCAAGTACTTGAAGTACTTTTCAAGTATCATTTCAAGTACTTGAAGTACTTTTCAAGTGTCATTTCAAGTACTTGAAGTACTTTTCCAGTGTCATTTCAATAATTAAAGTACTTTTCAAGTGTCATTTCAAGTACTTGAAGTACTTTTCAAGTGTCATTTTAAGTACTGAAGTACTTTTCAAGTGTCATTTCGAGTACTTGAAGTACTTGACATCAAGTGTTATTTCAAGTACTAGAAGTACTTGACATCAACGTGTCATTTCAAGTACAAATATCAAGTACTTTTGAATGGGTCTTGCTGATAGTTGCATGATCAAAGCCTTTGATATGAATATGTAATTGAAAATAATATTTCGTGACGTATCCACATACTGTCTCTCAATAGTCACCTACAACAGTTTTTTAAAACACGAACACGAAGTTGGAGTAATTGTAACAATCCATGTATTACATTCTTCATTTCTTCTTTTTCAAACCTGTTTCGAAATAAATCGTAATTGCAATCGTCAATGCTATTTTTGAATTATTTTTAATTCTTTGTTTCAATACTTCTGTTCCAATCTGCCTAAATCCTAATTTCACTGTATTACACAAGGTGAAAATATAATTTGATACAAAAAGTACTCGAATAAAAATCAAATGAGAGTAAGAAATTAAATGTAAGTACTAGAACTTACGAGATATACCTGAAAACTTGCAAAGTACTTCATACTTGGTACTTTATTTTTCAAGTACTTGTACTTCAAGTACTTAAAATCTCAATAACTTCACATAATAAGTACGTAGTAATTCAAGTACTTACGGTACTTTGTACTTTGTACTTGAAATACTTTCCAGTACTCTGCCCAGCTCAGTTTGGAACAATAAATTTATCTAATTCAATCATTATGTTTTCATTGGCGCTGCCATTCTTCGAGTATTAGTGATAGTTGGAATTGCATATGCGGTTATGGTATGGCTATAACTATAATTGCTTTTGGTACAGGATTGCCGTGAAATTCTCTCATACATACTGGAATAAATGATTTACCGTGTTCGAGAAACCTCCAGATGTCGTAACCCTTCCTAAAAAATGATAACCACAACAATAAAAGCTATAATGTCCATGAAAGACAAAGTGTGGTTAACCCCAGATAAATGGAAGTACATACAAACAATTAAACCCTACAAATTAGAAACTTGTCCATTGCACCCTCATCGTTGTTCTTAGTCTACATCGCAGCTTCTTATAACAAAGTGTTATGGTTAAAAAAAATGTGGTGGTTTGGCGGTGCCACTATTTATGCCAAAATCATATACATCATTATAGCATAGTTAACCATAATAGTTAACCATAATAGTTAACCATAATTCCTTTCAATTTTCTTCTGCATATTTTTTGTCGTGTACATTGCCAAACGGCGGATCAATAAACATGAATACACAACTGGTTAACCATGATTAACCAATTATGTTAACCCCATTTTATGAATATTATACATTGCGATAGATAAATCTACTAAAAAATTGAAAGCCTAATCCACAATCCTTCAATTCCCATAAAAGCTTCCAATTTTCAATTCTAACATTCCCATAAAAGAGCATAATTGGGTAACCATGGTTAACCAATTAAGTTAACCCCATTTTATAAATATTATACATTGCGATAGATAAATCCACTAAAAAATTGAAAGCCTAATCCACAATCCTTCAATTCCCATAAAAGCTTCCAATTTTCAACTCTAACATTCCCATAAAAGAGCTTAATTGGTTCACCATGGTTACTCAATTATGTTAATCCTATTTTGAGACTATTATACATTGCGATAGATAAATCCACAAAAAAAATTGAAAGACTAATCCACAATTCTCAATTCCCATAAAAGAGCTTCCAATTTTCAATTCTAAAATACCCATAAAGAAGCATTATTGGTTAACCATGGTTAACCAATTATGTTAACCCTATTTTATGAATATTATACATTGCGATAGATAAATCCACTAAAAAATGGAAAGCTTAATCCACAATTCTTCAATTCCCATAAAAGAGCTTCTAATTTTCAATTCTAACATTCCCATAAAAGAGCATAATTGGATAACCACGGTTAACCAATTATGTTAACTCCATTTAGTGACTATTATACATTGCGATAGGTAAATCCACTAAAAAATTTCAAGCCTAATCCACAATCCATCAATTCCCATAAAAGAGCTTAATACTTTATTATTATACTTTATTAAGAACATTCCATGAAAAACTCGAGAAAGCCGTACTTTTTCCTTATTTCCATGTTAGAAAATTGGAAGCTCTTTCATGGGAACTGAAGAATTGTGGATTTTTCAGTTTTCTAGTGGATTTCCCATCGCAAAGTATAATAGTCATAAAATGGGATTAACATAATTGGTTAACCATGGTTAACCAATTCACCAATTCCCATAAAAGAGCTTAATTGGTTAAAGTATAATAGTCATAAAATGGGATTAACATAGCTGGGATTAAGCTCTTTTATGGGAATTGATGAATTGGGTAACCATGGTTAACCAATTATGTTAATCCCATTTTATGACTATTATACTTTGCGATGGGAAATCCACTAGAAAACTGAAAAATCCACTGGTATTTACTAATTGGTTAAAGTATAATAGTCATAAAATGGGATTAACATAATTGGTTAACCATGGTTAACCAATTATGTTAATCCCATGACTATTATACTTTAACCAATTAAGATCTTTTATGGGAACTGAAGAATTGTGGATTTGTGGAATCCCATTTTATGACTATTATACTTTGCGATGGGAAATCCACTAGAAAATTGAAAAATCCACAATCCTTCAATTCTCATAAAAGAGCTTCCAATTTTCTAACATGGAAATAAGGAAAAAGTACGACTTTCTCGAGTTTTTCATGGAATGTTCTTGAATTTTTGTGGGTTATTCATCCCAGAGGTGGTTCCGAAATTCTTTATAAAAAGAATATTTACAAAATCGTTTCCTGCTTTCTGTAAACTCCATTTTCTTCGATCGTTTACTAGATCAGTGTTCAACATTAGTGTGTCGATGACACTAAACGGTATGACGTCATTTATTGACATTACAACGCTTACGCATGGTTTCAGGCTCTTGGACCACATTCCAGCAACAACATCCTTCTGGTCATCGGCACTCCTGGTGCATTGGCGCTTGTGCGATATATGGCCGTCTCGTTTCGAATGCTTTACGATCGAGAAGGAGTTCCGGGGTAATCGGCCTACGCCGTGAGTATAGCTATCGTGGCTTGGTCTTTATACAAACATGCGGTGTACGAGCGGGGCACGGTCAGCGCACACCTCAGAGACCCACGTTGGCCTTGACCGACGACGACCATCAAGAGTTGCTCAACGACTATCGTTCACATTTGCTCTTGGACGATTTCAAATCCTAATTTATTCCTCACTCCCCAATTTCGTCATCGTTTAACCGATGCTTCCAGCCGGCAAATGGGTGTTCCCTTAAGGGGGTCGCGTCAGCGTCGAAACGCCGATTTTTGAACATAAATATAGATGTTCGTCGAATACGTGTGAACCTGACCAATGGTCCATCATTTGACATATGAAATGGGGAAATTTTTGACGCTAGTTGGAACCCTTAAGGTGGAACCCTTCTCTCATAAATCCATTTTTGAGTTTCACTACGCTGCGCACGATCCTGACCAAACCGCTTGACGGATCTTATCCTACGACATCTCATTTTCTTCGTAAGACTTTTCCGAACTGCTGAAATGTGGTACATTTTTTTTTTAGGTCCTTATTATGGAGTTACAGGCCACTTTCTAAATTTTTGACCCATTTTTTGTTTCAAAAATTCAAAAAGTGGCCTGTGATTCTGTAATAACGACCTAAAAAAAATATTTGTCCCACTTAAGCAGTCCGGAAAAGTGTTACGAAGAAAATGAGACGTCGGAGGATAAGATCCGTCAAGCGGTTTGGTCAGGATCGTGCACAGTGCAGTGAAACTCAAAAATTGATTTACGGGAAAAACGCGGCACCTTAAGGGTTCCAACTAGCGTCAAAAATTTCTTCATTTGATGCGACAAATGATGGACCATTGGTCAGGTTTACGCGCATTCAACGGACATTTATATTTATGTTAAAAAATCGACGTTTTGACGCTGACTCAACCCCCTTAATGAGCATAAATTTGAATAAACCGTGCAAACGAAAATTTGCACATTGCTTCCTCACTCTTTTTTTTTAATCTACAACAATAAAAGACAAAAAAGTTGGGGACTAGCGTTTTGGATTATTTGGGTTTAGAAATTAATTTGCCACTCAGCTTTCAAAATTCTACTCAGTCACCAAAATTTGATAAAGTCTAAACGCTTTGATGGATTCCCTTCTAATTGGGGAGAAAATGGTATTTGACGATGGTCCCATTTGTATGCAAAAATTTAATTCGATAGCTCGAAAATTTGAAAAACTGGAAAGTACAATAAATTTTTGGGAGAAAATGCAACAAAATCAGTAAAATCTGAAGAAGTGGATTTTGAACTTAATTTGTCACTCAGCTTTGACAATTTTATAAAATTTTAAAAATTTTATAAAATCTAAACGCTTTGATGGATTCTCTTTTAATTTGGGTGACAATAATATTTGACAATCGTTAATTTGTGTGAAGCAAACTTAGTTCGATAGCTCGAAAAATTGAAAACCTAGAGAGTAAAATGCACTCAGTCGAAAAATTAAAGGAACAGCAACATTTTCGAGATTTTTCAGCGATTTTCCAAAGGCTGTAACTTTGTTAATTTTGGTCGTAAAAATTTTTTTTATCAAAATTTTGGATTTTTTTTGTTTAATTTGAAAAAAAAATGGTATTATCATTTTTTCGCAATTGTGCATTTAATATTTAATAAACATCGAAATAAAATTTTGAAAAAAATGTCAATACATTTTTTTTTCAAAAAAAAAAAAAATTTCTACAATTTAAAAAAAAAATTTTTTTTTCGCAATGTGGATTTTAAAAATAGCTTTCACGCTCATAAAATGCGAATTTGAGGAGGAAAAAAAGAAAAACTTTTTTTTCATTTTCAACACCATTAATTAATTGGTCTTTAAGGATCAATAAACGTGTTCCTTCAATTTTTCTAAAAGTTTGATGACTCGGTCACAAAAAACGGCTCGACCGATTTTTTTGAAAATTGGCATGGTTTTTAGGTATATATTGAGCTAACGAAGAACCGTAAAACATTGGTATTTTTCGCAATATCTGCAAAGTTGTGGTAGATTTTCTAAAACAAAAAAAAAACTATTTTTTTTTACTTTTTCAAGTCAAAATTAAGTATGGAAAAAAAAATTTTCCATTTATGCCAGTATCAAAGACTTATAGAGGGTAGATTTAAGTTTCCGAAATCCACCGTTTATTCGCTGTACGATTATTAGTTCCAGAGATATCGAAGATTTAAAAAAAAAGACGAATTTTTGTTCAATCGCCGATATCTCAGCGAAAAATGGTCGTAAAATAAAAATGAAAAAAGCAAATTGAAGCCAAAGAATCCAGCAAAATGATTCATAGATTGGTTAAGCTCGAAAAAAAATTTTGGAGCCCATCGACTGTTTTGAAAAAAAGCAAAAATTTCGAGAAAATTCTTACCGTTATATTTCTTTCGACTGCGTCAAGGGTGATGCCGCCAAAAAATTTTGGACTCAAGATTCCAAAACTAGAAGATTCAAGCTTCAAAATGCTTTTTTTAAAAAAATTTTACGACTAAAATTAACAAAGTTGCAGCCTTTGGAAAATCGCTGACAAAATCTCGAAAATTTTGCTGTTTCTTTAATTTTTTGACTGAGTGTATTTTTTTCGAAAAAATGTATCAAATGTAGTAAAATCCGCTATTTAAAAACCGCGTTTTTTTCATGGTAACACTCGTGCTAAAAAATAGTTAAAAGAAAAAATGAAACCTATGTATGTGATTTTGATTTATCCTTCATGAAATTCTGCAACCTCAGAAATAGTAAAGCGTTGTGTGTATAACACTTTTTTCATCGCTATTTGTTCATACAACGACGATTTAAATACAGGCGAGTCGATGGTGAGATTGGTTCCAAGAACCGCGATATCAATTGCTTTTGTTAAAACGCCGTATCATCTGTGCTGTCAAAAATGGTATGGGCCTTTTTTACAGTAAACAATCGAGATAAACAGTATTTATGTACACTGCGGTCCAAAATTCTGAAAACACTCGCTCCGATTCCGAGCTGCACAAAAAATTTTACTGCTCTTTCAAAAATGAAGATATTTCAATTCAACAAGTGGCGTTTCAAAGAGGATATATACTTCATTTAGCTACTTCCAAAAACAAAAATTTCTTTTTTTTTTTTAATTCGGTACGCCTTTGGAAACATGGTCTTTTTTCAGCTTTTCTTGGCGTTTAAATTTTGGTGCACAATACATGAAAATTTTTTTGTAAATGTTTTTTCGTGCGAAAAACTTGTGGGGGGAACTATAAGCTTCAACATCGTGTTTAAAAAAGTTAAAAAGTTTCGTTTTTTAAAATAAACCACCATACTTATAAAATATAGCGTAATTCTAAAACTACTGGGTTTTCGTGGAATCACAAAGACAGTAAAAAGTTGCATACAATAATTCTGGATTCCATGAAATTTAAAAAAAAAAATTTTATTAATTTTTTTTTCGAAAATTTTTTTCTGTCAACGAGATATTTTTTATCTTAAACGATTGGGTCTCTTACCTCATCTACACGGGTTTTTCGATGAGAAAGCCATGAAGATGAAGTTTTTCGATGAAAAGGCCGTGTAGATAAGATAAAAAAGATGAAAAAATATCTCGTCGGCAGGACAAACTTTCGAAAAAAAAATTTTGAAAAAAAATTCTGAACTTTTTTTATTAAATCCAAAATGATAGTATGCAACTTTTTACCCTTCTAGTGATTTAACGAAAATCCATTAGTTTTAGAGTTACGCTAAATTTTATAAATGTGGTCGTTTTTTGGGAAAATTGAATATTATGCGAAAAAAGCACGCAACTTTAAAAAAAATGAAAAGAAGTATAAACGAAGACCACGTTTCAAAGGACATATGGGATTTTAAACAAACCGAACGTTTTCGAGATTTTTTAAGCGATTTTCCAAAGGCTGTAACTTTGTTAATTTTGGTCGAAAACATTTTTTTTATCAAAATTTTGGTTTTTTTTTCGAAAAGTGGATTTTTTTTAAGTTTTCACGCTCATAAAATGCGAATTTGATAGAAATTTATTCCAGCATCCCCATAACGTTCCTCCAACTTCAATAGGACTAATAATCCTTGTCAGACCCTTTAAAAACCTATCTAGGATTATTTTTTCTAAAATGGGTTTTCTTGGATTTCATATAATTACAAATGGAAAATCTTCTTCATTTACAGATGGCCTCATATTAGGGTGGGCCGATAATCCGCTTTTTTTGAAATTCTTTTAGCAATGCCGAAAATATTGTTTATTATGCTAGAAAAAAAATCTGTGTGAAGGGAAAAAATTTTGAGTCAACATCCCAGGCTCACCCAAGTTTGTTAAAGTTCAAAGTGTAAAAAAAAAATTTCTCTGCCTATTTTTATTGGAAATTTGATTCTCTACAAAAAAGGTCCTTATATTAAATCATGTAGGATCGATAGTTTCTAAGATAATTGCTGTTTTACACTGAGAGAAAAAATTACTAGAACCAATGAAATAAAGTTTTGAAGGCAAACAATCATTTTTTTCATTATTTGCCAAAACATATTAGATTGGTTCCCTTATATATTAACTTGGTTCATTTTTTTCAGTCAATTCGCCATAAATTTCTGTTTCAATAAACGAATTTACTTGAATCTAACAATATGTTATCAATTATATGTAATATGTTGTTTGAATAAAGAACACATCTTATCATTCAAAACATGCACATCCTTTAATACAGGAAGCAGTGAGAAAAAAAATTTGTTGAATCAACAAATTAATTAGTCCAATCAACAGGAAAAATGTTCGATTCAATCAAATGCGTGTTTATTAATTGTTGCTAAACATTTCATAAAAAATATATAGCCCATGCCAAATAATTTAATATGCATAGTTTAGTGACCCCAAAAAAAGATAAGTAGGAAAAAAAAGACAAATCTGCGCCAATCCTCCGATCTAATTTCTCTGTCCAACCGAGATTCGAACCCTCGACCCTACCTACCATCATACCTATCCTACCTAACTACCTAACACGCTACCTATTACGCTATCGACTCCTACTATGCACTTGTAAAAGTTTAGGAGTTATGAAGATTCGAATATAAGAAAACATTTAAAAAACCAGTTCTTTAATTTTTAACGATTTATGTATACTATTAAAGTATACTATAGAAATCATAGGTCCTTGCTTGAAAAAAATTAAAATTTAATCATTCCAAACAAATATTCTACGGGAATAAAATAATGTGTTCCTTATTTGACTACAGCTTCTTTTAAAATAATGACAATCGAATTTATATCTAATAAATATTGAAAATACTACAGAAATATTTTTAGAAGTAAAATAATGATGAATTTATTGCAAAGAAATCATTTTGTTCGAAAAAAATAATTTGATATTGATGTCGTTTTTCAGATTCAAATAATCTCATGTTTATGAAGCGATCAATGTAATTCATCCAATAAATACAAATTGAATCAAATCTATCATGCATTTAATTGTTACTATTGAATTAAAGGAGTAATAGATCCGTGAAAATATTTTTTTAAATGAAGAGTGATTTTTTTGGTTCAACAAATAAATAATCGAATTAATACTTTCATTTAATGCATAAATTCATGTTCTCAAATTAAATAATTTTTTCTCTCAGTGTAGTGAAAAATTTGTATTTTCCTCTATATTTATACTTTTTATGAGTAAAAAAATATTTGATAATCTTCTTATTTTATAGGAAATTCGGTTCTCTCCAAAAAGGTCCTTTTATAAAATCATGTAGGATTGATGGTTTCTAAGATAATTGCAAATTTACTTAAAAATAATCATTTTTCTTTCTATAAATATTTTTCCTATGAAAAAAAATGTTCCTTCCTTTTTTTATTATTATTATTTTTTTTAATACTGACGATATGACGTCAGTAATCACAGTGAATTCGAAACACAGCCTAATCGTAAGTTGAAACAAATATTGGATGTTCTCTTCGTGAAATACCAGCACCAGAGGTAAAAATGTTGCGAACTTTAGGGAAAATCAGTTCCATATGATCAAAGGTCGCGATATCGAGTCTTTTTACATACGACGCGACCTCTGCTTATAAAAGCAGAACTACAGAAAGAGTCATAGATGAACCCGGCCATTGAATGAACTCACAGGAAATGTTACTTACGGAAAATGTAGCCAATTTGTAATTGTTATTATGAAAAAATCTGTTTGGAAGAATAAAAATTGTTACAATAAGCGACAATTTCAAAATATACATATAATATTGAAGTAAAAAGACTTGACGATTGCTTTCGTAAAGAATCTATAAAAAAAGGGAAGGTAATTTTTTTTCTTCATAGGAAAAATATTTATAGATAGAAAAATGACTATTTTTAAGTAAATTTGCAATTATTTTAGAAACTATCAATCCTACATGATTTCATATAAGGACCTTTTTGTAGAGAATTGAATTTCCTATAAAATAAGAAATTTATCAAATATTTTTTTCCCATAACAATTATAAATATAGAGAAAAATGACAAATTTTTCACAAAAACAGCAATTATCTTAGAAACTATCGATCCTACATGATTTGATGTAAGGACCTTTTTTGTAGAGAATTAAATTTTCAATAAAAATAAGCTGTGACATTTTTTTTTTCAATACTTTGAACTTTAATGAACTTGAGCGAGCCTAGGATGTTGACTCAAAATTTTTTCCCTTCGCACAGATTTTTTTTTGTAGCATAATGAACAATATTTTCGGTATTGCTAAAAGAATTTCAAAAAAAGCGCATTTTCGGCCCACCCTACCTCATATTGATCACTGACTACAAATATAAGATTTCAACGGATCCTGAAAAAAAAAAATCCTTACCAAAATTCGGACCAAAAGCCGAATCCACATTCAACCGTAAACAATATTTTGAGGCGTTTTTTTCGAGGATTTTTTTCCGCTCACCAATCGTCACCCGTAGTAAAAAACTCCATTGAATCGCCAATGGCAACCAATGGTCCTCATTCGACTCCATTGGACAATGAATGGGGACCCATTGAGATTTCCGCATTTTTCAATGGCGTATAGGAACGACCATTGATCAGTGAATGGATATCCATTGAAAAGTCACCATTGCCCAATGACGTCCATTGGACAGCAAATGCGGATGAACCGAATGATCACCATTACTCAATGATGCCCATTGGAAAGCAAACGCTGATGGACCGATCCATCAGCATTGCCTAATGGTGTCCATTGGAAGGCAAATGCTGATGAACGAAATGATCAGCTTTACCCAATGATGTCCATTGGGAAGTAAATGCGGATGAACTGAATGATCAGCATTACCCAAAGATGTCCATTGGAAACCGCGTCGCGTTAGTTCCAAGACTTGGCGCGAGATGTCGCAGGACGGCAACCCGCTGAACTCCCATACGGATTATGCGAAGAGTATGCTTATCTAGACGAGTGTGAGCATGGAATATTAGCAGAAGTCGGTGTCCAAAAAATCCATGCAAGGAGTTCTTGCCGACTGATGCCCATGGGATAATCCCTATTCCGTTTGAAATGGGGAAGTCAATCCTCATTGGAAAATCCCTATTCGATTTCAAATGGGGAATTCAATGGCGAAAATGTCCTTGGGCAATTCGGCATTCATCTCCATTGGTTATTTTGGCAATGGGGAATGAATGGCGATTTTTCAATGGTGACGAATGGAGTTTTTTACTATATTAAAGAATCTCCATTGATTATCGCCATTCATTTCCCATTGCCTACAAAAACCAATGGAGATGAATGCCGAATTGCCTATGGGGATTTTCTTCATTGAATCCCCATAGGATAATCCCCATTCCGTTACAAATAGGGAAGTCAATCCTCATTGGAAAATCCTCATTCGATTTCAAATGGGGAATTCAATGGCGAAAATCCCCTTAGGCATTTCGGCATTCATCTCCGTTGGTTATTTTGGCAATGGGGAATGAATGGGCATTTTTCAATGGCGACGAATGGAGTTTTTTACTACGGGCACATTTATTTTTGGGCTCGCGCTCTTAAGTTACGCTTCTTTTATATTTACAAATGCTTTGAGACATGTAATGTACACTGACGTACGTCATATCGATCGATTTGAATGGCAAATAACATACATCCTTTATTCGGGGATTTTTTTTCATAGCGTTGAAGCGCTCGTTGCAATGAACTAACACAAGAGCAAGCATGTTCAAGGATCCCCAGACTGAATAATTACAGATTTTTATCTTATTACACGAACCGATAAGGGGTCCTGGGTCTGATTTTTCGCCTAAAAAATCCGCGAGTTCCAATGTTTCTCTAGAAAACATTCGAGGCTCATGTTGAATACAAATTTTTTGCGGCATTGGCGAATTTTTTTTTCCTCGAAGTTTCAGTGGACTCCATGCTCGACGATTCTGACCTCTTTTCTTATTCTCTTTCAGAGATAAGAAATTTTTGCGATGAGATACACGTTTGCATATAAGAAAAAACCGAAGATTATAATTTGAATGTTTGAGCGAAAGTCAAAATTGAAAAATTGAAAATATCATCGTATGATCAAATTATAAATCATTTCTCGAATTTTTCCAATTCATTATTTTGTAAGTAACAATAAATTTTCGAGTTTGTGTCATTAAAAATTGTTTTTCAGACAAAATATTATTTGCAAATTTTGCTATCAGGATGGGGATGTTCGATTCCGATTCGATGCTTTCGGTCAAAAAATCGATCTTTTGAATCGATTCTTTCCTTTTCGATCTTTAGGTGAATTGATTCTTGACTTAAAAAATTAAAATTCCATTTTTTATTAAATTAATTATTTATTAAAGATTGGCAATTAAATAAGGTTGACAAAAGTCTGTGAAACATCAACTTCAAGGTTAAAGGAAAAAAAAAGTATGTGAAAATGTGAAATCATCAGAAAAAGAGAAAGAAAAATTACAGTTAAAATATTGAAAACATGATCCAACGAAAAAAAATAATCGAAAGTAAAAATATACAAAATATCTTAAAACAATAGAAACTTATATATGAGGTATTCCATATCAAGCCGACCCATCCGTGGACCCGACCATTTTTTATTTTGTTGAAAATTTTCTTTTTTTTGTACGTACTAAAAGCAGTCTTTCAGATTTTTTTTAGATTTTTGTCTCAACCCAATTAACCACAATAAATTGTTCAAAATTTGACACAATTTTTTTTCAAATGCTCATAACTTTTTTAAAACAGGAGATATCAAAATAATACAAAAGATCATTTTTTTCCGTCTTGAGCTGCAGTTTTATAAAAAAAATACACAAAAAATATCGATATTTATTTTCATATGTTTTTTGAAGTTTTAAACATAAAAGATTTTTTTTTCAACTTGGACCCTTTTTATTTTTTTGAAAAAATTCACTACTTTTCAAAAGACATTTTTACAAATACGAAAAAATTGGCAGTTTGTGCTTCTCATAACTTGTAGATTTTTTCTATTTTTTATCGCGTGTGAACTAAGGAATCGTGTTTCCTCCTTGAATTAAAAAATAGAAAAAAAATACAAGTTATGAATATCACAAGCTGCCAATTTTTTAGTATCTGTAAAAATGTTCTTTAAAAAGTGGTGAATTTTTTCAAAAATATAAAAAGGGTCCAAGTTGAAAAAAAATATTTTTTGAAGTTATAAACACAAAATATTGCAGTTTGTAATATTCATAACTTGTATTTTTTATTTATTTTTTAATTCAACGAGGAAACACGATTCCTTAGTTCACACGCGGTAAAAAATAGAAAAAAATACAAGTTATGAGAAGCACAAACTACCAATTTTTTAGTATCTGTAAAAATGTCTCTTAAAAAGTGGTGAATTTTTTCAAAAAAATAAAAAGGGCCCAAGTTGAAAAAAAAATATTTTGTGTTTAAGACTTCAAAAAACGTATGAAAATAAATATCGATATTTTTTTTGTATTTTTTTTTATAAAACTGCAACTCAAGACGAAAAAAAATGATCTTTTGTTTTATTTTGATATCTGCGGTTTTTAAAAAGTTGTGAGCATTTGAAAAAAAAATGTGTCAAATTTCGAACAATTTATTGTGGTTAGTTGGGTTCAGACAAAAATCTAAAAAAATTATGAGAGACTGCTTTCAATACGTACAAAAAAATAGAAAATTTTCAACAAAATCATAAATCGTCGGGTTCACGGATTGGTCGGCTTGGTATGGAATACCTCATATATGTAATAGAAAAAAAGCCTGATTTTCATAATATTTTTAAGAATATACATATTAAAAAATGCAAATGTGTAAAAGAATCAAACTATGTTCAGCCAGAATGAACGCTGCTTTATATTTGTTATTTTGTATTCATCATTTTGTATTAAAAATAAATTAATCTAATTTAAGCATTCTCGTCATATGCGTCTGTAATAATGAATCTCACTATCAATATTCGTTCGCACCATCATAAGTGGTTACGCACAAAGTATTCACCTGTTCCACGTTCGAATTTCTCTGTCGCATCCTTCATCAACTTCCCTCGTCTGTTCGATGAATGATCGACAAACAAAGCGTTCAAATTCAAGGGGAGGCAAAATTAGCAGCTGGGAAAACGGTATACGATCGACACGATTTCACAAAACGCGGTTATATGTCTCGGATTAATTGTGCGAGCGCAAGTTCGACGCGGAAGAAAGTGTCGTAACGCGGGCTCTTGCGCATGCGCCGTAGATCTCAGTTGAGCGTCACAGCGGAGTCAAAAGCGTCACGGCGAAGGGAAAAGCGCGCCAACGCAGTTTTACTACGCTTCGGGACGAGGAATCTAGGTGAGCACATTTAGAGACCGAAAAACAAGTGCATTTTCTTGCGTAGTGATACGATGGTTATCTCCTCTAACGTCTTGTCCCGGATCAACGCGTGACCTTTTTATTTTTTTACCCAATTAAACGCGATGTTCCGAACGGTCAAAATTTATGTTTTCAGGACTCATGTTTGCATTACATAAGAGTCCCATGTCTCCTGTGCTCGATTCTTCGGATGCATGTGACTTTGTCACGTGTTTTGATCGATTCTTCTTTTACGCCAGATTCTTCATGCAGCAAGATATGTAACGAAATTTTCCGTTGACAATGAATCCACCTTATTCAACACAATTTTAGTCATGATCACGAACTGTTTAATTTAATGATTTTTTTAAAATTGTTTCAGAAAAGTTTCGTAAAGGCGCATAAAATGGGGAAGTCAAGTTTTTATTTTAAGCCTTCAGAAGTTTGAGGTTGAGATAAAAAAACGGTCTCATTTTTCTGATAAGAGCATTAGGATAATGAAATGAGGATCTAACATCCAATTAATAGTGAATCTTGCTAGGTTTAAGTTCTTGTTTTATTGAAAAATATTAATGAACAAGAAACTTTATCATTATTGTAAGGAAATGCTGTCGTTGATATGGATGGCGAATCGGTGTAAGTAGTCCTAGCAATTAGGGTGATCTTAAATAAAATTTAAAAAATGCACTCTTAGGCCCGAATTTTAAGTTCTTAAGATCGATCTTAAGGTCACACTTAAGATCAAACTTCCCATTGAACTCAAGTTGAAACTTAAGTATCACTATAAGTACATACTTAAGTTCAAACTTAGATGCGAACTTCAGATCGATCAGTTGAAACTTAAATTTGGTTTGAAGTTTGATCTTAAGATCCATCTTGTGCTTGAACTTAAAAAACGATCAAACTTTTTTCATCGCCTGTCTCGAATGTGTTTTTTGACATAAGTTATCAAAATAATTAAGCACGATCAAACTTAAGTTTAAGATCGATCTGAAGTTCACCCTAAAATTTGAACTCAAGTGTGAACTTTTAATGACAGCACTTAAGTTCAAACTTAAGATTCATTTTAAATTGGAACTTAAGTTCGATCTTAAGTCCGAACTTGAGTTCAATCGAAAGTTTGATCTTAAGTTTAAGATCGATCTTAAAATAGATCTTAAGAACTTAAAATTCGGGCCTTAGTATGATAAAAAGACTTTTGTTTTGTAAAAAATTGAAATTTTGTAAATTGCGGAAATGACTTAATAAGACAAAACAACTTAATCATCTGTTATCAACAAAAAGATAAACATATTTGAAAAATCATAAAAATATAGTTTCTAAAAAAACGCAAAAAAAAAGTAATTATTATCGCAATGGCGTATCTCGCTATAACACCGTAGACGATCTTCACAAAAATCCTTGTACTTAGTTAATTTTTTCGAATTTTCTAAAACCTTCGCTGCAACTGAAATCCTGGACCCTAGATTCTAAAACTATGCAATAAAAAATGAATTTTTTTCATTTTTGAGTTTATGCAAACCAAGTAATTGAATTTTTAATTGAATTAAAAGCTGTCAGAGGTAATGTCAAATATTGATAAATTGTCAAAATTGATTTGCTCATGTTTAAAACAATATGGGGGGTCTCTAGGTAGCAACAAAATAAGGAAGATTATTGGAAGCCATTTTAAAGTGCTCGTGATCGAATTCACGTTGGGCAGTGGAAACTTTTCAATTTTGAAAAAACTTCACGTGGCGCGTTCCCATTTTGCCGATCTCGAAAGATCAACAACAAGCATGTACATGTGCATGCGATCGTTGCGTTATGTATATTTAGGGCTTATGCAACGATTCCCTCATGCTGTTCTTCTGCATGTTGTATGTACGTATAATATATATATATTAATAAATTTGCGAGTCTATGTGGTCGGGATAGAGTCGGAAAACGATTTTTTTCGGAAATCCCCGGTTTCTCGTGCAAACCGTTACAAAACGTTCTATGTTCAAGTACGGGAGTAGGATACTGAAGCTTACGGGCGTGAGAGCCGCCACATGCAGATCGATCTTTGTATCCCTGCCTTGTTATATATGATCCAAGAGATCCTTCACGCTTTGTCAAAAGCTAACTTACGCAATCGACAAACTTTATAACCTCTTTCGGAAAAAATACGATCTATACAGATCCTTGTGGATCTATATTGATCTATAGGATCGATAATCTATAGATCTATGAGATCTATGTAGATCTATATAGATCCTATACAGATCTTATAAAATCGATATAGATCCTTGAGGATCTAGATAGAAGTATGTGATCTAAAGATCTATAAATCTAAGCTTTAAAGATCTATGGGATCTATGTAGATCTCTATACATCCTATACAGATCTATATAGATCCTATACAGATCTTATAAAATCGATATAGATCCTTGAGGATCTAGATAAAAGTATATGATCTATAGATCTATATATCTAGGCCTTAAAGATCTATGGGATTTATACAGATCCTGTATTCTCTATAGATCGATATAGATCCTTCCAGGATTCTTTGGCTTCTTTAGGAGTGATCTTCAAGGTGTCTCGATTATTTTGAAATTTCAGGGCCCAAAGGAACTATAGAAAAAAACTCAAATAGTGCGATAAGAATTGAGGGAATTCGAAAAACCAGAAGTAAATCGCCATAAGTATGAAAATGCTCTGAGTTTCGATTTTTGTGATCTTTCTTGCATGTTCGGCGATTATCAAGATCGAAAGAACATAAAAGAACGACAAGATTCTCATAAAATTATGGAAAATCGAATAATCGAAAGTAGATCAACATTAACATACGATCGATCGATACAAAGTTTTGATCGAGATCGATGAAAAATTAACTTCCCGAATCGATAAGTCTTATAACCTCTTTCGCGACCAAAATGACGCCATTTTTATTCTCCTAGGATTTCTTCGGATATTTTTGTGATCAATCAATCTTTGCATAATTGCCGTGACCAAAAAAACAAGAAAACAATTAAAAAATTATTATCATAAAATTTATAACAATTCGAAAAACCAACAGTAGATTGATGTAAGTGATCAATCAATGTTCCAATCAAGAATTTCAAAAAAATCAAAAAAACTGATAAATTTGTTAATCTTTTTTAAAGGCATGATGCTTTTTTTTATTTGCGAATGGTTTTTAAGTTCGTTCCAATGTTTTCCAATCAGAGGTATTGAATTAAAAAAAGGTATTCTGACAAAAATTACGTACATTCGAAAAACCAAAAATGGAAAGTATTTATGAAAATTGATATGTTGAAGTTTAAAAATATTAAACAAATAGAGATATAAAATATTTCTAGTCTGATACTTGCCTATAAAAAAAAATGTACTGATGCAACCGAAAAAATTCCTAAAACTTTTGGGAGTAGGGACGCCATTTTGGTCCTTGTACGATTTTTTTCCTACTTTGCAGGTTATCCTTAATTGTCGTCAAATTTCAAGGATCGTATAAATGAAAAATATCGTCAAAAATTTCGAAAATTTTAGAAAATTAGATAAACCGTTTATGGCGCATGGAGGAGATAAACGGAAGTGCTTTCACACCTCCAAGAGATAACATATGTTTCTATATACATACCCGCGCCCCCTTAGCGGCTGTAGATTTAAGTTATGAGGGGTCAAAAGACCTAAACATTACTTATACGGAGTCACATAATTTATGAGAACCGGGACTTTGAACTTAACTTGTAAAAGGTCAGGGGCTTCACTTATAAGTGCTCACGGGCCCTAAACTTAATTTATGGAGGATCCATAGGGGCTGTAGATCTTACTTATGAGGGGACAAAAGACCTAAACATTACTTATACGGAGTCACATAACTTATGAGAACCGGGACTTTGAACTTAAATTATAAAAGGTTAGGAGCTTCAGTTAAAAGTGCTCATGGGCCCTAAACTTAATTTATGGAGGATCCATAGGGGCTGTAGATCTAACTTATGAGGGGACAAAAGACCTAAACATTACTTATACGGAGTCACATAATTTATGAGAACCGGGACTTTGAACTTAACTTGTAAAAGGTCAGGGGCTCACTTATAAGTGCTCACGGGCCCTAAACTTAATTTATGGAGGATCCATAGGGGCTGTAGATCTAACTTATGAGGGGACAAAAGACCTAAACATTACTTATACGGAGTCACATAACTTATGAGAACCGGGACTTTGAACTTAAATTATAAAAGGTTAGGAGCTTCAGTTAAAAGTGCTCATGGGCCCTAAACTTAATTTATGGAGGATCCCTAGGGGCTGTAGATTTGACGTCTGAGGTGTCAAAAGACCTCAACATTAATTATAAGAAGTCACAACTTATAAGAAACGGACTCTGAACTTAGCTTGTAAAAGGTCTGGGGCTTCACTTATAAGTGCTCACGGGCCCTAAACTTAATTTATTGAGGATCCCTAGGGGATGTAGATCTAACTTGTTGGGGGTCGAAAGACCTAAACCTTATTTATAAGGAGTTACATAACTTGTGAGAACCGGGACTCTGAACTTAGCTCGTAAGAGGTCAGGGGCTTCACTTATAAATGCTCACGGGCCATAAACTTAATTTATGGAGAATCCCTAGGCGCTGTGGATTTATCTTATGAGAGGTCAAGAGACCTGAACATTATTGATAAGGAGTCACATAACTTATGAGAACCGGGACTCTGATCTTAACTTGTAAAAGGTCAGGGGATTCACTTATAAGTGCTCACGGGCCCCATACTTAATTTATGGAGGATCCCTTGGGGCTGTAGATCTAACTTATGAGGGGCCAAAAGACCTAAACATTACTTATACGGAGTGACATAACTTATGAGAACCGGGACTCTGAACTTAACTTGTAAAAGATCAGGGGCTTCACTTATAAGTGCTCACGGGCCGTAAACTTAATTTATGGAGGATCCCTTAGGGCTGCAGATCTAACTTATGAGGGGTCAAAAGACCTAAACATTACTTATATGGAGTCACATAACTTATGAGAACCAAGACTCTGAACATAACTTGTAAAAGGTCAGCGGCTTCACTTATAAGTGCTCACGGGCCCTAAACTTAATTTATAGAGCATCCCTTCATTCTTGAACAAAGTGGTGGCAACACTAGCCATTTTTTTATTGTTTAGGGAGAGATATTTCATTTTGCAGGGTAATCGATACAGAAGTGAGGTGTAACCTTGATTTTAGTGCGAGTCTCTAGACTCGTCGGGCTCACGATGTGACGTTCGCATAAGTGTGTGAGAGATGGGATCACCATCACCTGCGTCTCTCCTCTCCCTCCTTCTATCGCCCTCCCTCTCTCGCTCTCTCTTTCTCTTTCTTTATCACACTACTCGATTTCTGTCTATTACAGAGATTACCTCGTATGTCTGCCGAGCATAGAGACGACTGCCAACACCGGCGCACCAACGTGTCCTCGAAGAGGCAAGCGCTGCAGACTCTGACTGAGAGGAGCGGGCAGAAGTACCGGTGATCTTGAAATATTGGACCTTACATTATCGCGAAGATATCAGAATCTTCGCAGCTCTTTTTTCATCACCTCGCCATTTAATGTTTACCATTATAATAATATAATACATTTGAATACTATACCATACGATTGTTTTTTTGGCTACGTTGAAGAAAAAACCTCCAATTCGTATAAAAAGTCGGGCATCAATTGAAACTTGCCTCTAGATTGATCAATGGGGGAGGAAAACGTTTTTTTTGGGAAAAAACGACCATATTTATAAAATGTAGCGTAACTTTAAAACTACTGGGTTTTCGTGAAAGCACTAAAAAAAAAAAAACATCTCGTTGACAAGAAAATAGTACATTCGATTCGAGTGCGATGAAACTTTTTCTGTAAATAATTTATTTAAAAAAAAGTTTACATTAAATTAAAATAATTGAATATGTGCAGTCATGGTTAAATAAAAAAGAAAATTTATCATTCATTACCCCAATTAAATCCGTGTTTTTTTCTGTTTATATTACAGTACAGACAACCTTTTAAAATAGGGTTAGATCCTTCTTCGTTTTTTAATAAGTCAAAAGAAAATATTACAAATAAAACTATTTTCTCTTACAGAAAAATGTCATGAAAAAATTGTTTACGTATTGATTTGTGCCTGATACTTAACTCGTTTTCGTCGAAAGGGAGATGAAATTCGATTCGTACTGAGAATATATATATGGGGAATTCCATACCAACTCGACCTGAGTGTAACCAAGTGTGACCCTGAACCTCGCTGATTTCGTTTACGATTTTTTATATAATTCTTCCAACTCAACATAGCATTCAGAATTTTTTTTTCAGATTTTTCAAACCAAATTTCAGTACGTTATGATTTTTTGAACATTTTTTTCTAAAACCTCGAGCGCTGTAATTTAATAATCTGAAAAAAATCTCAAAAAACCGGTGTAAAAAATAAAAATTTTTGACCCAAAATTTATGATGTCCAGGATTTCCCTTCCACCTCGATTTTACGTTTTTATGAAGAAAACGTAAAAAAAAATAGATGCAGAAATTGATCTACCGTAAAAAGTGGCTTGAATATTTTTATCATTAAAGAACTATTTTTGAAATTTTTTTCACTTATTTCAAAAAATAGTTGGTAAATTTCTGCATTAATTTTTTTACGTATTCTTCATAAAAACCTAAAATCGAGGTGGAAGCGAAAGCCTGAACATCGTGAATGTTGGGTTAAACATTTTCATTTTTGACACTGGATTTTTGAGAATTTTTTCAGATTTTTAAATTATGGCCCTCGAGTTTTTCGAAAAAAATGTTCAAAAAATCATAACGTACTCAAATTTGGTTTTAAAAATCTGAAAAAAATTCTGAATGCTATTTTGAGTTGGAAGAATCATATAAAAAATCGTAAACGAAATCAGCGAGATCGAGGGTCACACTCAGGTTGACTTGGTATGGAATGCCCCATATATTATATATCGACGTATATCCCGTCTGAGAAGAGAAGGCGTAGAAGCTTCGCTTTCGAACAAGTTCGTGTGCGTATACGCATAACTTTTTTCCCGTTATTCTCCCGGTATCCGGCATGTCGATCGAATTTTTTGTTTTTTCTTAAGAGCGCATCGCGATAGAAGTCCGCGCGTCCGTTCGATTTTTTTTCTTACTTTCCTCGTCACTATACGTTTAAGTTGGGAATACCGCTAGTTTCTCAGAAATTTACGCAGTAGAAAAGCAAAAGATCATCTAAACGCGCGGATCTAGTCCCACATTGAGCCAGGATCCTTTAATCCGCTACGATAAACAACCCAAAGCGGAAGGTAACCCTTTCTGTATTAAAAAAAAAAAAACATTTATATTGATTGAAAGTAATAGTACATTACATCACGAGGACGTAAAAACATTTTCTGACGAGTGATGTACGATATTTTATATCACGAGGTGCAATATGGACGTTTTCATGTCCGCTTGCGGACGTAAAAGCGTCCATTATTGTACTGAGTGATATAATAGTACATTACGATACGAGTGCGTTGAAACTTTTTCTAACGAGTGTGAGTTTGCAGCATGAGCCGAAGGCGAATGCTGCAATCACACGAGTCAGAAAAATGTTTCTCGCACGAGTTTCATACAAAATTTTATTGCACGAGTGCGGAGAGTGCCATTTTACGCACGGAGTGCAATAAAATTATTTTTCAAATGCTCTCCAATTTTTGTAAAATACAAAAAGTAAGGTTCAACATTTATTTTAACTGTTCTTCAAGGCGAAATCTTTGATTGATAAATTGATTTTTTTCACAATCACACGTAGATAAGGTAAACACTCCAGTAATATTGGAGTTTTATTGGACACTTTCAGTGATTATCACTGTATTATCGATGAATTAGTACCAAGTTTTTTTTCCGTACAGACTTACCCACTGCAATTACAAATGTTTTAAAAAATTAAAAAATTGGCTCATAAGTTTTATAGTATTCACTGGGACAAGGTCGAAAAAGTCATTGTGAGAAAAACACCGATTTTCTGTCGCACCACCTTCTCTTAACTCAGTCACTGCAACTGCGTAGTTGCTGCGTCACTAAAATGACTATAACTCCGTAAATAATTAGAATTTTTAAAATTCCATTCGAGGATATACTCTTAAGGGTCTAAACTTTACGAATACGAAAACAAATAAATTTTTCCAAATTCTACACCAGAATACCCCCTTGAACCCTCGAATTCCTCATTTATAGGATCACAATTTTTGCAAATCGAATAATCCATCGTTTATGTACGTTTTGTCTATTATTTTCAGTCCTCCCCGCATAAAAATAAATTTTAAATTTAGAAGAAAAAAAAAATATTCGCTGAAATAATCAAAATGTCATCTTCTCGTTTCTCATTTCTCTCTTTCGCTTGGTGACGTTCTCCTCGAAGCAAGGATCAATGTTTTATTCATTAATGGTGCTCCGAACGAATTCGTGAACCTCATATATCGCACTGTTGAGAGACTCGACGCTTCTTTGTATCGAATTTTCGGGCTAAACACGGGCTGCGTGAGATATTTCACCTGCCCTCCCCTTAAGTTCCACACCGATTTCTCGACCCGTTTTCTTAAATACCCATTTTCGCGATGAGTGACTGTGCGTGCATGTGTGTGTGTGTGTGCGTGCGTGCGTGTGTGTGTATGTGTGTGTGCGTGCGTGAGTGCGTGCGTGTGCGTGCGTGTGTGTGGGTATGCGCGTGCGTGCGTGCGTGTGTGTGTGTGTGTGTGTGTGTGTGTGTGTGTGTGTGAGTGTGTGTGTGTGTGTGTGTGTGTGTGTGTGTGTGTGTGTGTGTGTGTGTGTGTGTGTGTGTGTGTGTGTGTGTGTGTGTGTGTGTGAGTGTGTGTGTGTGTGTGTGTGTGTGTGTGTGTGTGTGTGTGTGTGTGTGTGTGTGTGTCATTCACAATTACTTAACGGGTCTTTCCTTGCGAACAAGCACAGCAAAATACGATGGAACGTTGATAATGTAATCGGTTTCCAGAAGCTTCGAATTCGCTTTCTCACGCAACACAACAACAAGAAAAATGGGAACGCGACAGCTAAACGAGATGAAAAGAGACTGCGGGTCATCGATATTGCGCCTGGACTCTCTGTTGACGTGTTACAGTGACAATTTTTGATACACATATGCACTCAAACATGGAGTCGTAGACAATTAAGATAGGACATTTTTAGGCAGTTTTTGGCGCAATTCGAAATGATTTTGAAAAACCTAACACGTTCTCTTGTCAATTTTCATCCGTCGAAAGGAAATTTCGCGGTGATGGGAAAATTACCCCCAAAAATAAATTGCGATTGAGTATAGACTAAAAATTATGTAATTTGAAAATTTGCACATGGCTTCCTCTTTTTTTTTTTTGCATTGTCGACCAGCCTCCTTTACGGTCAATTATGGCTTTGTTCATTGAACGATGAACACAAATCAGAAAGCTTTGTGCTTTTTTTTAATTCGCCTGATTTTTTCATAACTTTTTGAAGGTATTAAAAATTTTTAAATTCCGAACGTCACTGAGGATCCTTCTCAAATTCAATACAGACTGTCCTAGTCAAATTATGAAATTATAATGTTATACACAAATGATAAAAATGCGAGAGTTTATTGTAGATATTGTTTTTTATTTCAAATTTGTTTTGTCAATCGTCGACTTTTGTTTCCAAATGTTTGTGCAACTTTTTTAGTACTTAACGATTTTTTGATTTATTAACCATTCTTTTCAATGAGTACATTTGTGCAGACTCAATGAGATCGTCAGTTGCAAATTTACTAAAGACCGAGCGTTTTCAAAATTTTTTATTTAATTTCAAATATGTTTCAAAATTAAACGGTCAAGCGATTGTTTTTTAACTAAATGCCAACCGTTCTTACGATTGAGAATATCTGCACAAAAGTTGAGCTCGATCACTCCAAAATAAAAAAAAATTAAAAATAATAAGAATATAAAAATAAAAAAATGGAAAATGTTAGCGAATTTCAATATTGACAAAATATGCATTGCGTTAAGTTTTTGGATATCTTGAATAAATTGGCTTAAGAATCCAGAAAAAATTCTCAATAATAAAGCTTTTTAAATTAGAAAATAATAAGGGGTAAAATGGTCACATAACTGAAGTCCTGAATCAATGATCATACGGCTAAGCCTCGGCCGAGTCGATTAAAATTTTGCATTTAGTCGTATTGTTTACATCCCTCACACTCGCCAAAGTATCCTTACAGAAATTTTTACCATTAACGTGACCTAGGTACATCGTAAATGCATTGCCATATACAGGCATGAAATTGCACCCAGAAAAAAGATCTAATACATTTAACTAAGTCCTAGCCAAGCCAAATAAATTTTTTCAGTTGTAAGCCGGCCTAATACAACTCTATTCATGTCAACGATTTTTTTTTTTTGAATGACCTACTAGGAAAATATATTGCGATCTAATGAATTTTTATTTAATATTAATAAATATTGTTTCAAACTGAACAAATATGTATTTAAATGACATATATTTTTTTAAAATATTTACACAATATATATCTTTAAACATTTCAATCTTTGAATGAATAGCTACACATTAGTGATGGGCGATACAGTATCGATATTTGGAATATCGATACTCTTCGAACCAAACATCGATATTTTGTATCGATTCTTGGCGTTACGATATTTTCAAGTATCGATACGCAATACATAAATATCGAAATTTCGATACAACCGATTTTTATTGAGTTTATGTTACCGACTGTGGCAAAAAATTACCGGTTTTGTTACCGACTGAGGTACAAACGACAGTTTTTTGTTACTAACTGAGGTAAGAAACTACAGTTTTTTGTTACCGACTGAGGCATAAAACTACTGTTTTTATTTCGAACTGAGGTTTGTTTGCATTTTCATTTGAGTATCGATATCGGTGATATCGATATCGCATTCCCGATATTACACCTGTATCGATACTCAGACCACCAATACGTATCGATACCAAATATCGATACATTCATCAAATATCGCCATCACTACTACACATATGAAGTCTACAATTTCGTAAAGCTTCGTCTTTTCTTTAACAGAAGGGAAAATACAAAAAACACCTTTTTATGGGAATCCTTTTCGGGGATTCGGCCATCTTGCGTTTTGCCGCAATGTTCAATGTATTTGATATCCATATTGAAAAAAAAGGATATAAAAAATAGACGAGCTTGGGAAGGATATAGGCATCGAGAGGCGGGTTCGCTTGTGCGAGAGGTGGCCACCTGGCGGATTTTTGGGGTACTGACAAATCTGCAGATATGATCGGATGAGATTACGGGTTAATAGGTATTTAGTAACAACGAATAGAATTTTTCTTCAACGCCTGTTTCTCGATGACAGGGAATTCAAATAAATAAATATAGTGGAAGTAAATATCGCCGAAAATTGGATGGAAAGAAAATTTTCTTTAAAGTAACTAAAAAATAATCAAATAAACGATTATAGAACCTAAGACTAGATCTTTTTTCTGGGTGTGAATCAAGTGGGTCACTGATGCCAGGGATATCTTTATTGTATTTAGAGCATTTCACTTCGACATATTGATTTTAACGAAAAAACATAACCCCCTTTGGTCCTGTAAGGATTACTTTTTTGCTTCAATGTACTTTCTTTGCTCTTGTAGGAGTCCATTCTTTCAAATATCAACAATAAAATGTAATAGAATTTATTGTTTGATAAAGAAAAAGCTTTATGAACACCGATATCAATATCAATCAAAATAAGAAATTTTATCGTTTTTATTTTTTTCAATGTGTTGCAGGTCGAATTGTGAGATTTTTTTTTTTCAATGAACAATAAAATCATGGCAATTTTTGTCATAATAGTAGAAAAATCTTTTCGCTACAAAATAATGTTTTTAGAGGAAGATTAGATGATTGAAAAAAGAGTTTAGCATTAACCCGTTGCGGTCACACCGGGGTCCAGTGGACCCCAGACAAACTTTGTGGATGTTTTAAATTCGGAAGAACTTTTCGCAATTAGATTTATTGCGCCATCTGTTGTTTGAACCTTATACAATAAGTTTCGACACGTCATAAAGGTCTCCATGGCGTCAGTTGACCTGCAGAGTCAGATTAATTCGGATGTGTCTCTCTATTTTTTTTCTCTATTTTTTAGTTTATTTAATTTCTATTTTTTCTTCAAAATATATTGTTCTCCGTGTAAAACCCCGATGGATTTTTTTATATATTGCAAAAATTAAAATTTCCACGAATTTTTTTGTAATAAAGTTAAATTTCGTGAGTTATTTTTTCTTAAGGGGTCAGGCCACTCTACAGACCAAAAAGGGCATATTTCGTGATTTTTTTTAGCGAAACTATAAAATAAATCGGATTTATAAAAAAGGTGTTTTATTCTACAATTAACTAATTGACAATACAACATTATTTTTTCACGGCGATATATGCTAAAATGGCGTGTGTGCAGCATTTTTCGACGATGCCTTTATTTCTGGAAGGTCGACGGTCAAACCAACTACTCTCATAATGTTTGAGTTACGATGAGGCTCCATAGTTTTTTCGATTATATATAATAGTAGCTATGGAAGTACGTAGGATTTTTTGGATATGTTGTTTTTTTGAAAGGATGGCGCGTTTCTAAATCGAAAAGTATAAAATTCTATGAGGAAATCGTCAATAAATTGTTTATAAAAAAGGAACTATACAATATATCGAAAAAATTTGTACGTCCTGCCTTAAAGAACGTAATGATAAATGTACAGTTAACATTTCAAATGAATCGGTTAGAATTTGTTTGAGTTATGAGTACGACCAACTTGAAAAATGTAGTTTTGAGATCAACGTTTTAAGTTTGTAGTTAGCCCGCCGCGGATAAAGAGGGGTTGCACTAGAATAGGAAAATCGAGTATTCAGGGATTATTTACGCGCGTAATCATTTGGAATATAAATCTATGGATACTTACCTTTTTAACAAAAAAAAATCGTTTTTTGAAAATTCTTAACGATTTTTGACTATTTTAAAATCTTAAAAAAGCAACTATTGGATTATTTAGAGGGAACGTTAAATTAAAGTTTGGCGCAAGATTTAAGTTAATACATGAAACAGAACCCAAATAAGATCTTTTTTTCTGTTTGGGATCTGCTGGATCCCGTGTGACCGTAAAGTTATTTTATTTCACTCCGTACGTAAAGTGCCCATTTTACACACTCGTGCAATAAATTTTAGTATGACACTCGTACGAAAAACTTTTTCTGACTCGTGTGATTGCAGCATTCACCTTCGGCTCACGCTGCAAACTCACACTCATCAAAAAAAGTTTTATCGTACTCGTATCATAATGTACTATTATTTCACTCCGTGCGTAAAGTGCCCACTTTACGTACGCGCAGCGAAGCGAAGTGTGCGTAAAGTGATGAAATAGAAGACAAATAATATCTTTTTTCTGCGTGGGGTCCGCTGGACTCCGTGTGACTGTAAAATTATTTTATTTCACGCCGTGCGTAAAGTGGGCATTTTACGTACTCGTGCAAAAAATTTTGTACGAAACTCGTGCGAGAAACTTTTTCTAAACTCTGGTGATTGCAACATCGCCTTCGGCTCATACTGCAGACTCACACTTATCAGAATAAGTTTCATCGCACTCGTATCGTAATGTACTATTTTTAAATTAGGAACTTTGGAAAAAATTGGCGACACAAAATTCAATGGGGTCAGATTCATCATTGTCATCCGGCTAAACTCTTTACTCTGAGCGGGTGAGTAGGTGAGCTGATGCAGAACGATGCATCAGTTGACAATGAACGGGCCTCGAGCCTACATTACTGGGCACTGGCGACAAAGGGCCCGACGTTGCCTCGGTCAATCGTGATTATAAATTTTTTAAGCATTAAAATATTTAACCGCTTAATGACAAACGAGAATAAGATATATCATTATAACTTTGATAAGAGCCGCGCCTAATGCAATTTTTTATCATTGTTATCAAGTAAAAAAAAAAAACTTATTGATGGATAGTCTAATAGGGCACCCAAAAAAATAGCTACAGTCAATGTATAAACATAGGAAAATCGGCCCCACTCTGATTCATCCCCATCCTACTTCTAAACAATCTCAAGATGGATTTTTAGGAGTCTGGAAAAAATAAAGGTAACCGTATAATGGGAAAGTCAAAATTAACAACTGTCGTTAATTTAATTTGGGAACGTTTCTGTCAAGTCACAAAAAAGGCTAATTTTCATGATTTTCTCTAAGGGCTTCAAAAATGAATCCTGTCGAAACTTTTGGAGTATTTTGTTACACATTTCGGATAAACTGCTAAATTTTATACAATTCTAAGTTTCAATGCAAGACCTTGAAGTTTACACAAGTTAGTTGGAGCGTTTATAAAATTGTTCCACAATCTATAAAAGGCAATAAAATCGGAACAGCTGTCAGAATTCAACCTAAAATCGTGTAAAATAAAGTTGCTGATTACGCGTGTCAAATTTAAATGGATTAGCTCAAAGTGTTCTTAAATTAATGAAGGGTCGATAACGAGCACGCTTTTATCGCATATATTTTTCAAATATGATTTCCCAACGTTTTAGTTAATTTAAAATCCATTAACATTTTAACGTCTAAAAAACGTCTTCGAAACAAGATTCTCCTTTATGCAAAAGCAAAATTTTAGTTTGATAACAAATTTTTCTCGCTATTTTCTTGCACTAACTATTAAAGAAATGTATTTAGTTAGCACTTTTACTTAAATATTCCCTAACTGTTATAAAACTTGTTAGTCGTTAAGAAATATTTTATTTGTATCAAAATAATTTATTAACTGTCAAAAAATATTATTTTAATTTTTTAACTGTTAACAAATAATTGATTTCGCCATATTCAACTTTACATTTGTTAACAGTTAACAAATCCTGGTACATTGTTTTCTCAGTCGATGGTTTGCGGATTGACGAATTCAATCGACAAACAGAAACGATGCACTGAGAAAACAGTTTATTTGTAGTAAAGTATAGTTGGCCCTTTTATTTAAATATTCCTTAACTGTTACAAAATTTGTTAGTCATTGAGAAATATTAATGTTCTCATGACAAAATTTTATTTGTGTAAAAATATTTTATTAACTGTTAAAAAATATTTATTTCGCCGTTCCAACTTTACATTTGTTAAAAGTTAACAAATCCTGGTACATAGAAATATATTCTTTTCTCAGTACGGACGATTGTTTTTTTTTTTAACGATAGGTTTAGATCGACAAATTCGATCGACAGAAACGATCGCACGATTTCAACAAACCTGGTAACATCGAATGTTCGAATTCACTGCCATTTTACAATAATCGCCGTTAAATGGCGCTATCCTACTTTTGATCCGATACGATCATTTTAAGAAAAAAAATCAATGGCGAATCGCGAATCGATACATGTCAACATACAACCAGGGTAGCGAAGGGAGCGACAAACATTGTAATGTGAAGCTCCAGAGACTCAATTTTCCATATAAATCGCGTGTGAGATCGTTGGATCCATGACTAAGTCAGCGGAATGAAAGGCGGGATCTTCCTGCGGAAGAAACTGAACCATTTGTGTGTGTGTGTCTTCTATGTACCACGGAGGACTATTACATAACAAATCTCCTTATCGTCTAGACCGGTTAAGCAGCCATCAAAGATGTTATTCAATGATAAGAGAGAAAATGAGCATTCGATACAATGTAATATGGTCAAATCGGATAATTATCGAACGGTCGGAGATTTCCATGATTTTCATGTTTTTTTTCGTCCATTGACAATGAAAAAAAAAAAATTAACATGTTAAACACCTGCACCCAGAAAAAAGATCTAGTCGTAGGTACTATAATCGTTTATTTGATTATTTTTTAGTTACTTTAAAGAAAATTTTCTTTCCATCCAATTTTGGGCGATTATTTACTTCCACTATATTTATTTATTTGAATTCCCTGTCATCGAGAAACAGGCGTTGAAGAATAGTACAAAATTTTATCGCACCAGTGCGTTAAGTGCCCGCTTCTCGCACGCGCAGCGAAGCGAAGCGTGCGAGAAGTGGTCACTTTACGCACGGAGTGCAATAAAAATTCTATTCGTCGTTACTAAATACCTATTCACCCGTAATCTCATCCGATCATATCTGCAGATTTGTCAGTACCCCAAAAATCCGCCAGGTGGCTACCTCTCGCACAAGCGAACCTGCCTCCCGACGCCTACATCCTTTCCAAGCTCGTCTATGTTTGATATCCTTATTTTTCAGTATGGATCTTTAATACATTGAACATTGCGGCAAAACTCAAGATGGTCGAATCCCCGAAAAGGATTCCCATAAAAAAGTATCTTTTTTCTTTTCCCTTCTGTTAAAGGAAAGACGAAGCTCAACGAAATTGTAGACTTCAGATGTGTACCTATAGATTCAAAGATTGAAATGTTTAAAAATGTATATTGTGTAAATATAAAAAAAAAATTATTTCATTTAAATACATATTTGTTCAGTTTGAAATAATATTCATTAATATTAAATAAAAATTTATTAGATCGCAATACTATATTTTCCTAGCAGGTCATTCAAAAAAAAAATTTGTTGACATGAATAGAGTTGTATTAGGCCAGCCTACAACTAAAAAAATTCATTTGGCTTGACTAGGATTTATTTAAATGTATTAAATCTTTTTTCTGGGTGTGAATGAATAATAAAAATTATTATTATCATGATGTATTGATTAATTAATTAATAAGTCAAGGAAAAATGAAGACCTCGGAATGTCTTCAATAATAATGTTAATAATAACAATAACAATAACAATAACAATAACAATAACAATAACAATAACAATAACAATAACAATAACAATAACAATAACAATAACAATAACAATAACAATAACAATAACAATAACAATAACAATAACAATAACAATAACAATAACAATAACAATAACAATAACAATAACAATAACAATAATAATAATAACAATAACAATAACAATAACAATAATAATAACAATAATAATAATAAACAGTTTCAGTTTTTTTTCTGCAACTTGCAATTTCTCTTCTCCATTTAAGGGCTCTTTTCAGCTTCAGTCTCAAAGGACCTCTCGCAAAAATGGTGTGAAGCATGGCATCAGATGAGAAGAACTGCAAATGGAGCGGGTTTCGAGCTTGAACGCTTTTTCTCTCCGCAAGATCGAAAACTTCGCATCCATCGTGAAAATATCCTGCAGAGACGACACGAGACGCAAACAGACGGATGACCGCGAAGGTAGAGTACAAGAAAATTTGGTTCCCTTATTTGCATTATGATGATCGAGGAATAAGATAAATATCGAGGTAGAGTTAGCGGTCGGACTGGACCGATATTATCGAGACAATGAATATGGCCTGGATATGTAACAAGACCTTGTGGGCCGAAATCCTATCGAGAATTATCATTGTTATAATTATTTTAACGTTTCGAAGATTCTCAGGGGACGAAATATTGTAACGTCTGAGAGAAAGGAAAAAATGTCGTGTTCAGCCCTAATTGTAGTTTTGTATAAAAATGTCATCTTTGGGCGTTTTCTTAATGGTACTTTTTGAAAATAAAGCTTTAAGAAAGGTGCAAGAATATGGATAATTTTAATTTTGGATCTAAAAATTACAAAATTATCATTGTTATATTATGACATTCTGTAGTCTGAATTTATTGATTTTTTTCTTATTGGTGATTTGTAATCATTTCAAGGTCAAAATGCCAAAGTCAAAAATCTTGGACCTTGGCAGTGACCTTCAGTTAATTTACGATCTTCTTACTAATTTTCAAATAATAATTGTTAATAAAAGTTCTTTTTAATACGCGATATGACAAAAAATGGCCCTATTACGTTTTTTTTTCTTTTCCCTCTTTGGATTCGTAACTAACAGAGAAAAAAATTATTATTAAAGTTAAAAATGTCTGAGGCTTGATTTGTATCATTAAATTTAATTTTTTCATGGATTTTTGATGTGGAACATTTACGTAAAGTAACGAAAAAACTGGCCATTTAGTCTTTTTTGGCATTTCTACTATTAGGCTCTTTAAATCACAATTTTTGTTCTGCTTATCTTAATGTAATTTTTTGAAACTCATATCAGAACATGCAGAAGTTGGATAAAAATGATGTACCGATGTATGATAACAGACTTTTTTTTCAATTTGAAAAAAAAACTTTGCGCTACTTTGTTTAAATTAAATCTTGGATTTGGACGGTACGAATTTATCATCATCCCTTTATATGACTTTTGGGGTCATTATAAGACACATATAGGACATCGAAGGGTTAGAAAAAACTTTATCCCTCAAATTAACATTTTATAGATGAACTTCACTTTTCAACCTTTCCATTTTTTATCAGCATCGTGAAAATAAAATTAAACCTCAAAGAGCTTGGGTTTTCCTTTCGTGATGGAATTACATTTGTTTACGTCAGTTTGATTCACAACATTGCATGAAATAATCACAAAGGGCATTAAGTAATTAGCATTTCTGCTGACTAAGATTTCTTTATTGATTTCAAATAACCGATTACTTTTATAACGGATTCCGTCTGATTACAGATTACAAATGTAATCCGCAATCTCTCCAGTCGGATTACAAATTGAAAATGTAATCCTCCTAGATGGATTATTTGTAATTTCTAACCCGACTGAATAGTTTACGGATTCAATTTATAATTTGTAATCCAACTGATTAGAATACGGATTACATTTATCATTTGTAATCCAACTAACGGATTGTGGATTATATTTCTAATTTGTAACTCGGCTGGATGAATTACGGATTACATTTATAATTTGTAAACCGACGCGATGGATAACGGATTATATTTCTAATTTGTAACCCGACTGGATAGATTAGGGATTGCATTTATTATTTGTAATCCGACTGATTGGATTACGGATTCTATTTATAATCTGTAATCCAACTGATGGGATTACGGATTATTTTTATAATCCAACCGATTGGGTTACGGATTTCATTTATAATTTGTAATCCAACTGACGGATTACGGATTATATTTATAATTTGTAACCCGACTCATGGGATTACGGATTACATTTATAATTTGTAATCCGACTGATTGGATTGTGGATTACATTTATAATTTATAATCGGACTTGTTGGATGACTGTTTACATTTGTGATTTCTAATCCAATTGATTGGATTACGGATTACATTTGCAATTTGTAATCCGACTGATTGGAGTACGGATTACATTTATAATTTGTAATCCGACTGGATGGATTACGGATTGTATTTCTAATTAGTAACCCGTCTGGATAGATTACGGATTATATGTATTATTTGTAATCCGACTGATTGGATTACGGATTCTATTTATAATCTGTAATCCAACTGATGGGATTACGGATTATTTTTATAATCCAATTGATTGGATTACGGATTTCATTTATAATTTGTAATCCAACTGACGGATTACGGATTATATTTATAATTTGTAACCGGACTCATGGGATTACGGATTACATTTATAATTTGTAATCCAACTGATTGGATTATGGATTATATTTATAATTTTTAATCCAACTGATTGAATTACGGATTACATTTATAATTTTTAATCCAATTGACGGATTACGGATTATGTTTATAATTTGTATTTGTTATATTTCTAATTGTATCGGATTACATTTCTAATTGTTATACTAATTTCGGGTTACAAACCCGACTCAGTGGATTACGGCTTACATTTATAATTTATAATCCGACTGGATGGATTACGGATTACATTTATTATTTGTAATTCGACTGATTGGATTACGGATTATATTTATAATTTATAATCCGACTGGATGGATTACGGATTACATTTATTATTTGTAATTCGACTGATTGGATTACGGATTATATTTATAATTTGTAACCCAACTGATTGGATTACGGATTATATTTATAGTTTATAACCCAACTGATTGAATTACGGATTACATTTATAATTTGTAATCCAATTGACAGATTACGGATTATGTTTATAATTTGTATTTGTTATATTTCTAATTGTATCGGATTATATTTCTAATGGTATTTCCAATTTCGGGTTACAAATCCGACTCATTGGATTACGGATTACATTTGTAATTTTTTATCCGACTGATTGGATTACGAATTACATTTGTAACTTGTAATCCGACTGATTGAATTACGGATTACATTTATAATTTGTAATCCAAATGATTGGGTTACGGATTATATTTATAATTTATAATCTAACTGATTGAATTGCGGATTACATTTATAATTTGTATTTGTTATATTTCTAATTGTATTTCTAATTTCGGGTTGCAAACCCGACTCATTGGATTACGGATTACATTTGTAATTTTTAATCCGACTGATTGGATTTCGGATTACATTTATAATTTATAATCCGACTTATTGGATTACGGATTAAATCTGTAATTTGTAATCCGATTGATTGGATCACGTATTACATCTATAATTTATAATCCGACTGGATGGATTACGCATTGTATTTCTAATTTGTAACCCGTCTGGATAGATTGCGGATTACATTTATTATTTGTAATTCGACCGATTAGATTACGGATTCTATTTATAATTTGTAACCCACCTGATCGGATTACGGATTACATTTGTAATTTGTAATCGAACTGGACGGATTACGGATTACATTTGTAATTTGTAATCGAACTGGACGGATTACCCATTACATTTGTAATTTCTAATCCAGCAGAATGGATTGCGGAATAAATTTTTAACTTGTAATTTGTAATTCAGGATTACGATTACGCCCATCTTCGCTGCACTTTATTGGCAACATTCGGAGGATGACAGAGGGAATTTCGTATCGATGGAGCAGGGGGTTGCGAGTGTAAAGTCGATGGCGACGATTGATGGTGGTGTGGACCCACGAACGTAACGGCCACGACCACGACGTAAATGTGCTGACTACATTAAAGTCCCGGGGGTATATAAGATAGCCCGCGTTCCCCATCATAACCACAGACGGTCTCAGAACGTCCAACAGTTCAGATACGACGACATCAAACCAAACTATTGATCATAAAAATCAAAATAAAAAAATCACACAAAATCATTGGAAACACAGCGAATCTACCGGACGAGATACCCAAAATACCGTGAATTGTTTGGGGCCAAAGAAAAAAAAAAAATTGATAATCAGAACAAAGTTGAGAAAAATAAAATTGCAACAATAGTTATCGAGAAATCGGCCTGCAGTTTCGTATCAAAGTGCTATAAACAATTTATCGCCTACCGCAAAGTGAATATTGTTGTTTATTTTTTTTTTGAGTGACCTTTTTTGGTACGGTAGCAAATATGTTTGCGATGTCAGCGTTGGTACTCAGTACCACGACTTATGTTCTCATCGTCGCGTTTTTGGTCGCCCTCGTTATGATAATTCTCGATCAAGCACGTTCGCGTAACAAAAAATCGGCAATTTTCGAGGGCGTCAATTACGACAGCGAAGTTGCAAGTCTTCCGGAACCACCGGGACCAAAACCGTGGCCAATATTGGGCTCTCTTCATATTCTTGGAAAATATGATATACCTTACCGTGCTTTTGCCGATCTCGCCAAGGACTACGATAGTCAGGTGATTAAATTGAGGCTTGGCTCGTTGCCATGCGTCGTTGTCAATGGACTCGAGAATATTCGAGAGGTCCTCGTCACCAAAGGATCGCAATTCGACTCAAGACCCAATTTTCAACGATATCATCTGCTCTTCTGCGGCGACAAGGAAAATTGTAAGTGTCCTTTTACAAGTGGCAAGAATTTCGACCAAAATCCAAAGATCTTGGGATTTATTGGTTTTTGGGGCTGCCGAAAAAACGTCGAAGAGCCATTTATGAATGTACAGTAACGTCCAAAAGTTTGGAAACACTCGTCACCGATTCCGCGCCGCACAAAAAGTTTCGCTGCTCTTTTAAAAATTGAGATATTTCAATTCAACAAGCGGCCTTTCAGAGGGGACGCATTCAGCTTCATTTTGCTTTTTCCAAAAAAAAATTTCGATTTTTTTTTAACCCGGTATGTGGTTCAAAACATGGTCGTTTTTTTGTTTTTTTTGGCGTTGAAATTTCGGTGCACCATGGAATTTTTTTAAAACTGTTTTTCGAGGGAAAAACTTGTGGGGGGGAGTATAAGCTTCAATTTTGGCTTTTGAAAAGTTTCGTACGATTTTTTTTCGCAAAGATTCAATTTCTTGTCAAAAACGAGCATGTTTATAAAATGTAGCGTAACTCTAAAACTACGGGATTTTCGTGAAATCACTAAGAGGGTTAAAAGTTGCGTACAATCATTTTGGATTTAATGAAATTTTTTTGGAATTTTTTTCAACATTTTTTTGTCGAATTTTTTTTCCGCTAATGAGGTTTTTTTTATCTTAAACAATCTTTTACCTCATCTACACGGCTTTTTCGACGAAAAATCTTATCTACGGGGCTTTTTCATCAATAAACCCATGTAGATGAGGTAAGAGACTCGATTTTTTACGGTATAAAAATATCTGCTTGACAGGATGAATTTTCGAAAACAAAATTTATTTTGTTTATTGATTAAAGTTATTTTATTTTAATACGATTGGCAAATATAAAAATTTTCCCTCCAACTTTGTTTAATAAAGATTTCTTCTTCGGTTTGCAACAAATTGCACATAAAAAAACTTGTTATCGATTGTAACGATTTCAAGAGAAAAAAAAAATCTCTTCAAACTCTTCGATTTAAATAGAATTCGATACGACATCGTTTTCCTTCAAACTATTCTAATTTAAATTTACATTAAATTCAATTTTTTTGATCTTAATTTTATTTTCTTTCAAATTTCATTTTTTTTTAACAATAAAAAAATTCAGTATTGAAAATTTGGGACTTTTTCATTTATTACAGAAAAAAACATAGAGCACAATTTAAGATAATGGGAAAGAAATATTTTTCTCATTCGTGAAAAAATCGTTTGAATAAATTCGTTCCATTTATTTCAAAAATAAAGATTTTGTTTTTTTTTACAATTTTTCCCACGCTTTTAAATGGCGTTCTTGAGCGTTTGTGTTAATGACCTTCTTGCCGTAGCGCCGTCAACTCGGTAAAAACACGTGAGATCGAAAAAAAAAAAAAAAAAAAATATTGGACATGCGTGTCGTACGCACGAACGATTGTTCTTACAATTTTTGGTAACACGATACACACAATGCATAGACTTGCTTTTTTTTATGCCTTCCCCTCAATGTCATTCTCATGTTCTAAGATCGATTCGACACATTCCAAAAAAGTGTAACACATGTATCCAATTTTACGATTTACTTTTTTCGTTAGTTCCACATTTTTTCATTTTTTTCCCCTCAACATTTCGCAATTGTTTGGATTCGATTTTTAACCATTTGTAATTTATTGTTGACTTTTTGCTCCCTTAAGAAGTAAGTCTTGATTTTCTTTTATTAGTAGAGTGAGGGCGTCCCAAAATGATGGGAAATCATATTTGGAACAAAATTCTTTTAGGTTCAAAAAAATAGCTTCATTTGAAAAATCCTTTGAGTTTTTAAATTTTTGCAAAATTGGAAATGTTTATCCTACTTTAGTAATTTTTCTGTTATAAAGCTTAAACTTTTTGCAAAAGTAATGTAAGGGATAATCGAGAATCGAATTAACAAAAAATCACAAAAGGGGTTTTATAAATTTTCAACACAAATTTTGTAATTGCTCCAGACTTCCATAAGTGTTGATATTTCGGTTTAAATTTGTTTCCAAAGAATAAGCTTTTTAATCTGGTGAGAATCGATGATGAATTTGAAATTTTATGAGGTCGTAGATCCATTTTATAAAATTTGTCTAACATTGATATAAAAAGTGCTAAAATTGTTTCGTGATTTATTGTAATTATTTGTAAATGTAAACTCTGTATATATTTTTACACCCGGCTCGAGCAAATTTTGTACAAAAGTTAACAATAACAAAATTATTTAAAAATCCACATTTCATAAGTTCTTGACGCTTTGTGCAATTTTCGGAAATTTTCATACAAAACATCTTCTTACAAACTTAAAACTTATTTAAAAACTTTGAAATCCCATAAAATTTACAGTCTTTGAGAAATTTTTGCAAGAGCTGCAACAATCAAAAAAAGTTGTGAATTTCACTGTGATTGAAAAACTTTTATCCGCTAATTAAATCCATTTTTGAGATAGGAGATGATTATCTAGGAGATGATTTGTTTCTATAAATTTTATTTCTCGATGCTTTCGTAGATTAAAATGTAAATTTAATTTAATTTAATCTAATTTAAACATGCTGACATGAAAATTGTGAAAATAATCTTCTCTAAAAACAAAAAAACCCTCTACAAGGAACTAAGCCCCGAATTTTAAGTTCTTACGATCTATCTTAAGATCAAACTTTCCAATGAACTCAAGTTAGAACTTAAGATCGAACTTAAGTTCCAATTTAAGATAAATCTTTGGATTGAACTTTAGTATCATTATAAGTTCATACTTAAGTTCAAACTTTAGTACGAACTTCAGATCGATCTCAAGTTCAAACTTGAATTTGGTTTGAAGTTTGATCTTAAGATCCATCTTGAGCTTGAACTTGAGTTTGATCAAACTTCTTTCATCGTCTCCCTCGAAGGTGTTTTTTTATATTAGTTGTCAAAATAATTAAATTCGACCGAACTTAAATTTAAGCTCAAGATGGACATTAAGTTTGAACTTCAAACCTAATTTAAGTTTCAACCAAAGATCGATCTGAAGTTCGCACTTAGTTCAAAATTAAGTATGAACATATAATGACACTTAAGTTCGACCTTAAGTATGAACTTATAATGACACTTAAGTTCAAACTTAAGTATGAACTTATAATGACACTTAAGTTCAAACTTAAGTATGAATTTATAATGACACTTAAGTTCAAACTCAAGTATGAACTTATAATGACACTTAAGTTCTAACTCAAGTATGAACTTATAATGACACTTAAGTTCAAACGTGAGTATGAACTTATAATAATACTCAAGTTCAAACTTCAGTATGAACTTATGATGACACTTAAGTTCAAACTTAAGTATGAACTTATAATGACACTTAAGTTCAAACTCAAGTATGAACTTGTAATGACACTTAAGTTCAAACTTGAGTATGAACTTATAATGACACTTGAGTTGAAACTTAAGTATGAACTTATAATGACACTTAAGTTCAAACTTAAGTATGAACTTATAATGACACTTAAGTTCAAACTTAAGTAGGAACTTATAATGGCACTTAAGTTCAAACTCAAGGATGAACTTATAATGACACTTAAGTTCAAACTTAAGTATGAACTTATAATGACACTTAAGTTCAAACTCAAGTATGAACTTATAATGACACTTAAGTTCAAACTCAAGTATGAACTTATAATGACGATTAAGTTCAAACTCAAGTATGAACTTATAATGACACCTAAGTTCAAACTTGAGTATGAACTTATAATGACACTCAATTTCAAACTTAAGTATGAACTTATAATGACACTTAAGTTCAAACTTAAGATTTATCTTAAATTGAAACTTAAGATCGATCTTAAGTTCCAACTTGAGTTCAATGGAAAGTTTGATCTTAAGTTTGATGTTACGATCGATCTTAAGAGAGATCTGAAGATCTTAAACTTGGGGCTTAAAATTCAAAAGCATTTGAAATTGACAAACATTTGAGACCCATTTTGTCACGAATTTTTTGGTAATTTTGAAATTCGTTGTTGAAATAAATTTTCTGTTTTCCTTTTGCAGCTCTCGCTTTTTGCGACTGGTCGGACCTTCAAAAATCTCGGAGGGAGACACTGAGAATTCACGCTTTTCCTCGGGCCTTTTCGACAAAGTATAATCAGCTGAATGGGATAATAACAAGTGAATTGGAGAATTTCGTGGCTCACTTGAATTCGAAAAATGGCATTGACATGGCGTCGAAACCTTTGATACCGAATGTCTGCGCGAATATATTTACGACTTACTTTTGCTCGAAGCGCTTTGATCTTGACGATCCGTCCTTCAACGAGATGGTGAAGAATTTCGATCGTGTATTTTACGAGATAAATCAGGGCTATGCCGCCGATTTTATACCATTTTTGATGCCGTTGCATCGTCGTAATATGACGAGAATGGCAAATTGGAGTCATGAGATCCGTAATTTTGTAATTTCATCGATACTCGAGGATCGTTATGACTCGTGGACGAGTGTCATTGACGAGAATGACTACGTCGATTGTCTCGTTAATCACATTAAAACCAACAAAGTACCGAAAATGTCACTAGACACCGGACTATTCGCACTGGAGGACATAATCGGTGGCCATTCCGCCATTGGCAATCTTCTCGTCAAAATTCTTGGTTTTCTCGCTACGAGACCGATTATTCAGAAAAAAGCACAGGACGAGATCGATCAGACGGAGATTTTTGGGAAAGCAGTTGGACTACAATATCGAAGATCTATGCGCTACACCGAGGCCATTATTCTCGAAGCAATAAGACTCATTGCCAGTCCCATTGTGCCTCATGTTGCCAATCGTGACAGTTCTATTGCCGGTGAGTTTCGTTTACATTTTTTAAATTTTCATTTAATTTGATTTTTGAATCAATCATTTGATCAATTAATTAATTAATTTGATTTTTGTTGCAACTCGATACTTTTTGATTTATGTGGGTCGTTCCATGTCAAATCGACCAAGAGTTGGAATCGAGCCCTCTCAATTTCGATGAAATTTTGTCAGAAGGTTTCGTTTTCAATAAAACGGAGTTCTACCAAAGGAAAATGATTAAAAAATTTTTTTTTTCAAAAGTTATTCAAAATTTAAAAATTGATAATTTTTTATATCTTTTAAGTTTATTTTTCAAATATCTCTATAGTTATATAGAGTTATATAGAGAAGACTATTGTAGTTACGAAAAATCGTTCCGAAATCGTTTTGAAGGGTATACTTTGGGCTGCGAAAAAAAAATATTCCGAATTTTTTTTTTTTTTGAAAAATGACGAATTTGAAGAATTTTGAATTTTCAAAAATCGTGAAAATTCAATTTTCATATTTTATGTTTGGTTCAATTTTTTTTTATAATACCTTGTACTGATCTCAAAAGATCCTGAAATTTTCAGAGAGGTGTTTTTTTTTCTTTCAAAAATATAAATGTCTGAATTTTTTAAAATCGTGCAAATCCACGATCAACATTAAATTTTTCGTTAATTTTTTTTCATATAATACCTTGTACTGATCTTAAAAAATCCTGACATTTTCAGGATGGTGTGTTGTTGTTTCGAAAATAAAATTTTTGGATTTTTGGTAAAATTTTTTTTTTTGTTTTTCCTCTAAGTTGAGTAAAGTTGAGCAATCATGTAATTCTGTAATTTTGAGCAGTACAAATTTCAATTAATGACAAATCAAAAAATAAAAAAATTTACCAAAATTCAAAAATTCATATTTTTGAAACAAAAACACACCATCCTGAAAATTTTAGGATCTTTAAAGATCAGTACAAAGTATTATATAAAAAAAATTGAACTAAAAATTTAATGTTGATCGTGGATTTGCACGATTTTTAAAAATTCAAAAATTTATATTTTCGAAAGGAAAAAAAACACCTCTCTGAAAATTTCAAGATCTTTTAAGATCAGTACAAGGTATTATTAAAAAAAATTGAACTAAAAATAAAATATGAAACTTGGATTTTTACGATTTTTGAAAATTCATAATTCTCTAAATTCATCATTTTTCAACATTTTTTTTGGGAATATTTTTTTTCGTAGCCCCAAGTATATTCTCCAAAACGAACTCAGAACGATTTTCCGTAACTATAATAGTTTTCAAGATATTTGAAAAATAAATTTGAAAGATTTGAAAAATTCTGAACATTTAAATTTTGAATAACTTTTGGAAAAAAAATTTTAATTTTTTTCCATTGGTAGAACTTCGTTTTCTTGAAAGCGAAAACTTCTGACCAAATTTCATCAAAATTGAAAGGAGTCGATTCCAATTCTTGGTCGATTTGACAAGGAATGACCCATGTATATTTGAATGCTATTTTAGTTTTTGGTAATTTTTTTAAATTTTTTGTTGGCCCTTGATCCATTGATAAGCTCGATTTTTCATTTTGGTACTTTTCCTTAAGTTACTTTTGGTACTTTTGTGTTTTCCTTAAGGTACTTTTGGTTAAGTTTTGTTTCTTTACATTTCGATTTGGGAATATTTGATTAGTTTTATTGTGTTTTTTGATATTTAATTTATGCTTTCCTTAAGAAGAAAGATTTGTTTTCATAAAGCTCATTTTTTTCGAAAATACATAATGTAATAAAAAAGATTTCAATTAGATTTGCAGAGAATAGGTCAAGTAGTTTACATCTTAAAAAAGTAAAAATTTTGAAAATTTAAAAAGCACGCTCGCAAAGGCCATATAATAGATTGATTGATTGTATTTTTTATTGTGCCTTGGGAGGCCTTCAGGCAACATAGAAATGTTTAAGAAAATATTAAATTATACAAGTTAAACATAAAATTAAAAAAAGAATAAACAAATGACAATAGTAATTAAAATCTGAAGAGTAATAGTTACATATCATAAATCATTCATCATATTATTACTTATTTGATTAGATAACTAAATAATGAGAAGGAGAAAAAATAAATAAAAAAATAAAAAACGAAAAATAAGGAAAAAACAAAAAATTGACTTTAATAATTGATTTAATGTTGCAGCCATAGATCTAAAATATTTTGTACAAATACTCCAGATAATCTGAATGACTGTTATTTAATTTCAAAAAATCGCCCTAAAATTTAATATTTTATAAAAATTGAAGTTTAAAAAAATGCTCGTGAATTCTTCGTTATAATTTTGCAATTAATACTTTTGGTGGCTTTCAACTATCAAATCAGTTTACTTTTGTTTTGCCGATCAAAAATAAACTGATTTGCCGACATTTTTCCGAATCTAAAACAAAAACCGGGGCACGATGGTCTCCATCTAAAAATGAATTTTTTTTTATCTTAATAAATTGTTTTCAACGATAAAAATCTTTTTCTTTTTGATGTTTCATTTTACCCCTGATTCAGTGCATTGGGCTTAAAATGGATGAATACATCAAATCCATCATAATTTAAAGAAAAACAAAAATTTTCTTACCTACTTTTTCAGGGTGGTCCATTATGCCCCAGATATCGCGGATCGGCCTAAAAATGATTCAATCCATGAAATTTAGAAATTTGATTAAACAACACATCAAATACAGAAAAAATTGTGAAAATTCGAATTTGCATATTGAATCCTAATTATTTACTACCATTTCACAAACCTTCCCGTATGAAAAAGTTAAAATTGAGAAAGCTCCCTGTTCCCAAATATTCTAAACTATTTGCAAATAGCAAAAAATTATTAGTATCCAATGTTCCAATTCTTAATTGAGCAATTTTTTTACTCAAATTCCAGTTTGCACGATTTTGTTTTGTTCAAGGTCATTTTTCTTTCCTGGTACACTCTCAAGGTCATTTTTCTTTTCTGGTACACCCTCAAGGTCATTTTTCTTTCCTGGTACACGCTTAAGGTCATTTTCTTTCCTGGTACACCCTCAAGGTCATTTCTTTCCTGGTACACCTTCAAGGTCATTTTTATTTCCTGGTACACGATTTTTGAGGCACTTTCAATTCCTCAAAAATACTGAAAGTATTTAGCCTTCATTCATCCACTAAAAATAGTCATTCTGTGTCAAGGTCAACGAACGGTTCAATTCACTCGCAAAAATGTTCAAGGTCACCGTTGTATTTCTCAGGAAGATTGAATTATCGTTTCCTTTTCTCTTCGCAGGATATAAGGTCGAAAAGGACACTTTCATATTTCTCAACAATTACGACCTCAATATGTCAAAAGATTTGTGGCAATCGCCGGAGAAATCCATCATAATTTAAAGAAAAACAAAAATTTTCTGACCTCTTTTTTCAGGGTGGTCCATTATGCCCCAGATATCGCGGATCGGCCTAAAAATGATTCAATCCATGAAATTTAGAAATTTGATTAGTCAACACATCAAATACAGAAAAAATTGTGAAAATTCGAATTTGCATATTGAATCCTAATTATTTACTACCATTTCACAAACCTTCCCGTATGAAAAAGTTAAAATTGAGAAAGCTCCCTGTTCCCAAATATTCTAAACTATTTGCAAATACCAAAAAATTATTAGTATCCAATGTTCAAATTCTTAATTGAGCAATTTTTTTACTCAAATCCCAGTTTGCACGATTTTGTTTTGTTCAAGGTCATTTTTCTTTCCTGGTACACTCTCAAGGTCATTTTTCTTTTCTGGTACACCCTCAAGGTCATTTTTCTTTCCTGGTACACCCTCAAGGTCATTTTCTTTCCTGGTACACCCTCAAGGTCATTTCTTTCCTGGTACACCTTCAAGGTCATTTTTATTTCCTGGTACACGATTTTTGAGGCACTTTCAATTCCTCAAAAATAATGAAAGTATTTAGCCTTCATTCATCCACTAAAAATAGAGTCATTCTGTGTCAAGGTCAACGAACGGTTCAATTCACTCGCAAAAATGTTCAAGGTCACCGTTGTATTTCTCAGGAAGATTGAATTATCGTTTCCTTTTCTCTTCGCAGGATACAAGGTCGAAAAGGACACTTTCATATTTCTCAACAATTACGACCTCAACATGTCAAAAGATTTGTGGCAATCGCCGGAGAAATCCGTCATAATTTAAAGAAAAACAAAAATTTTCTGACCTCCTTTTTCAGGGTGGTCCACTATGCCCCAGATATCGCGGATCGGCCTAAAAATGATTCAATCCATGAAATTTAAAAATTTGATTAGTCAACACATCAAATACAGAAAAAATTGTGAAAATTTGAATTTGCATATTGAATCCTAATTATTTACTACCATTTCACAAACCTTCCCGTATGACAAGGTTCAAATTGAGAAAGCTCCCTGTTCCCAAATATTCTAAACTATTTGCAAATAGCAAAAAATTATTAGTATCCAATGTTCAAATTCTTAATTGAGCAATTTTTTTACTCAAATTCCAGTTTGCACGATTTTGATTTGTTCAAGGTCATTTTTCTTTCCTGGTACACTCTCAAGGTCATTTTTCTTTTCTGGTACACCCTCAAGGTCGTTTTTCTTTCCTGGTACACCCTCAAGGTCATTTTCTTTCCTGGTACATTTTTATTTCCTGGTACACGATTTTTGAGGCACTTTCAATTCCTCAAAATACTGAAAGTATTTAGCCTTCATTCATCCACTAAAAATAGAGTCATTCTGTGTCAAGGTCAACGAACGGTTCAATTCACTCGCAAAAATGTTCAAGGTCACCGTTGTATTTCTCAGGAAGATTGAATTATCGTTTCCTTTTCTCTTCGCAGGATACAAGGTCGAAAAGGACACTTTCATATTTCTCAACAATTACGACCTCAACATGTCAAAAGATTTGTGGCAATCGCCGGAGAAATTTATGCCGGAGAGATTCATCGACGAGAATGGAAACATATCAAAGCCCGAACATTTTTTACCATTCGGCGGTGGACGAAGATCTTGCATGGGTTACAAGCTCGTCCAGTATCTTGGTTTCTCGATTATCGCGACGATCCTGAAGAACTTCACGATTTTGCCGAGTGGAAACGAGACTTACGAAGTACCGATTGGAAACCTCGCGCTACCGGAAGTGACCTTTGCATTTCGATTCGACAGGCGATAGGTTGCACATATAGATCATGTAACATTGTAGATCATGTAACATTTATAGATAGAACATGTAACATTCGTGAGAGAAAAAATTATCCGCTCTTTTTCCTTCTGTCTTCTTGTTGCTTCCTCATTTATCTTGATACGAAGCTGCGCAGAAGGGAGGAAAATAGGGGATGATTAATGAGAGAAACGAGAGGAGACCTGACGTTAAAGCTTTACCGACATTACTAGTTTTTTTAAGAGACTTAGCCAATTTTAATTTTTTTTTTTAATACAAAGTGATCACTCCGAAAATCCTGCCCTCTTTAAGGGGTAGGTTAACCCTCAGTGTTGCCATTTACACCGATCGAAAAAAAATAATGATTGTCTTCTAGCCTGGAGGGTTACGATTATTCCGAGCTTCGACTCTGTACATTTTTATTGTCATACGATTATTTTTTTTATTTAATGAAATGTTTTGAAAAAAATCGATTGGTAAACTCGACGCATTTCCACTGTACATCTATCTCTGTCTCTTATGTAATTTATTACTATCCAGATGATTATTATTACAGCTAAGTAGGTACATGTAGTTCCTTTTTTTTTTTTAATTGCCCATCGACTTTCTGGACGAAGATCGAACCTGGAGAAATGGGCAAAATCGATAATTGTGCAATTATATTTGAAGAAGAGGTGAAAAATCAATTTCTGGATTTTGGATTTGACTTTCAATGTTGATATTTTTAAATATCAATTTTACTGGTACTTACTATTTTGCCCATTTCTGTCTCCATAATCCGCCATATTTGTTGTATATTCATGGAAAAAAAATCCTTGTTTGTTATTTAATTGACCGTGATTGTTGCTATATTTGTTAATTTATTGTTTAAGCGGAGGTAATGTTTATTATAAAATTTTGTTTTGAAACACATAAAGAATAATGTTTTTTTTATTATTTTTGTCAATTAATTACCTTTCTTTTTTTTTTATGATTATATTTCAGCTTAGTTGCAAAATAGGAAAAACGTCCCCGATGATATATTCCCAATTGAATTGGGCAGCATGAATTTCATTTTCAATCAAATTACATATTTAATTACATATTATTTTGAGCCATGTAACCGAATTGGCTTCAATTGCTAATTATTTCGGTCATCGATCACCGAATGCATTTCGATTGCATGTAATTCAATTATCCATAATCGATTCTCAAAAAACTTGATGATTTTCATTTACACAGTGTTTACAACAGAGTTGCAAAAAATTCATTATTTTAATAATGCATTATCGATTTCATTAATGATTATTTTTTCACTTAAGAGGAGGCTAAATACCGACATTTTTCGTGCGAGTGCGAGAGAGAAAGGATGATAGGGGTCGTGTGAGAGCGAGAGAGAGGTCCGAATGTCGCCTTTAGCCTCCTCTTAAGGTGAGGCTAAATACCGACATTTTTCGTACGAGTGCGAAAAAGAGGATGATAGGGGTCGTGTGAGAGCGAGAGAGAGGATGTAATGTCGCCTTTAGCCTCCTCTTAAGAGGAGGCGAAATACCGACATTTTTCGTGCGAGTGCGAGAGAGAAAGGATGATAGGGGTCGTGTGAGAGCGAGGGAGAGGTCCGAATGTCGCCTTTAGCCTCCTTTTAAGAGGAGGCTAAATACCGACATTTTTCGTGCGAGTGCGAGAGAGAAAGGAAGATAGGGGTCGTGTGAGAGCGAGAGAGAGGTCCGAATGTGGCCTTTAGCCTCCTCTTAAGAGGAGGCTAAATACCGACATTTTTCGTGCAAGTGCGAGAGAGAGAGAGGATGATAGAGGTCGTGTGAGAGCGAGAGAGAGGATGTAATGTCGCCTTTAGCCTCCTCTTAAGAGGAGGCAAAATACCGACATTTTTCGTGCGAGTGCGAGAGAGAAAGGTGGATAGGGGTCGTGTGAGAGCGAGGGAGAGGTCCGAATGTCGCCTTTAGCCTCCTCTTAAGAGGAGGCTAAATACCGACATTTTGCGTGCGAGTGCGAGAGAGAGAGAGGATGATAGAGGTCGTGTGAGAGCGAGAGAGAGAGGATGTAATGTCGCCTTTAGCCTCCCTTAAGAGGAGGCGAAATACCGACATTTTTCGTGCGAGTGCGAGAGAGAAAGGATGATAGGGGTCGTGTGAGAGCGAGGGAGAGGTCCGAATGTCGCCTTTAGCCTCCTCTTAAGAGGAGGCTAAATACCGACATTTTTCGTGCGAGTGCGAGAGAGAAAGGATGATAGAGATCGTGTGCGAGCGAGAGAGAAGTCCGAATGTCGCCTTTAGCCTCCTCTTAAGAGGAGGCTAAATACCGACATTTTTCGTGCGAGTGCGAGAGAGAAAGGATGATAGAGATCGTGTGCGAGCGAGAGAGAAGTCCGAATGTCGCCTTTAGCCTCCTCTTAAGAGGAGGCTAAATGGCTACCTCGAAAATGGATTCCAAACTTGCTCTGGCACGAATGAATGAAAATCAATAAAATTTTGACAGTATCATCAGAATTATGGCACAAATAGAGCCCCACTAAATTTTTTTCGGAAAACGAAAGAAAAAATTACAGGTTCGATTATCATAAGAAATCTGTAATTGAAAATATTAAATTATAATGTTTTTACGGCATTTTGGCTAAAACCAAGAGTGGGGCTCCATAACCAACACCAAAGTACGAATATCGATACGTCTTTGACATTATTTTATGAAAAAACCGCGACGTAAGTTTGGAATCCAAATCACGAGATAAATGTTGATAAATTTCGTGTTTGATCGAAAAAAAAAATGGCGAAATTAAGTTCACAGAAATCCGAAAGAGGGCAGCCCCATGTTGAATTCCTATGAAATAAACATTACTTTCATCAGACTTCTATCCAAATTGACAAGTCAGTGGCAATTAACGAAAACGTTGATTTATGTCTCGCATTTGCATCTTGCAATTTATTCATCATCAATTCATAGATTTAATTGATATTCATCCACCGGTATTGGAAAAAATTTGAACAGCGATTTTGAGTCGACAATGTAGGGCTTCAGTAATAATGTCGATATTTAGCCTCGCCTTAAAATGCTTTTTTACTTTTTCAATTTAGACTTGCCAATCCTGAGATTAACTGTCAGCCATCGGACGAAACATCTTTGAAGACTCGACTTTGGCGGCTTATATAAATTATTCAAAGAATCAAAATAAAAAATAATGTTTTTTTTTTGTATTTTCGAAGGATGAAACAATGTTGTAAAAACAGTTGTATTGCCATATCTGATAAAGGAGCTAAGAAAAAAAATCATTAAAAATTGCTTTTTTGGCGTTTCAAAGTAAACTATAATAATACCATAATTGTGTACAAAAATGTAATTGCTGAATTGTGAAATTTGCACAATTCACAGCGTTTACGCTTTACTTGCGAAAACGAAGAGAGTCAATATTATCTGAACACACGTTAAAATTCGAACAAATTTTCTATAATATTTATATATTCTATATTAAACAGAAATTGCCAAATTTCAACAAAATAATTCAAATCATTTCCAGTTTATGAGAGATTTTTTATCAGACGATCTTAAAACTGACACACACATACAAACATACATTCATCCAGACATTTTTCTAAATACAATTTGTCTTTTTTTCGAAACACTTTGAACAACATTGACATGAAAATTAAAAAAAAAAAATCAATTATATAAAAAAATAACAAAGTTTTCTGACGACGTAAAATTGGTGAATTCTCAAAATAGTCCTCTTTTTCGAAAATTCAGCCTCAACAATGGCTGCATAAATTAGGCTAAAAAAAAAATAAAGCGTTTTAGGCATCGGCTGCTGCAAGATCCTTCATGGGAAACATGGCAACTTTTTCACTGGCATCTTGAGTCAGAGGCTTCTTCTTCTTGGCGAACAATTCGTCGATTTCGTGGAGGGTCTTGCCTTTGGTCTCAGGAAGGAAAATCATGACGAATATGGTGCCGATGAGGGAGATAATGGCGTAGAAACAAAAGACTCCGTGTTTTCCCATGAGTCGAAGCATATCCGGATAAGTCTTGACGGTAATGAAGCTGAAGGTATAGGCGATACTGGTGGTGGCGCCTGAAAGTATGTCCTTGACCTTGGCGGGAAAAATTTCGCCGACCATGGCGAAGGGAAGTACGAGGAAGCCAATGGTGCTCATGAAGATGAACATGAGGACGCAGATAACGGGAATGAAGCCACGATCGCCAAAATCGTAGCCACGATCGCTGGCGAAAAGATAAATGGACAATCCACCCATGAAAATGGTCATACCGACGCCGGAGAGTATCGATGGCAAACGACGGCCGAATTTTCGCGTCAAGGACGCCACGAGCAGCGAACCGCATAATCTTGTGAATCCGATCAAGATGGCGCCGAGATAAGCGTCCATGCGGACACCGGCCTCTTTGCTGATGTCAACGGCGTAATAAACAATGACGAATATGCCGGAAAATTGTTGAAAGAAGAAATAAGACAGAACAATGGCGAATGGGATTACGGAAGAGCGTCGTAAGAGGTGTTTCAGCATCGGCTTCTTCTTGGAATGCTGGGTGACCTTCAGCTCCGCCTCAAGGTCACGCGGGACCGGCGCTTCTGCCGGGATACCGCGAAATTTCTTCATTATCGACCGAGCCTCGTCGATGCGACCGGTCTCCTTCAACCATATAGGAGATTCCGGTATTACCAGTAGCGTGACCCCAATGGCGGCCGTTGGAAACAGAGAGCACAGAAGAGCTATTAGCCTCCAGTTGTCCTGCATGACAAATGTTAATGTTTTATTTTTTTTTTGTGGAGTTTGATTTAATTTTCTGAATTTATTGAGAAATATCAATATTCTTTTGCCACGTTGTTGTGGAGATTTTTTGGGAAATCGTATTTAATCATGAAAGTTAGTGTAAATTAAATATATGAGGCATTCCACTTAAAGTGAGCCACCCCATTTTTTGAAATGGCCAAAAATCGCATACAAATTTTTACCAAGCAGTGCTAACTATCAAGAAAATTTGGGATTTTTTTCAGATTTTTAAATTACATTTTTAAGCTGAAAAAAAATACACAAAATTTGTTTGTCCCATTTTGTAACTTGAAAATTATTCATCGTACGAAAAAAAGTACATTTAGGATTGACTAGATGCCATTTTCGGAGCAAATAATGTTTTGATTTATTTTCTTCTCAGAATTGACATCTTCGATTCGTCTGTAGTTTTAACAGTTTTTTACTCGATATATATGGGGCATTCCAAGTGAAAACGTGGGGTCATTTCCCTCGGGTCATCAGATCCTTGCATAACTTTTTTTACGCATTGATTCCACTTCAAAAACAACCTAAATTTTTTGAAGATTTTTCTGGCCACTCCTTCAGGTGGCGCGACGATCATTTTTGTGTAAAAAGGGCATAACTGAATAAACACCATTTTTAAAATTCTCCAATTTTTTGCACAGATTCTGGATAAAAAATAAGTAATTTCTAGCATGATTAGAAAGTGGGCCGTGGCTGCCTCATATTTTTTTTTAATAATTTTCTTTTTTCAGTATCCGAAATAAAATAAAAAAAATTAATTCCTAATACCTCTTACATGAGTAAAAAAATAAAATAAAAATAAAACATATCTCGGCAAATTTTGATATTTTGCATATTTTACAAAATAAATGAGAAAAATATTTCATTGAAAAAAACGATTTTTGTCATTTATTTTGTAAAATATGCAAAATATCAACATTTTCCAAGACATGTTTTATTTTTATTTTATTTTTTACTCTTGTAAGGGGTATTAAGAATCAATTTTTTTATTTCATTTTAAAAACTGAAAAAAAGTTAATTATTAAAAAAAATATGAGGCAGCCGCATCCCACTTTCTAATCATGATAGATATTACTTATTTATGACCCAGAATCTGTAGAAAAAATTGCAGAATTTTAAAATTGGTATCTTTATCAGTTATCCCTTTTTATTGAAGTCTTTTATTGAAAAAAAAAGATTTTTCTCATTTATTTGGAAAAATATGCAAAATATCAAAATTCGCTAAGATATGTTTTATTTTATTTTTTTACTCACGTAAGAGGTATTAGGAATCAATTTTCTTATTTTATTTTAGAAACTGAAAATACTTATTTTTGATCCAGAATCTGTGAAAAAAAATTGGAGAATTTTAAAAATTGTGTTTTTTCAGTTATCCCTTTTTTACACAAAAATGATCGTCGCGCCACCTGAAGGCTTGGCCAGAAAAATCTTTAAAAAAATTGGGCTGTTTTTAAAGTGAAATCAAAGCGAAAAAAAAGTTATGCAAGGATCTGATGACCCGAGGGGAATGACCCCACGTTTTCACTTGGAATGCCCCATGTACAGACTATAAAAAAATTGGCGTAGTGGAGAATCCATTATTTCAAATGAATTTTTATTGATACAATCTATTATTCATTTGGGATGATAAACGCATGGGAAGGAATGGATTCTCCACTGAGCCAATTTTTTTGTAGTCTGTAAATATATCAAGTAAAAAACTGTTTGAACTACAGACCAATCGAAGGTGTCCATACTGAGAAAAAAAATATCAAAACATTATTTGCTCCGAAAATGGCATATACAGCTTTTGGAGGAGTTCGTAAAAAATTTCAGTGAAAAGTACGTTGAAAATCCTAAATTTCATGTTGTATTTTTTTTTTCGTACGATGAATAATTTTCGAGTTACGAAATGGAGTTAAGAAAATTTGTTGTATTTTTTTCCGGCTAAAATATGTAATATAAAAATCTAAAAAAAATCACGAATTTTCTTGACGGTTAGAACTACTTTATAAAAATTTGTATGCGATTTTTGGTGATTTCAAAAAATGAGGTGGCCGACTTAACGTGGAATGCTTCATATACGTCACTTATATCTCATTTTCAGGAGAAAGGGCAACCTTTCTCTCGTGAATGTAACTTGGCTTCCTCGACTTTTGTTTCGATGTAAACAACGATTGTATTTCCATTACTGGAGTTCCGACTCACCTGGAGCATGTAACCAAATATATAGACGATTAAAATTCCAGCGGCGATGCTGATGCTGCTCCAAGTCACCAAAGTTCCTCGCCATTTTGGCGAAGCCACCTCGGCCGAATAAACAGTGGCTGGAACAGCCGCAAGACCGGTCGCTATTCCGCCGATAAATCGACCAACGACAATTTGGGTGTAGCTCGATGACATGTAAATTACGAGCCAACCGGCGAGCGAGAAACCGGAAGTAACGAGTAGACTCATCTTCCTTCCTCGTCTCATCACGAAACTGCATAAAAAGCAGCCCAAAGGTGTCCCGATTGCCGCTGCACTGGCTTTGATCGAACAGAAAATCAACATTGGCTCAAAAAATTTTGAATATTTTTTGAATTACGACCTGATACTAAATTTCTAATTTCTATCTAATCTCCAGGGTTACAAAATTTTTAATGAAAAAGTAATGCATTAACCATTACTTTTTTAATGGCTAATGAAAATTATTTTCATTAACCATTAAATTTTAATGGTTAATGGAAAATATTTCCATGAACCATTAAATTTTTATTTAATATTTATTCATTTATTGATTTTCTTTTATTCTTGAAAGTGCCAAAAAAGAAAGAAATAAATATATAAATAAATAAAAGAATAAATTAATTAATTTATTAATTAATTAATTGATAAGAACTTGCTAAAAAAAACACTTTTTTTGTTTTTTGTTTTAAGCAAGTTCTTATTTATTTATTAATTTGTTTATTAATGTATTTATTTATTTATTTATTTATTTATTTTTGCACTTTTAAGAATAAAAGAAAATAAATAAATGAATAAATAAATAAATAAAAATTTAATGGTTAATGAAAATAATTTCCATTAATCATTAAAATTTAATGGTTAATGGAAATAATTTTCATTAACCATTAAAATGCAAATGCATTACAAAAAGTAATGCATTACTTGCAACCCTGCTAATCTCTAATATCTATTGTCATATCTATCCAATCAAATAGCCAATTACATCTATATATAATCCAATATCTCATTTCTAATTATTTCCAACATCCTCTCGTGGCCAATTTAGTAAATAATGTTTTGTCAGGACTGTACATTTTAATTTTGGTGGATTAGCATTTTTTGAAATTGAACGGTCAATTGGACATGGGTCATGTCAAATCGACCAATAGTTTGAATCAACACCTTTCAATTCCGATGAAATTTGGTCGGAAGTTTTCTTTCATCATAAAACAAAGTTCTACCGAAGGAAGAAAATTAAAAAATTTTTTTCGAAAGTTATGTAAAATTAAAAATTTCATCATTTTTTCAATTTTTTAAGTTTATTTTTTCAAGATCTCGAAAACTATTATAGTTATGAAAAAAATGTTCTGGGTTCATCTTGAAGAATACACTAGGGGCTACGAAAAAAAAAAATATTCCGAAAGAAAATATTGAAAAATGATGAATTTAGAGAATTTTCAAAAATCGTGAAAATCCACGATCAACATCAAATTTTTTATGCAGTTTCTTTTATATAATACCTTGCACTGATCTTAAAATATCGTGAAATATTCAAAATTGCGTTTTTTGTTTTCTTTAAAATATGAATTTTTGAATTTTGGTAAAAAGAATTTTTTTTTTACCTTTAAAGTTGAGCCATCATAGAATTTTGTAACTTTGAGCAGTAAAAATTACATGATTGCTCAACTTTACTTAACTTAGAGGAAAAAAAATCTCTTTTTTACTAAAACTCACAAAGTCACATTTTTGAAAAAACAAAAAACGCTATTCTGAAAATGTCAGAATCTTTTAGGATTATATATAGCAGGGTATAGCAAGGATTACATATAGCAAGGTATTATATAACAAATTTGAACCAAAAAGTTAATGTTGATCGTGGATTTTCTCGTTTTTTTAAAATTCAAAATTCTCCAAATTCATCATTTAAAAAAAAAATTTCGGAATATTTTTTTTCTAGCCTCAAGTATACTCTTTAAGACGAACCCAGAACGATTCTTTCATGACTATAATAGTTTTCGAGATATTTAAAAAATAAACTTGAAAAATTTAAATAAATTGTGAAATCTTGAATTTTGCAAAATTTTTGAAAAACAAATTTTAATTTTTTTCCTCTGGTAGAACTTTATCTTATGATAAAAGAAAACTTCTGACCAAATTTCATCGAAATTGAAAGAGGTCGATTGCAACTATTGGTCGATTTGACATGGAATGACCCATATTTATTCTATTCAATTTGGTCCTAATTCGCTCAAACAGGAAAGAACAAAATTAAGGAAAAAAATAACGAAAGGAAAGGAATGGAAAAATTGGAAATTCGAATGGACCGGCCAAAATCTTTTTCGCTGGCTATAATAGCACAAAAATAGATCTTGCTCTATAACAAACCAAAGTTCAATAGAATCCGTTAGAACCTTCATGATTTCACTACGAAGTGCAAATAGTTGTGCCTGGGAGAGGGTTCCCGTAGTAAAAAACTCCATTCGTCGCCATTGAAAAATTCCCATTCATTCCCCATTGCCAAAATAACCAACGGAGATGAATGCCGAATTGCCTAAGGGGATTTTCGCCATTGAATTCCCCATTTGAAATCGAATGAGGATTTTCCAATGAGGATTGACTTCCCCATTTGTAGCGGAATGGGGATTATCTTATGGGGATTCAATGAAGAAAATCCCCATAGGCAATTCGGCATTCATCTCCATTGGTTTTTGTAGGCAATGGGGAATGAATGGCGATAATCAATGGAGATTCTTTCATATAGTAAAAAACTCCATTCGTCACCATTGAAAAATCGCCATTCATTCCCCATTGCCAAAATAACCAATGGAGATGAATGCCGAATTGCCCAAGGACATTTCCGCCATTGAAGTCCCCATTTGAAATCGAATAGGGATTTTCCAATGAGGATTCACTTCCCCATTTCAAACGGAATAGGGATTATCCCATGGGCATCAGTCGCCAAGAACTCCTTGCATGGATTTTTCGGACACCGACTTCTGCTAATATTCCGTGCTCACACTCGTCTAGATAAGCATACTCTTCGCATAATCCGTATGGGAGTTCAGCGGGTTGCCGTCCTGCGACATCTTGCGCCAAGTCTCGAAACTAACGCGACGCGGTTTCCAATGGACATCTTTGGGTAATGCTGATCATTCAGTTCATCCGCATTTACTTCCCAATGGACATCATTGGGTAAAGCTGATCATTTCGTTCATCAGCATTTGCCTTCCAATGGACACCATTGGGCAATGCTGATGGCTCGGTCCATCAGCATTTGTTTTCCAATGGGCATCATTGAGTAATGGTGATCATTCGGTTCATCCGCATTTGCTGTCCAATGGACGTCATTGGGCAATGGTGACTTTTCAATGGATATCCATTCACTGATCAATGGTCGTTCCTATACGCCATTGAAAAATGCGGAAATCTCAATGCGTCCCCATTCATTGTCCAATGGAGTCGTATGAGGACCATTGGTTGCCATTGGCGATTCAATGGAGTTTTTTACTACGGGATTGTTATTAATCATTCTTTTTTTTTTTACCTATCCACGATGCCTGATTGCCATCGATCTTGAGGTCACTGTTTGGCGATTGAAGTGTTGGAAGTACAACGGCACTGTAACCAAAACCCATTGCTGGACCGAATACGGACAAATTTGCCAGAGCACTCATGCACATCTGTAATGAAAAGAACAGGCCAATAATGAGTAGGGCTTGCAAAATTAGGGTTCCGCACCAATACTACAAAAAACCTGATTTTAGCTAAAATATTATTTTTCGTCAGCAATTGCGTTAGACTGTCAAAAAAATTGTTAATTTTCTGGTAATCTATAATTCAATATCTACTAACCCTATTAAAATCTAAATTTCGAACTGTATCATTAAGGCGAGGCTAAATACCGACATTATTACTGGAGCCCTACATTATCGACTCAAAATCGCTGTTCAAACTTTTTCCAATACCGGTGGATGAATATCAATTAAATTTATGAATTAATGATAAATGAATTGCAAAATGCAAATGCGAGACATAAATCAACGTTTTCGTTAATTGCCACTGACTTGTCAGACAGTTTGGATAGAAGTCTGATGAAAGTAATGTTATTTCATAGGAATTCCACATGGGGCTGCCCTCTTTCGGATTTCTGTGAACTCAATTCCGCCATTTTTTTTCGATAAATCACTAAATTTATCAACATTTATCTCGTGATTTGGATTCCAAACTTACGTCGCGGTTTTTTATAAAATAATTTCAAAGACGTATCGACATTCGTACTTTGGTGTTGATTATGGAACCCCACTCTTGGTTTTAGCCGAAATGCCGTAAAAACATTATAATTTAATATTTTCAATAACAGATTTTTTATGATAATCGGATCTGTAATTTTTTCTTTCGTTTTTGGAAATTTTTTTATTGATTTTCATCCATTCGTGCCAGAGCAAGTTTGGAATCCATTTTCGAGGTGCTAATGTCGGTATTTAGCCTCTCCTTAAGAGGAAACATTCGGACCTCTCTCTCGCTCTCACACGACCCCTATCATCCTTTCTCTCTCGCACTCGCACGAAAAATGTCGGTATTTAGCCTCCTCTTAAAACCACTGGACCAAAAATTATTTAAAAAATATTTTTGGAATCTTTGAAATTATACCTTACGCAACAATTAATTGAATTTGTTTTTTTTTTTTTAAGGCACGAAACCCTAAAAATTAAGACGCCTCGAGATAAGATAATATTAACCGTAATCGACATTTTTAAATGATAACCTTCCTCGACGAAATAAAAATGTTTAATGTAGAAGAAAAAAAAGAAATAAACAAAGTACTTTGTGAAATTCAAATGATGACTTTACATTTTTGGCAAATTCGGTTTGAAGTTTATTTTGTGCGTATATTTAAGAGGATGAGGACGCTTACATTTTGTGTTGAAAAAATTTGGTGTTTACTTCGGCTTACACAAATTTTGTAACATCAATATTTTTTTACATAAATTAATTTTACATAAATAAAGTTTACATAAATAAAATACGGTCCCAACAAAAAATTGTATTTGTATTTGTAAACAACAATTATCTATAATAATATTCCCCAAAAGTCGTTTAAGCAAATAATTATTTAACAATTTTCTGGTAAGTTCTTTTTTTTCTTGAACAAATCGAATGCGTTAATTTTTCCGAATGCATATAAATTTTTTCAGAATATTCTCTCCATTTTGAAATTGCCCTTTTGAAATTTTTAGAATGGCTGTATTTATGTATTTTTTGGCCCAGTGTCTTTGAAACTTTTCAAAGCTGACGATAAACCTGTGTGCAAAAACATATACAAAATTGGCCATTTTTTGTTTGGAATTCAGAATGTTTTTTATATTATTTAAAAATAGGGAGAAAATTCTGGAAATTCTGAAAATTTCTGAACAATTTATGAATAACTTTTGGGCAATATTATTGTTGATAATTGTTGTTTACATAACACATTCTTAAAATGTTGTCGAACTGCGATTTATAATTTTTTAAACCCGTAATTAAAATCCATTTAACGCAGATTCTGGAATGTTGGCCATTTTTTAATGGCATTTTTTTGCAGCACGATTTTACGTTTGTCGAAGTTGGACTGCAATATTATTTTACGTAAACGTTTGACGGGGTTGATCCAGCGTTACATAAACATACCTGTTAGCCGAGAAAGACCTTTGCAGAAATGCATCTGGGGCATTCCATGCCAAATCGACCAGCTTTGAACCCGACCCCTTTCGATTTGGCCGAAACTTTTTTATCTTTTTCTACCCTTTCAAAAACATTTTTCAGAATTTTTTCAAATTTTTTCACCCAGCCGATAAAAAGTTATGAATTTTTCATAAAAATTGGCTCTTTATTTTTTAAATATCTATCACTTTTTCGAAAAATTGACTTATCGGGACGTTTTTTTTTTAATTTTTTTTTTAAATGCACTTTTTAGAAAAAAATAGAAAAAAATTATTTGTACCGATGTCCACCGTTTTTTTTCGAATTTTCGGAAAAAAATTAAAATTTCTCGATGATTGTCATTTAAAATTTTTTTTTCTTTTCTTTGATAGAAATTTCGACATTTTCTGCAAATCCTCTAAAATTTTCAGAGTGGGATTTTGTCGTTTTCTATTTTTTTTTTCAATTTAAAAAAATTATTTTTTTTAAACTCAGCTTATTCCTCATAATACGACTCTGGGGATTTTTGAGGATGTTGAGAGGACCTCAAAAGTTCGAAAAAAATATATATATATAAATGAAATTGAAAGTGATAATCATCGGAAAAAAAAAATTATGTTTCAAATATCTATAACTTTTTCAAGAATTGTCTTATCGGGACGTTTCTTTTTTTGAAAATGTTTGTTTTTCAATGTACTTTTCAGAAAAAAATAGAAAAAAATTATTTGAGCCGATCTTCAACTTTTTTTTTTGAATGTTCGGGAAAAAACTAAAATTTCTCGATGATTGTCATTTTTAATTTTTGTTTTCTTTTTTTTTATAGAAGCTTTGACATTTTCTGCAAATTCTCTGAAATTTTCAGAGTGGGATATGAGAAATAAGCTGAGTTGAAAAAAAAAATTTATTGAAAAAAAAATAGAAAGCCAAAAAATCTCATTCTGAAAATTTCAAATAAAAAAAAAAAAATAGAAAACGAAAAAATTCCACTCTGAAAACTTTAGAGAATTTGCAGAAAATGTCAAAGTTTCTATAAAAAAAAAGAAAAAAAATTAAAAATGACAATCATCGAGAAATTTTTGTTTTTTTCCGAAAATTCGAAACAAACGTTGAAAATCGGCGCGAATAATTTTTTTCTATTTTTTTCTGAAAAGTACATTTAAAAACTAAAAACTAAAAAATTGGCTTTGTATTTGAAAAATACAAAGCCAATTTTTCTGAAGAATGCATAACTTTTTATCGGTTGGGTGAAAAAAATTGAAAAAATTCTGAAAAACGTTTTTAAAAGGGTAGAAAAAGATAAAAAAGTTTTAGCCAAATCGGAAGGGGTTGGGTCGGTCAAAAGTGGTCGATTTGGCGTGGAATGCCCCATTCGTATACGTACGAAAGCGAGGAAACGAGAGAATACAAGAATTGAGAAGAAGAAGAAGAAGAAAAAGAAGAAAAAATGAACAGTTGATTACATAATGTGAGAGGCGTAAAATATGAAATCGCGAAATTTATATCCAAGCTCGATTACCGGACTGTGGAATAATGTGATTTGTATGATACATATTATGGACAGATTATTCTTTCCGAGGCCTATAATCACGTTCTTATATTTCTAATCTCAGCTGGAAGGATGTAACGCACTTGCTTCTATGCGCAGCAATTTTTTTTATTGGAAACATGTCTGATCGTTCAATGGATTATTTTTTAATTTTTGTATTTTCAGTTGCACAAAGTATCGCTCTGTTTGAAAAATCAATCTGCAAACTCTGCGGGTAATGACGTCGAAATTTCATGCGCATCCCTGAACTTTTGATAACTCGTGAATCGTGTATTTCGAAATTAGTTTTCAACCATTAAACAGTTGTTTTTTGCTCGGAATTTTAAGTTCTTAAGATCTATCTTAAGATAAACTTTCCATTGAATTCAAGTTGGAACTTAAGATCGAACTTAAGTTCCAATTTAAGATGTATCTTAAGTTTGAACTCATCTGTCATTATAAGTTCAAACTTAAGTTCAAACTTCAGTGCGAACTTCAGATCGATCTTAAGTTCAAACCTAAACTTGGTTTGAAGTTTGATCTTAAGATCCATCTTAAGTTTAAGCTAAATCTGGATCTTAAGTTCCAACTTCGAACTAAATTTAAGTTTGAACTTAAGTATGAACTTATAATGACACTTAAGTTCAAACTTAAGATTCATCTTAAGATTCAACTTAAGTTCGATCTTAAGTTCCAACTCGAGTTCAATGGAAAGTTTGATCTTGAGTTCGATCTCAAGATCGATCCTAAGATAGATCTTAGGAACATAAAATTCGGGCCTTAGAGTGTTTGTCGTCTTTTGGTATTGTCGAAATTATGGGACAGAAAGCAGATTTTAAAATAACCTTTCACAATGGTTAAGCATTTTCAAAATGGCGCCAATTTGGCTTTCGCATTAGAAGTTGAATAACGCCGTCAAAAAAAAAAAAATTTAATTTAAAAAAAAATATTTTCACGGGAAAACATTCAGCTTTGTGCCTCTTTTTTAAAATATTTTTTATAATTTTTTTTAACCCAGTAGGCACTTTTAAACGTGACTGTTTTTTGGTCTTTTTTCGATCATCGCGAATTGGGCACACAACTTACATTTTTTTTTGTTTTTTTTGTACGGTACATGTGAAGGGATTAGCGGATGCTCCATTTTTGTTTTTTCAAAATTTTCGTGCCATTTTTTCCCGCAAAATTATTGCACTTTTGGCTAAAAAAGACAAATTTTGAATGATGCAACGTTAATAAAAAAAACTATAGAGTTTATGAGAAATGTTAAGCGATGGCGATTAATTGTCTTTTCTGAATATCAAATTCATACGATTATGAATAAATAAAATAATTTTTTTAACCCCTCAGATGTGTCATGTAACCTCCATTGAAAGTGATCTCGAAGTCTCTTATCTATAGAGAAGCCACACATTCAATGAGACTTAGTTTATTTTCGCTTTATAGTAATTAAAACGACATCTGTCTGGCATTAATTAATCTGATTGCCATTGACGGTGTCATTAATATCACTAATGAGCCCAAGGGCTTATAATTGGAACGCGTCTGTGATCTTAAAAAGTTTCATTGAAATTTTTAAAAAGTCACTTTTGGTATTTTTACTTGGAATATAACGTTCTAAGGTTATTTTATTAACGTTCTAAATAGATTCGACTAAAAGCTCAGTATATGACTCATGTTTGTGCTCTACTTAAAGTTTTGAATGTTTTTTTTTTTCAAGAAGGCATTTTCCAAATCCTTTTTCAATCCTTTGAGGAAATGGGGCCACTACTCACTAATAAAATCAGTGTCTTGTTTGGAAATCTATTCAATAAACATTTATTTATGAATCGCCAATAACGAAGCATATTTCAAACTGTGAAATGTGTCCTGAATCAGGATCAGCTGTTTTTCGCTAATTTTTAACGAATCTTTTTTGAAATTTTTTTTTCTGTACTCTTGATTAGTACATAATGATAATAATTCCCATTTTTCGTTAAATTTCGGTCACTTCGGCTGTTCCGGATTAATGAATGGTTGTAATTTTTCATTGACGATAAATGATCGAAGTCTAGAAGGCAAACCGACAGCGAATCTTTAAAAAAATAAAATTTGCCCTGAATTAACGTAACCAAACGAAAATTGCGGATCTTGGATAATAATTTAAAAAAAAATACAGCTCTTTTTCGCAAAAACAGTCGATATTTAAAAAAATTTTTTGCAATCAATATTTTCCTTCATCAAAAATGCAGGATGTAATGCATACTATAGTCATTATTATTTATTAGTCTGATATTATTATTAAATACGATTAGTCATTGTTTATTGATTTATAAATATTTGTGGAAACGATTTTCAAAATTTAGCACTGTTTACTTTTTTTTTCTAATTCTTTTTAACCAAAATCGACTTTTCATTTTGGGCTGTGCTTGTTTGTACTTGAATCAATATTTTGAAAAATCCTTTTTTCAAGAACTAAATCATCAGTTACAAAATCTAAATCCTTTTGAATTTTTTATTCCAAATTATCCATATCAAAAACGATTGTATCTGAGGTATTCGTCAATATATTAGCATGAAAAAAATATCAAAGATGCTCGAAAATATGCTCTTTCGAGTGTGACAAATTTATGCAAAAAAACTTCAGAGGTAATCGCAACAAAAAGTTCCAACGTTTTTTTGGCTATCAAGTAGACGTTCTACCCCCTTAAGGATGCATTGCCTATACAGTCCTAGCAAAAAATAGTACATATGTGATTGAAGTATCCGACTTCGTAATACAATGAAAATCTGAAACAACAATTATCAATAATAATATCGTCCAAAAGTTATTAACAAATTGTTCAAACGAATAATGATTCAACCATTTTTCAGTAAGTTCATTCTTTTCTTAAACAAATCGAATGAGTCACTTTTTCTGAACGCACATGCATTTTTTCATAATTCCCGTAGTAAAAAACTCCATTCGTCGCCATTGAAAAATCCCCATTCATTCCCCATTGCCAAAATAACCAACGGAGATGAATGCCGAATTGCCTAAGGGGATTTTTGCCATTGAATTCCCCATTTGAAATCGAATGAGGATTTTCCAATGAGGATTGACTTCCCCATTTGTAGCGGAATGGGGATTATCTTATGGGGATTCAATGAAGAAAATCCCCATAGGCAATTCGGCATTCATGTCCATTGGTTTTTGTAGGCAATGGGGAATGAATGGCGATAATCAATGGAGATTCTTTCATATAGTAAAAAACTCCATTCGTCACCATTGAAAAATCGCCATTCATTCCCCATTGCCAAAATAACTAATGGAGATGAATGCCGAATTGCCCAAGGACATTTTCGCCATTGAAGTCCCCATTTGAAATCGAATAGGGATTTTCCAATGAGGATTGACTTCCCCATTTCAAACGGAATAGGGATTATCCCATGGGCATCAGTCCGCAAGAACTCCTTGCATGGATTTTTTGGACACCGACTTCTGCTAATATTCCGTGCTCACACTCGTCTAGATAAGCATACTCTTCGCATAATCCGTATGGGAGTTCAGCGGGTTGCCGTCCTGCGACATCTCGTGCCAAGTCTTGGAAATAACGCGACGCGGTTTCCAATGGACATCTTTGGGTAATGCTGATCATTCAGTTCATCCGCATTTACTTCCCAATGGACATCATTGGGTAAAGCTGATCATTTCGTTCATCAGCATTTGCCTTCCAATGGACACCATTGGGCAATGCTGATGGCTCGGTCCATCAGCATTTGTTTTCCAATGGGCATCATTGAGTAATGGTGATCACTCGGTTCATCCGCATTTGCTGTCCAATGGACGTTATTGGGCAATGGTGACTTTTCAATGGGTATCCATTCACTGATCAATGGTCGTTCCTATACGCCATTGAAAAATGCGGAAATCTTAATGGGTCTCCATTCATTGTCCAATGGAGTCGTATGAGGACCATTGGTTGCCATTGGCGATTCAATGGAGTTTTTTACTATGGGTTTTCTCTCGATTTTGAAATATTATAAAAATTTTGCATACAGGTTTATCGTCAGCTTGGAAAAGTTTCAAAGACACTAGACCAAAAAATACATAAATAAAATACAGCTGTTCTAAAAATGTCCTACGGGAATTTCAAAATAGAGAGAAAATTCTGAAAAAATTCATTTGCTTTCTGAAAAATTAACGTATTCGATTTGTTGAGAAAAAAAGGAACTTACCGAAAAATTGTTGAATAATTATTTGCTTAAACAATGTATTAATAACTTTTGGGCAATATTATTATTGATAATTGTTGTTGATGGCATGCGAAATATTGCGTAATTTTTGCCAAATTTTTATTGTATCGCGAAGTACGGAAACTTCAATCAAATCTAATTTTTGGCTGGGACTGTACAGGCAAATACATCCTTAAAAGAGGACAAGCAAATAATCTTAGAAAAATGAGAAACCTGCGGGAATGTCTATGTCCCTCCTAACTCCACCAGTTCAATCTTTTATGCGTCTCTCGCCTTATTCTCATAAATTCTTATCGTAAATCACATTCTTCGCCCTCTTTATATCGTATCGTCTGATAAAACAGACTGAAAAAAATGTATCCCAGCCTCTCGGAGGCAAATGAAGACGGCCAAAGATCTCTGAATACACGTCGCGTTCCATTCGACGTGCATATTAATTTATTCACAAGTGACTTTATATATTCTCTTGGCTCCGAAATGCTTCAATTATGTGATTGGTAAATGGATAATTATAGAGATGAAACGAGATTACGTGGAAATTCAATCTTTCGTTTTTCTTATTACTGATGTTTCGAGACATATCAAAGATAATTGCGAATTACACTGCGACCTCGATTCTCGCCACCTCGATCTTTGCAATTGCAGCGTAGTGGGAGAAGCGCCCAGCCAATCGCGTCAGGCCGCCGTCAGCCACCAGCGGCGCAGAGACGGTTCTGTGCAACGTGCGCAACCCCACTTCTTGCAAGAGGCGGTTCCGCACAATTTCCATTATCGAGGTCGCAGTGTAATACTAAAATAATCCATGTGTTGCGGTCTTAATTGAAGCATGAGCTATCGCTTGTTTCAAAGACACTTATTAATACCATCATCGTGACACCTGAGCGAATAATAGATAATGCATAGCTAAACAAATATACTTCTCCGCTGTGTCGTCCCGCCTTATAAATAGGGGAGGGTGGGGAAAGACGGCCCACCCCCCTAAAAAATGTTGGTAAAAAATAATTGTTTTCTCGTCAAAATATCGTCAATTTAGTGTATTATTATTATTTGATACCTGGGGCATAATGGACCACCCTACAAAATTAGTTTAGAATTTTTTTTTCTTCAAATTATGATGAATTTGATGTATTTATTTATTTTTAGGCCGATGCACTACATTCGGAGTAAAATGGACCATCAACGAAATTTGTAAAAAATTTATTTTTAACAAAATTGGAAAATTTTCAAAAGAAAACAAAGTTATTTATTGTCTAAAAAAGTTAAAAAAAATGTTATTTGATTAATAAAAATAATAGTTGAGAAATGTAGAAGTTATTCATTATTTAACAAATTTTTAATTCATGTAATATTTTTTTATGTTAAACAAATGAACTATAACATTAATGATGATTTATGGAAAACAATTTTTTAAGATATAAGAAGAAAATTTTTTTTATCATTTTTTGGAGGGGGGCCGTCGTGCCCCACCTTTACCTATATATGAATATGTCTCACGATAAATCCTTTCATATCGCCATTTTTTCTTTCACTTAACGCTAGAATATGAAGAGCAACGTACTTGATAAATCATTCCCTTCTTTCTCTGTCGTTTTCTCTCTTCGGGACTCCTCCCGTCGATCTGAAAAAATAAAATAATCATGTAATCAAATTCGAAAAATCGAAATTTTTGTCTTCGTGTATTTTAAACCCTTTTTAATTCTCTTTTTTTTATTGCTAAATATTTTACCCGTTATTTTAGATACACATAGCTAAATGCCTAACTTCCAAAACATTCAATTTTTTAATAATAAATGAATTTGTTTAAACAATTTATTTTCAAAAAAAATCGATTTCGAAGACCTTTTTGTTCACAAGTCCGTCATTTCGTTTTTTTTCCAAATATGCATATTATAGATTATTTCGTTAGAATTAAGCTCAAAAAACAATAACTTCTTTGGATTGTTTATTTCAGATGATTACGAAAGGCTGTGTGCTTCCCCGAAACATGTGACCTTTTTTTCGAGGACTCCACTTTGACGTAAAAAATCATAAACAAAATCATGTAAAATTGAGTGAACAAAAATTTTTTAGTGATCTTCAAGATACAAATAACAACATGTAAAAATTTAAAAACGGTCGCATTTTATTTTGTTATTTAAAAAAATTAATGAACAAACGTCGACAAACTGCTACCTTAACAAAGACAGTTGAGACTAAATTTTCAAAGAATCTTTTCGGAGAATTGGTTTTGAAAAAGTTCTGAAATTTTCAAAAAAAAAGCTTGTGATTGCTTTAACATTCATAAGCTTGCCACTTTTAATCTGTATTATTTTACATAAATGCACTTCGTCACACAAATGAAAAGCATTTAATTTTTAAAAAATCTCCAAATTTCAATTTGATCGAAGAGGTACTTCATATTAAAAAGTAAATAAAAACCCATTTTTCAATGTAAACATTTTTTATTTTTTCAAATATGAAGTACCTCTTTTTTCAAATATGAAGTACCTACATAGTATGTAGATATTTTATATCACGAGGTGCAATATGGACGTTTTCACGTCCGCTTGCGGACGTAAAAGCGTTCATTATTGTACTGAGTGATATAAAATTATTTTCATAATTGTGCCAAAACGTTATCCTAGAGAAAAAATAATAATTACCGAAAAAATTAACTGTTTTCATTAGTTATTATGAAGATAATGAGCTGTAATTTTTTCTAAAAATAGCCTTTATGAGCTTTTGTAACGTGTCCAAATTTCATTCAAATCGGTTGTTCTTCCATAAAAATGAAGTTAGATCGTCTTGCATGACGTGTTATTTTTAATTAAAAAAAAAAAAAAAAATTACCTCGCGTTTTTTCATCAAACGGAAGCTTTTTAGGGGGCGTCGCAAAAAATAAAATTTTTAACGACCACTCTAATGTATATTTATATTCATAAATCGGCGTTTTGACGCTGACTCAATAATCCCCTTAAGCGTCTTTTATGAGGAAGTCATGATTCAACTGATCAAAAAATGTTCTTTAGGGAGGTTCGATGAAAGAAAAAAAAGAAAGCCATGCTTGAATTTCTAACGCGATATTTTTTCTCTCTCTCTTTTAATTTGACATTAAATTCGTTTCTGCTGCTCTCTAACCTCGATAAAATATTTCAATTCCCTATCACAATGATTTCCATAATCATGCTGACTGAAGGACATTTCGAGTGACTCGAAGATTATTATTGCATCAAACATATGACGAGCGGTCGTGGGCTTAAAAAAAAAAAGAAAAACAACAATTCACAGAAATATCTGAATTATCGGCACGATTAATTGTATTTCGTTGACAGAGATGACAGTATAATATTCTTCGACGATAACGAAAATCTTCTTTAACAGTGTTAAACCCAAGTTTATAAAGTAAATAAAAAAAAAAATATCAGTGTGATAAAAAATATTCCCTGTAAATCCAAAAAAAAAAATAAAAAAAAATTCTTCAATCTTACCTTTATATCCACGGTTTCGTTCTGTTCGTTCATCATGATTGATTGATTTATCGAGAAAAAAATTGATCTTCCGCCAAGATTTTCGATAAATTGGGTGATTTTTATCGGTTATTGCTTTTCTTCTACGGGTGCAAGGTCGAAAAAAAAAATATGACGGATTCGTTTCCAACTTCCAGAGTATCGATTAGATTAGATTAAATTTGAATTTTTAAACGCAGGTACGATTTTCAAAAATTCGAGACTTTTGTCTCCTCGGTCACACTTTTATTAACGATTGTTGAATTTTCGGAGCATCCCTTGTTATGATCAACATTACTTTTCTTATTATTATTATTATTATTATTATTATTATTATTAATCGTCACGCGTGCTCCGGAGGATGATAAGCTCGGATGGTAAAACAGAAAAAAATGTTTTTTGGGTCTATTTGACAAATGGATCCTGGCGTGGATTTTCCTTGCTCGCGAGACCTTGACTGAATGAAAACTAGTTGGTTACTTTCGTTGGAACCTCGGTGAGAGTAGATAAGAATGTATGTCGTCCGGAGTCAAGAGGGAATAAAAAAAAAAATCTCCGTGGGATTTTCTGTGCACACATCGATGAGAAAAGTTGGGCGAGAAAGGGGCCGAAAATTCGAGACAGACTCACGATGGACACGAATTAATCTCCAGTGATTGTTTTCATAATAATCGGTAATTCGACAGAAATTTTTTTTTTTATCTCAATTAGATTTTTATTCCTCGGTTGCTCAATATTTAAATTCGAATTTTAGTCTTCGAGTGCTCTTTGGTTTATTTTATTTCCTAATTTTTTAATAAATACTTATCGAACATTTGGATAATTTATTTTCGTTTTTTAAAATTAGTTGCAGTTTTATTGATTAATTATTAAAAATCGATTTCTCCTACGTGTAACAAACACGTTGTAACAATGAGAGACATTCGACTGGACTTGTATCTCACGCTGTGGCAAGACATCTGTCCTGTCGCAATTTTTTGGTCCCACTGACTGCTAATCGTCGTATTATAATATTATGAGGCGCCGATAATAAAAAACACGCAAGAAAGTTCGTTCTCGATTTATCCTCTCGCGCGGGGTATAAAACCGATAGAAGCATAAAAATCAACGAATAGGAGTCAAAAGATCCCCACAAAAGTCACTCTCGTACACTCCGTGCGATAGTATTGCTCAACATATTATCAGAAAGCATGTGTATATACATATATATCCATATATGGGTCATTCCATGTCAAATCGACCAATAGTTGGAATCAATCCCTTTCAATTTCGACAAAATGTCGTCAGAAGTTTTCTTTTATCATAAAACCAAGTTCTACCAAAGGAAAAAAAATGTAAAATTTTTTTTCGAAAGTTATGCAAAATTCAAAGTTTCACCAGTTTTTCAATTTTTTTTTGTTTATTTTTTTAATATCTCGAAAACTATTATAGTAACGAACAGGGTTGCAAGTGATGCATTACTTTTTGTAATGCATTTGCATTTTAATTGTTAATGAAAATTATTTCTATTAACCATTGAATTTTTATTTATTTTCTTTTATTCTTGAAAGTGTCAAAAAAATAAATAAATACATTAATAAATAAGTAAATAAGTAAATAAATAAGAACTAGCTTTAAAAAAAAAGTTTTTTTTTTTAAGCAAGTTCTTATTTATTTATTAATTTATTAATTTATTAATTTATTAATGTATTTATTTATTTATTTATTTATTCATTTACTTATTTATTTATTTCTTTATTTCTTTGCTTATTTATTTATTTATTTACTTATTTATTTCTTTATTTTTTCTTTTTTGGCACTTTCAAGAATAAAAGAAAATAAATAAATGAATAACTAAGTAAATAAAAATTTATTGGTTGATGGAAATATTTTCCATTAACCATTAAAATTTAATGGTTAATGGAAATAATTTTCATTAGCCATTAAAAAAGTAATGGTTAATGCATTACTATTTCATTAAAAATTTTGCAACCCTGGTTACGAAAAAATCGTTCTGAATTCGTCTGCAATAGTGGCTACGAAAAAAAAAAATTTAGAAATTTTTGTTTGGAAAATGATGATTTTGGAGAATTTTGAATTTTCAAAAATCGTGGAAAACCACGATCAACAATTTCAGGATCTTTTGAGATTAGTACAAGGTATTATATATAAAAAATTGAACTGAAAATTTAATGTCGATCGCGGATTTTCTCAATTTTTTTAAATTAAAAATTTTTCGAATTCACCATTTTTCGAACAAAAATTCCGGAATATTTTTTTTCATTAGCCCCAAGTATACTCTTTAAGACGTTTTCGAGATATTTAAAAAATAAACTTGAAAAATTGAAAAAATGGTGAAAGTTTGAATTTTCGAAAGAAAAAATTTCAATTTTTTTCCTTTCGTAGAACTTTGTTTTATATATGATAAAAGAAAACTTCTGACAAAATTTTATCGCAATTGAAAGGGGTCGATTCCAACTATTGGTCGATTTGATATGGCATGACCCATATCTATCTATCTAATATCTATAGATATATATGTATAGATTATATTTTGAGATGGAGAAGGGGACACACGTAAAAGATTGTCTGCTGAATATTATATATACCAAAAATAATATATAGGTTATAGCTGCAGCTGTCAAGGAAAAAATTAATTATGTCGAATTAAAGATTCAGTCATGAATCAAGCATTTTTTGGATTTCCTTCTCAAAACAAACAAGGTCAAGGTGTTGTTTTTTTTTTAATTTTAGAAATAAAAGTTTCAAAGACGAAGAACAATTTGGTACTAAGGAAAATAATTGCTTCCTTTTCATTCAAGTATCAATTAAAAAAAAAAAAATTTATTCAAAGGTATCCCTAATATATACTCTGAATATAAAAGTCGAAAAAACCATTTTTTCAATTTTTTTTCAATGTAAGTCATTTTTTGAATGTTACAAAATTGAATGTTACAAAATTTCTGAAAATAATCGCTTCTTTTTCATTAAATTATCAATTTAAAAAAATAATTTTATCCAAAGAATTGTACCCTAAAAATAAAAGTAAAAAAATCCATTTTGTCAAAAAAATTTTTTAACGTAAATCATTTTATGAATGTTAAAAAAATTGAAGACGAACAGTCCAAAATTTACAGAGCTACGAGAGAAAATTTGAGGTTTGAACGTTCAAAAATTTGAAAATTTCACTATTTAAATCTTGAAACAATTTGAAACGTTTAAACTTGAAACGCGTTTTTTTCGTAACTTTGTTTTCAAAATCGGTAAATAAAATATTTCAAAAAAAAAACTGCATTGATATTTCAGAAATTTTATAAGATTTTTCTAAACATAGAAATTTCCCTAAACATGGTTTATTGCAGTTTTTTTTTTTTGGTATTTCATCGAAGAATTTTTTTCATATGGACTTTCGATCTGACAGATGATGGATACCCATTTTTCACAAAAATCAATACTTTTACTTTGAAGACATTTTTTTACTTTTCGCATTTCGAAAATTTCTTCGATTAATAATATGAAATAAATCTTCCTTAAAAACGTGAAAATTTGAATCTTGAAACAATTTGAAATTTTTGAAACTTGAAACGCGTTTTCTTTCTATACGTTTTCAAAATCTGTAAATAAGATATTTAAAAAACACACAGAATTGTAGAGGATCAAAAATTTTACAGGATTTTTTTGAACATAGAAATTTTTCTAAACATGTTATTTGATCAAAGAATTTTTTTTCATATGAACTTTCAATTTGACAAACAATGGATACCCATTTTTTCACAAAAATCAAGACTTATACTTTAAAAACATTTTTTTTTATTTCGTATTTTAAAGATTTCTTCGATTAATAATATACAATAAATCTTCCTGAAGATCACCTGTGGCTTCGTTATAATTATGAACTTCTACAAAAAAAAAATCCAATTTTGTTTCAGATTTGATTTTGTGAAATAACTAACTTCTTTAAAAATAGTCTTATGATTCTCTCACAATTCTTCTGAAAAATCGCACAAATATTTTTTTTCTTTCGCCCGAGTAGATATAACTTTTTTGATATATTTTCCAAAATTGTGCAATCAACACTAAAAATGTACAATAATTTTTTTTATCAAGCCCGCAATGACCCCTAAAGCACATAACATTACCGCAATGTTGTCATATTGCACGTGCAATGATATATTGCAGATATGTTATGGAACATTACTACGCAACATTGCACTAAAACTTCTCAGCAATGTTTCGGGAATGTTCCTAAGCAACATTCCTGCAATATTTTGTTGAAACGTTGCGAGTGAATTGCAGCAATATTGGTCAGATGGAACTTCAAATTTTATAACTACACAAGCGTAATAAATATGAAAAAGATCAATTGAAAAAGATCAATTAAAAAAGATCTATTCATTTATTCCTTATAAAATATCAATAACGATTAATTTCACGTCATTTTCTTTTTTTTCATATTTCTTTTCAAAATTTTGTTGTGCTTTTGAGATTAATAAGACATGTGATATTAATATAATTAAGACATTGTGATATTCGTATTGAAAAAAATGTTCAATATCAAAAAAATTATAAAACCAAAATGTATTTATAATTTCTGAATGATTCTTAATTATTCGTAAAATATGACTATATACTGTAACGGGACGACCGGGGGCCTGCCATGATCTCGGCACTTCGCCCGAGATCCGTTAGGTGGCGGTGGTCGGTGGGCGCTCTCGCGCTGGCGAGAGCGCCATCGAGCACCGATAAAGGTCCGGTGTATTACCAGCATCGGGGTCCTCAATTAACAATCGATTATTGGAATATTTACCCGCGCTCTGTGGTCGCGGTCATATGGACTTGAAACTACATATTTTTATATTATGCAATAATTCAAATGATAAAGTTTCCATTGCAGGTAATATTCTTTAAATATTGAATGTCTAATACGAGTGATATTGCTAGAACATTGCATAATGATTGCTCGTAATATTCTAGAAATATTGAATGTCCAATACGAGTGATATTGCTGGAATATTATTGCATATTGATTGGATGCAATATTTCTGGAATATTGCGGAACATTGCAGCAAAATTTCACTCGTCGGACAAATTGTGACAAATTGTCATTCACGTGAAGTCGTGCCTCGAGATAACACTTCACGATGAAGCTTGGGCTCCAGCAAGTCCTTGTGCCAATAAGACTTGATCCCTGAATATTTATTTTACAATTTTTTTTTCTCATCACAAAATAGTACATTACGTCACGAGGATGTACGATATTTTATATCACGAGGTGCAATATGGACATTTTCACGTCCGCTTGCGGACGTAAAAGGGTCCATTATTGTACTGAGTGATATAAATAAATTTTCTAGTGCACAGTGACGTAAAATATTCCTGCGATTTGAGTGAAACATTGGAAAAGTGTGATATCAATACACACACACACACACACACACACACACACACACACACACACACACATATATTTACACGTGAAAAGACAAACGTATCTAAGTCTCATAATCCTCTTTAAAGTCGCAAGTGTTGAGTAAGTCTATTGCATATGTACATCTTTATTTTATATACTCGCTGTCCCGATATTTCTGCGTTAATCCCGCGCTCTTTTGTCGCTGTCTTTTGTCTGTCGGATGGGAAAAAATAAAAAATAAAATAGAGTACGAGAGAGCACGAATGAGACGAGAATATCACTGCGGTGAGTTGATTGTTACGCAATAAACGAGAAAAATGTGTATTTAATAACAGAGCACGAGGGCATGTGTTTGGACGTTAATAAATCTTCGGAGAGACACCGATAATCACAGAAAATTCAAACATTCGATTTTATACTCACAAAGATGCATTTACGCACTTTCCAGCATGGAACCACGGACTTGCACGTATTCTTGCACATTGTGAGACTTGAAATATTTTCGATTTCGCAAGACTTGCACGCATTTCATCCTCTTAGATATCCTGTATTAGATATTTTGGTCCTGGAGGACTTGTGAGTAAATAATCGCTCGAGGACTTGCGAGTATATCATCACTCCAAGAATTATATTAAAGGTTTCTCATTGCGGGACTTGCCTATTTCCTCCCTTGAGAGCTTGTAATTATTTTGTCTATGTGAGACTTGCAAGTATTTCGTTCGCGTATGACTTCGTAACTCCTTCAAGACTTGTGGGTATTTTTCCATAAGTCTTGTGAGCATATCGTTTTTTTTTTTTAATACTTGTAGGCATGTTGTTTTTATGGGACTTCCAACGATTTCGACGTTATCGGACTTGTATTTCCTCGATTCTTCAAGACTTGTAAGCAGGGTTGCAAAATTTTTAATGAAAAAGTAATGCATTAACCATTACTTTTTTAATGGCTAATGAAAATTATTTCCATTAACCATTAAAATTTAATGGTCAATGAAAATTATTTCCATTAACCATTAACCATTAAATTTTAATGATTAATGGAAATGATTTTAATGATTAACCCGTAGTAAAAAACTCCATTCGTCGCCATTGAAAAATCCCCATTCATTCCCCATTGCCAAAATAACCAACGGAGATGAATGCCGAATTGCCTAAGGGGATTTTCGCCATTGAATTCCCCATTTGAAATCGAATGAGGATTTTCCAATGAGGATTGACTTCCCTATTTGTAACGGAATGGGGATTATCCTATGGGGATTCAATGAAGAAAATCCCCATAGGCAATTCGGCATTCATCTCCATTGGTTTTTGTAGGCAATGGGAAATGAATGGCGATAATCAATGGAGATTCTTTCATATAGTAAAAAACTCCATTCGTCACCATTGAAAAATCGCCATTCATTCCCCATTGCCAAAATAACCAATGGAGATGAATGCCGAATTGCCCAAGGACATTTTCGCCATTGAATTCCCCATTTGAAATCGAATAGGGATTTTCCAATGAGGATTGACTTCCCCATTTCAAACGGAATAGGGATTATCCCATGGGCATCAGTCGGCAAGAACTCCTTGCATGGATTTTTTGGACACCGACTTCTGCTAATATTCCGTGCTCACACTCGTCTAGATAAGCATACTCTTCGCATAATCCGTATGGAAGTTCAGCGGGTTGCCGTCCTGCGACATCTCGCGCCAAGTCTTGGAACTAACGCGACGCGGTTTCCAATGGATATCTTTGGGTAATGCTGATCATTCAGTTCATCCGCATTTACTTCCCAATGGACATCATTGGGTAAAGCTGATCATTTCGTTCATCAGCATTTGCCTTCCAATGGACACCATTGGGCAATGCTGATGGATCGGTCCATCAGCATTTGCTTTCCAATGGGCATCATTGAGTAATGGTGATCATTCGGTTCATCCGCATTTGCTGTCCAATGGACGTCATTGGGCAATGGTGACTTTTCAATGGATATCCATTCACTGATCAATGGTCGTTCCTATACGCCATTGAAAAATGCGGAAATCTCAATGGGTCCCCATTCATTGTCCAATGGAGTCGTATGCGGACCATTGGTTGCCATTGGCGATTCAATGGAGTTTTTTACTACGGATAATGGAAAATATTTCCATTAACCATTAAAATTTAATGATTAATGGAAAATATTTCCATTAACCATTAAATTTTAATGGTTAATGGAAATTATTTTCATTAACCATTGAATTTTAATGGTTAATGGCAAATATTCCCATGAACCATTACATTTTTATTTATTTATTTTCTTTTATTCTTGAAAGTGCCAAAAAAGAAACAAATAAATAAATACATTCATAAATGAAAAATTAATAAGTTAATAAATAAATAAATAAGAACTTGCTTTAAAAAAAAAAAAAAAAAAAAAACAATTTTTTTTTCTAAGCAAGTTCTTATTTATTTATTTGTTTATTTGTTTATTTGTTTATTTATTTTTTTTTTTTTTGCACTTTCAAGAATAAAAGAAATTAAATAAATGAATAAATAAATAAATAAAAATTCAATGGTTAATAAAAATAATTTCCATTAATCATTAAAATTTAATGGTTAATGGTTAATGAAAATGCAAATGCATTACAAAAAGTAATGCATTATACTTGCAACCCTACTTGTAAGTATATCCTGTCTCTGCAAGACTTGTAGATATGTCGTTCCTCGAGGACTTGTCGATATTTGATACATTATAAAACTTGTCAATATATCGCTATCTTAGAGGACTTGCAAGTATCCTGTCTCTGTGAGACTTATGGCTATTTCGCGTTTATGGGACTTGTATTTCCTCTTTTATTCAAGACTTGTAAGTATATCTTGTCTCTGTAAGACTTGTACGTATATCGTTCCTCGAGGACTTGCGGGTATTTGATACCCTATAAAACTTGTCAACGTATCGCTTTCTTAGGATTGGCCAGTATCCTGTCTCTGTGAGACTTATGGCTATTTCACGTTTATGAGACTTGCCATTGACTTTGGTCTCTATAGAACTTGTCAGAATTCTATGCTTTTAAGAGGAGGCTAAATACCATTTTTATTCAATCCCTACATTATCGACGTATCATCGTCGTCCAGTCTTTCTCCGACAACCGTGGATGAAAATTAATTACATTTGGACAATTAAGAGGGGGATAAATTAATTAACAATTAATTGTCAATTGAGAGGCTAAAATGCGTTACAGCTAATGCGAACGAACTCATTCGAGCCCCCTGAATATTATAGGTTACTCGTCAGAATCCATGGTGCTGCCCTCACTCGCACGTCTGTGAACTACATTCGCCATTTCGTTTTTCAATAATACTACAATTTATCGATATTTATCTCTTGATGCGCCATCCAAACTTACGGCCTGCCATTTTGACTCAAAATGCAGTAAAAGTTTAATAATTTAAGTTTTTCGATTACAGTTTCTTGGCGGTAAGTGAATCTGTAAATTTTTTTTTTGTTTTTCGAAGAAATTTTAGTGAGGCTCCATTCCTGCCATTGTTCCGATGATGTTGTTAAAATTTTATTCAATTCCATCCATTTGTATAAGAGCCAGTTTGGATGGCAATTTCGAGGTGTTAGTGTCGGTATTTAGCCTCCTCTTAAGACTTGTAAGCAGGGATGAGCACTTCCGAATGAAAAAGTATTTAAATACACCACGAAAATACAAAATGTTTTTTCATTCGTTATTTTCTTTGCGTTTAAACAATGAACTCATTTTCACTCGTTATTTATTACAACTTCAAATAACGAATCAATTGTCACTCATTATTTATTAATTTTTAAATGACGAATGAATTCTCACTCATTATATATCCCAGAATAAAATGACGAATGGATTTTCACTCGTTATTTATTCCAGTTTTAAATGACGAATGAATTTTCATTTATTATTTATTCCAGCTTCAAACGACGAATGAATTTTCATTCGTTATTTATTCCAGCTTCGAATGACGAATGGATTTTCATTCGTTATTTATTCTAGCTTCAAATGACGAATGGATTTTCATTGGTTATTTATTTCATCTTTAAATGACGAATGGATTTTCATTCGTTATTTGAGCCAAACACGAATGAATTCTTGCAAACACAGGACACAAGCACAGGCGCAGAAATAAATAAACAGATGGAGATGGGCACACTGGAATGAAAACGTATTTAATATACGACGAAAATACAAAATACATTGTCATTCCTTATTTATTTCGAACGAATTAGAATGAATATTTATTCGTTATTCAATCCAATTACGGATTAAATGACAAATACATATTCATTCTAATACTAATAATACTAATGCTAATACTAATAAGAAATCATTAGTATTTCAGAAGTACTAATGATTTACGATTCGCATTGGGTCGAAAATGAATACAAATTTAATCCGTAATTGGATTGAATATTCGTTCTCATTCGTTCGAAATTAAATAAGGATTGAAAATGTATTTTGTATTTTCATCATGAATCAAATACTTTTTCATTCCAGTATGTCCGTCTCCGTCTGTTTATTTATTTCTGTGCCTGTGCTTGTATCATGTGTTTACAACAATTCATTCGTATTTGGCTCAAATAACGAATGACAATCCATTTGTCATTCAAAGCTGCAACGAAAAAAAGCCGAAGCGCCGAAATCCCGATCGCCAGAAAAGAGAAAGTCGAGAGAGCCGCCCCATGCGTAAGAGAGAGAGGAGGCGCATCTCTCTCTCTCTTACGCATGGGGCTCTCCGCTTTCGCTTTTCTGGCGTTCGGGATTTCGGCGCTTCGTTATTCGAACGCTCGTAATCGTGAAATTCGGGATTTCGGCCGTTCGAACTATTGGTTTAAATAAAACTGGTGTCGTTGTTTCGAATGTGTACTGCATTCACCGCAATTACAACATTGGATCAAAATGATTTCAAACGACATTGATTCAACAACTTGTTTTCTCATTCAATCGAATATTGAGTCATTTACTGGAAGTAAATAAAATTGTTTTAACTCTATGTTTCGTCTCATCAACAAAATCTAGTTTCAATTTGAGCTATTCATCCAGTTAGAAAGAATAGTAAATGCTTTCACGTCGATCAAATTGTTTGATAAATTTGACTAAATAATTAAATGCGGCCACAACACATTTAGTCGATAGTACATATAGTAACTACCACGATCTCGGCACTTCGCCGGAGATCCGTAAGGTGGCGACGATCGGGGCGCGCTCTCGCGCCAGCGAGACATCCACTGAGCACCGATAAGTACCAGTGTATTACCAGCATCGGAGTCCTCGATTCACTTTAAATTGATGGAACATACCCGCGCTCTGGGGTCGTGCAGTTCTATGGACTAAAGACTATATATTTAAATGAGATCACCATTGCACTTTGGTGGCGCTCGTGCTCTTTATGGGCGCAAGGATAAGTGAGTGAAGTTTTCACTGAACTGTTTTATCTCACGATTAATTAGTTGAGTAAAAGCCCCCGTAGTTTAAAAAAATATTGCATATCATCAAATGATTTGTTAATTCAATTGAAGTTTTCTAGCTTTATATTGAACGTATCATTTTTCCTGTGAACAACATCTGAATTGCATAGAAAATATAAACTGTTCATTCAACTAAACCATTTGGTTATGCAATCGCATATTGAGTGCATTTTACCAAATATAGAATCAAAACAATGTAATTTTCAATTGAACGGATTCTTTACTCCGTTGGGTCAAGGATATATGTATTTATGGGAATGCAATTTTTGTTTCCATTTTGATACACGTTTTGAGTTAACTGAATTACACATTTCGTTCACCACCCGTAACCACCGGGTTTAGTTAATTTAAGCCAAATTTTTTTCACTCTACCAAACCTTTTTCTCGGTGTGGAATAAATAACGAATGAAAATTCATTCTTCATTTACAGCTGAAATAAATAACGAATGAAAATCCATGCATTTAAAGCTGAAATAAATAACGAATTAAAATCCATTCGTCATTTAAAGCTTAAATAAATAACGAATGAAAATCTATTCGTCATTTGAAGCTGGAATAAATAATGAATGAAAATCCATTCGTCATTTGATTCTGGAATAAATAATGACTGAAAATTCATTCGTCATTTAAAATTGTAATAAATAATGATTGAAAATTAATTCCTTATTTGAAATTGTAATAAATAACGAGTGAAAATTAATTCGTCATTCGAAGTAACAAAAAAATGATAAATACCAAATCATTCGTTATTTTTTGTTTTTTTTAAATACACTGTGCCCATCCCTGCTTGTAAGTACACTGCGACCTCGATTCTCGGTACCTCGATTTTTGCAATTGCAGCGTAGTGGGAGAAGCGCCAAGCCAATCGCGTCAAGCCGCCGTCAGCCACCAGCGGCGCAGAGACGGTTCTGTGCAATGTGCGCAACCCCACTTTTTGCAAGAGTCGGTCCCGCACAATTCCGATTATCGAGGTCGCAGTGTATGTCGTGCCTCGAGGACTTGTGGATATATGATACACTATAGAACTTGTCTCTGTGAGAATCCCATGCAGAAATTTCGATAGGGACACCCTACGTCCCATCAAATCCCTGTCGGGATTCGGCATGGACTCCCCAAAACGGGCGTCCCTATGGGGATCCCTATCGGGATTTGCTATAGATTCCCCAAAACGGGCGTCCCTATGGGGGTCTCTATCTAGGATTTACTATGGATTCCCCAAAACGGGCGTCCCTATGGGCGTTCTTATTAGGATTTGTTATGGATTCCCAAATACGGGCGTCCCTATGGGCGCTCCTATCGGGATTTGCTGTGGATTCCCCAAATCGGGACTCCCTATTAAAATCCAGGTTGCATCGCCATATGGCGTCACTCCCATTTACCATGTCCCCATAAGATTCCTATGTGGATCGAGTATGACGGTCGTAGGTCTGGATCATATAGATGGCGTACTCGTGAGCCGTGCGGGATTTAGTATTATTACCTGTGCGATGCCAGTGAGGTTATGTCGTGTGTTTATTTTGTGCTTTCAATATATTTGGTGATCTGATTCTATTATTGATGAACAACGAAATGAATGAGCGTGAGAAAACTCGCATTCGCGTACAACGATGTCGGAAAATACGTCGGGAAATTAATCTCGAACTGCAACGCCATGCCGAAGCACGTGCTTCAATTCCAGGTTAGGAACAATACAAGTTTTCCACCGTTTTGATAACGATTATAATAGTTAATAAATATTTATTATTCATTAAAAATAAATACTTGAGATTGGGAGAAAGAAAAAAACTATTACAAATCCATAAATAAGTATTCGTACGTGAGTTTATCAAAGAAAATTTCATCCAAAGTTACCAAGACTGACTAGTGTTAATGAAAACATTTATTAAGTAATGTTATGCAGTCAGCACCTACATATTTATTGTTCTTCTGTCGATTTAATATAATAAATAATAATGTCAAATTTCATATCTCGTGTGAGTATTTATTGCAGCTACGATCATTCCTAGGTCGCTGAAAGATTCTGTCAGGGATATGTCTAGGATCCCTACAGGATCCTGGTTTTGTATCCCCACAGGATCCCGGTTCGGTATCCCTACAGAATCCCGGTTCGGTATCCCTACAGGATACCGTTTGGTATCCCTACAGGATCCCGGTTGGGTATCCCTACAGGATCCCGTTTGCGTATCCCCATTCGAATCTAATGGGCGGATGTTACAATCACGATTGGAATCCAATCTGACGTCGCATTAGATCCCGATGGGGAGGCCGGGATGCGCGCCAGAATCCCACCGGATCCCTATCGAAATTTCTGCATGGGATGATGGCTATTTCACGTTTATGGGACTTACCATTGACTTTGGTCTCTATAGAATTTGTCAGAATTCAATGCTCTCACGATTCGTAAATATTGGAACAAAAATTCATTTTTGTCATATTTGGAAGAATTTCGAGTCATTCGTGGTCGTTGCACTTGATTTCCCAAATGAGCGCACAAAAACATTCTTTGAAGAGTCTCATTGACGATAATTGATCGGTCATTGATACTCATTCGAATCTTGATCTGTCGTATTTTAATCTTCAACACAACGATCACTTATAAAATGTATTTTCACCAAAATATGTCGACGAACAAATAAATGTAAGATAAAAGAAGACACGTCATGGGACCTCGAGTATTATCCTAAGAGGATTCATGATCTATAATGCATAGGTGCAACTGTAAACATCACTCCGCTGAGAGTGGAATCATAAAAGGATCGTCACACAAGTGCAAGATGATGTTTGTCCTCGACTTTAAAAGACAGCCTAAGCTTCTTCATTTCTTTTGCAACATTCTGTCACGGACTATCTGATAAGACGAGTCTAAATGGAAAATGATAGCGAGCGCATTCGACTTGAGTTTTTATTTTCGCTAAAAAATTTAATCGATAAGGAAACTTTAATTTTTGAAAATTAGTTCCGCCCTTTGCAGCATCCGAAAGCGATTGTCCGTCAACTGGAAAAAATCCTTCACCGTTAGGTCGATTCTCAGCGTTTTTATTACGAGATATGGTGATTCCCGATCTAGTGGGTCGGTATGGTAGGAACTCCGCTATGTCTCTTACCGACAGCGTTTATTTCGTGCCGCCACCCGTAGTAAAAAACTCCATTGAATCGCCAATGGCAACCAATGGTCCTCATACGACTCCATTGGACAATGAATGGGGACCCATTGAGATTTCCGCATTTTTCAATGGCGTATAGGAACGACCATTGATCAGTGAATGGATATCCATTGAAAAGTCACCATTGCCCAAAGACGTCCATTGAACAACAAATGCGGATGAACCGAATGATCACCATTACTCAATGATGCCCATTGGAAAGCAAATGCTGATGAACGAAATGATCAGCTTTAGCCAATGATGTCCATTGGGAAGTAAATGCGGATGAACTGAATGCTCAGCATTACCCAAAGATGTCCATTGGAAACCGCGTCACGTTAGTTCCGAGACTTGGCGCGAGATGTCGCAGGACGGCAACCCGCTGAACTCCCATACGGATTATGCGAAGAGTATGCTTATCTAGACGAGTGTGAGCAAGGAATATTAGCAGAAGTCGGTGTCCAAAAAATCCATGCAAGGAGTTCTTGCCGACTGATGCCCATGGGATGATCCCTATTCCGTTTGAAATGGGGAAGTCAATCCTCATTGGAAAATCCCTATTCGATTTCAAATGGGGAATTCAATGGCGAAAATGTCATTGGGCAATTCGGCATTCATCTCCATTGGTTATTTTGGCAATGGGGAATGAATAGCGATTTTTCAATGGTGAAGAATGGAGTTTTTTACTATACGAAAGAATCTTCATTGATGATCACCATTCATTCCCCATTGCCTACAAAAACCAATGGAGATGAATGCCGAATTGCCTATGGGGATTTTCTTCATTGAATCCCCATAGGATAATCCCCATTCCGTTTCAAATGGGGAAGTCAATCCTCATTGGAAAATCCTCATTCGATTTCAAATGGGGAATTCAATGGCGAGAATCCCCTTAGGCAATTCGGCATTCATCTCCGTTGGTTATTTTGGCAATGGGGAATGAATGGGGATTTTTCAATGGCGACGAATGGAGTTTTTTACTACGGGCAGTGAACCTGGCGAGAGTGGGGGGAACTTTAAAGATCTTCACGGGGATTGGAAGCTCGATGCGCGCTCTTTGATGTTCGATGGATTAATTTCCAATCTACACATCGTGTAAACTGATCGTATCGTCGAAATTCTACGCATCGAGCGAAGCCCTTGAGTCTCGTCGTTAATCTACGGCGAGGGGAAAGCGTGGGTCGAGAAAAAAATGCATCCACACAAAGTGAGACCAGAGCGAAACAAAGTTCCGGTGTTTAGTATATCGACAATAATGGAAGAAGCGTCGTAGACGTTATTTTTTACTTTTGGAGAATAAAATTATTCATCTCGCTCGGTTATTGAAGTACTGAAATTAAAAAAATAAATAAAAAATAATAAATAATAAATAAAAAATAAAAAATAAATAATGAAAAATAAAAAATAAAAAATAAAAAATAAAAAATTAATTAAAATGACATTTTGATCAAAAAATAAAAAATAAAAAATTAATTAAAATAACATTTTGATCAAACATTGGTGACGGGCAGAAAAAAATAATCCATCAACGTGAATGATTAATGCAGACGGGAAACTTTTGCGGCTTTGAATATTTTTTTTCATTCATTTATTTTCAGTTCCAAGCAGGTTCGTTTGCGGTTGAGTTTGCGCTCAGATTGCAACTGTAACGCGCGAAGTGAGGGTAAAACTTTGCCCGAGAGGATCCCGCGATTACATTGAAAAACGTAAATTGAAGATGTTTGATTGTCACGGGCAAAAAAGTGTCTGATAAAAAACCATAATTTCGTCGTAAATTTTTGTGGTAAATTTGTTTTTGTAAAACTAATTTTTCGGGGATAGATAAATCACGGTGCATTATCGACTAGGTGGGTAATTATTGAGTATTTAATGGAGAGGATAACGATAATTTTTTAGTGAATTGAAATTGGAATAATTCAATGTGTTGTTTTTTCTTGTTGCTCGACTCACGATTGATTGTTTTCCGATCGTTCTTTAATCGATCGATTGATTTTTAATTTCGGTTTTACGTTGATCTCAGGATCATTAATCAATCCTCGCAATCGAAATTTTTTTTTCCATGGACATTTACATGAACATGTTCAAAAAAAATATAAATGTATCATAGATTTAATGTCAGTGGTATATACACTCAGTCAAAAAATTAAAGGAACAGCAAAATTTTCGAGATTTTTCAGCGATTTTCCAAAGGCTGTAACTTTGTTAATTTTGCTCGTGAAAATTTTTCAAAAAAAGCATTTTGAAGCTTGAATCTTCTAATTTTGGAATTTTCCGTCAACAAAATTTTGTGGGCATCACCCTCGACGCAGTCGAAAGAAATATCACAGTAAAAATTTTCTCGAAATTTTGGCTTTTTTCAAAACAGCCGATGGGCTCCAAAAAAAATTTCCGCGCTTAACCAATCTATGGATCGTTTAGCTGAGTTTTTTGGCTCCAATTTTCTTTTTTTGTTTTTGTTCTACGACCATTTTTCGCTGAGATATCGGTGATTGAACAAAAATTCGTCTTTTTTTTAAAATCTTCGATATCTCTGGAACTAATGATCGTACAGCGAGTTAACGGTGGGTTTCAGAAACTTGAACCTACCCTCCATAAGTGCCTGTTATTGTCATAAACGAAAAAAAAAATTTCCGTGATTAACTTTGACTTTAAAAAGTCCAAAAAATTAGCTTTTTTTCTTGGTTTAGAAAATCTACCACAACTTTGCAGATATTGCGAAAAATACCAATGTTTTGAGGTTCTTTTTTAGCTCAATACATACCTAAAAACCATGCCAATTTTCACAACAATCGGTCGAACCGTTTTTTGTGACCGAGTCATCAAACTTTTAGAAAAATTGAAGCAACACGTTTATTGATCCTTATAATGACCAATTAATGATGTTAAAAATTTTTGAAAAAAGTTTCCTTTTTTTCCCCCTTAAATTTGCATTTAATAGGCGTTAAAGCTAAAAAAAATTTGATTGGCATTTTTTTTATTCAAATTAAGAAATTTAAAAAAAAAATAATTTTGAAAAAAAAATTTTTTTTTTTCGAAATGTGGATTTTTTATTTATTTTTCACGCCCATTAAATGCAAATTTGAGAGAAAAAAAAGAAAAACTTTTTAATTTATTTTTAACACCATTAATTAATTGGTCATTAAGTTTAAGGATCAATAAACGTGTTCCTTCAATTTTTCTAAAAGTGTGATGGCTCGGTCACAAAAAACAGTTCGACCGATTGCTTTGAAAATTGGCATGGTTTTTGGGTATATATTGAGCTAAAAAAGGACCTTAAAACATTGGTATTTTTCGCAATATCTGCAAAGTTGTGGTGGATTTTCTAAAACAAGAAAAAAAGCTAATTTTTAGGACTTTTTCAAGTCAAAATTAAGCATGGAAACAGTTTGTTTTCGTTCATGACAATAACAGACACTTATAGAGGGTAGATTCAAGTTTCCGAAACCCACCGTTTACTCACTGTACGATCATTAGTTCCAGAGATATCAAAGTTAAAAAAAAAAAAGACTAATTTTTGTTCAATCGCCGATATCTCAGCGAAAAATGGTCATAAAACAAAAATAAAAAAAGCAAATTGAAGCCAAAGAATTCAGCTAAACGATTCTTAGATTGGTTAAGATCGGAAATTTTTTTTGGAGCCCATCGACTGTTTTGAAGAAAGCAAAAATTTCGAGAAAGTTTTTACCGTGATATTTCTTTCGACTACGTCGAGGATGATGCCCACAAATTTTTTTTGACTTAAGATTCCAAAACTAGAAGATTTAAGCTTCAAAATGCTTTTTTAAAAAAAATTTTACGACCAAAATTAACAAAGTTACAGCTTTTGGAAAATGGCTGAAAAATCTCGAAAATTTTGCTGTTCCTTTAATTTTTTGACTGAGTGTATTTCGGTAATAAGCATTAGGCACTATTTTGACCTTCATTATTTCTGTCTTTAGTCTCATTTCCGATTTAAAAATGCCTCCAATTTTCTTGGAGGCGAGTAATATAGTAGATTGTTCAACGGTATAAAATATATTAATTAATATTTATTATTTTTTTAAAAATTTTATGTAAATTAGGGTGAATGCAAAAAAAATGTATGATTATCGCAAAAAGGCTCAAAAGTTTCATTTAGGAATTAAAAAAAGGCCTATTAAAATATGAGCTCTCAATATTAATATTAACATATAAAATAACATGGGAACAATTATTTTTTATATCTTCTTATTTTTATAACTAGCAAACGAATTATCATACGGGAAATCTATAGACATATTTTTGTAGATCATTGAACACTCTACAAAAAAGATTCAGAGTTATTTTTTGATAAATCCACTCATTCAAAAGTTATTGAATGTCGAAGTTTAATTTTTCGTAAATGTGGTCGATTTTTAGATATTAAACTGGAACTATTAGTTTTATCGACAAAATGTAGATGAAATTTCATGAGAAACATAAATTAAACTTTCGAGAAATATTAATCAACAGTTCTCACTATAACAATAAAAAAAAATAGAACGCTTTGAGAAAATTTTGCAGCAGAAGTTAGCTTAAAATTTTTATTTTTCTATTAAGAAAATGGCATTCATTGTAGTATAACAGTAAATTTTTAATCAATTTTATTTTTAAGTAAATAAAGAAGACTAAATTTCAAGTTAATTTCTGCTGCACCATTTTTTTAAATATCTAAAAATCGGCCAAATTTACGAAAAATTAAACTTTGACATTGAATAACTTTTGAACGAGTGAACTTTTCAAAAAGTAACTCAGAACCTTTTTTAAAGAGCGGTCAATTATCTAAAAAAATATGTTTGTAGATTTCCCCTGTGATAAATTGTTTGCTGGTCGCAGATAAAAATCAGAAGACGTAAAAATAATTCTTCCCATGTTATTCTTAAGGAAAATCGAAAAGTACGATGCGGACAATGTTAATATTTATAATTAAGAGCTCATATTTTAACAGGCCTTCGTTTATATTGAAATGGAACTTTCGAGCCTGTATCCGAGAAAAACCAAATTTTTTTTTTTTTTTTAATCACCCTAATGTGTATATAATATTATTTTCATCATGCCATGTTTTTATATAACACTTATAAAATCGTTGGAAAATCCTTTATTTTTATTATATACAATCATAATCGCATTGGCAGAGGCCTGTAGAATTTTTTTATGATTGCCGCCTCAATATAAAAATTTTATTAAAAAAATGGTGTTTTTGGGAATTTCGAAATTCAGATATCACAAAATACTTTAGTGTGTACATGATTTGTTGGGAAAAAATAACTTTTGGCAATCATATGCAATTTATTATTCGAACGAGTTATCGGTGTAAACATTTTCAGTCTCAACTTTAAATAATTTTTTTTAATTTTCTTCCACTGTTCTTGACCTCTTTATAGCAACTGACCAATCGCACGGAAACTGAGGAGTTTGTTGTTACATTCACTAGTTCAAATTCAAAGTGCAAAATTCTGTTTTCGAAAAAATTGTAATAAATATTGTAGCACATTCTTCATATTTCGCTTGAGTTATTGTTTGATAGAGAGACATAATGAAAACGATAGAGAAAATTAAAAAATAATCGATTATCAGCAGTAAAAAAAAATCATGCAAAATCATATTTTATTAAAAATATGAAAATTCATTTAAAAAAAAAAAACGCAATTCTGAAAATTCCAGGATCTTAAGGTCAGTACAAGGTATTATATGAAAAAGTTTAATCAAAAATTCAATGTTAATCGTGAATTTTCACGATTAACATTGAATTTAAAAAAATTAAAAATTCTCAAAATTCACTACTTTTTCAATTTTTTTTTTTCGAAATATTTTTTTTTTCGTAGTACCAAATATATTCTTTAAGACGAACCCAGAACAATTTTCGTAACTATAATAGTTTTCGAGATATTAAAAAACTAAACTTGGAAAAATTGAAAACGTGGTGAAATTTTGAATTTACGAAAAAAAAATTCTCTTTCCTTTGGTAGAACTTCGTTTTATGATAAAAGAAAACTTCTAATCAAATTTCATCGAAATTGAAAGGGGTCGATTCCAACTATTGGTCGATTTGACATGAAATGACCCATATGTATTTTCCACACGAGTATTCATTCAATTTGTATGCCACATAAATTTAATTAATTCAAATTTCTCCAAAATACTGTCTAAAGATGCATTTTCTCACATCTCAAAAATCCTCAAATCAATATTTTTATTGCACATTTATTTACATAAATTCTACTCTCTCGTGATTTCATTTTTCTCTCTTAGTACAGGCAATAGAGAAGCCCGTTATTCTTGTCCGTAATGCACTAAATTACAAGAGTTATTTTTTTTTATAAATAGGTTCAGTATCATGTACTGAATGTAAATGCACAAAATCCTTACAAATTTGGAGGGCGGAAGTGCCGCCATTTTGAGAAAAACCGTTTCGGCCTATATCTCCGTAACCGTGCACTTGAGGTCAAAAATAGTAATAACCGTTATTATAGATAATTAAATTTCCTATCTTTTTTTCCAAATAATTTTTTTTGTATCACTCACCGTTTACGACTTATACGACTACACTGCGACCTCGATAATCGGTACCTCGATCGTTGCAATTGCAGCGTAGTGGGAGAAGCGCCAAGCCAATCGCGCCAGGCCGCCGTCAGCCACCAGCGGCGCAGAGACGGTTCTGTGCAATGTGCGCAACCCCACTTCTTGCAAGAGCCGGTCCCGACAGAATCGAGGTCGCAGTGTATTGAGATTTGTTTGACTTTTGGACCAATATCTCTTCTAATAATTGTTTAAACAATAAAATGCTTATGACCTAAGTTTTGAATCTACAAATTTTCTACAACTTTTACTTCAAAGTTTTTTTTCTAAAATTAATATTTTTGAAGTTATATCGCGTTCAATGTTGCACTACCGGGTGCAAGGTTAATAAAACCGAGGTATGTAGGGTGAATCGAGAAATTAAAAACTGTTGGCTACCCTCAAAAATCAAAGATATCGTTGAATTAAAGGTCTCTGTGCAACGGTTACAGTTTTTGAATTTTTTTAGAGGGCGCGTGGGACGTTCAAAAACGCCATTTTTAGCGTTAAATTTACTATGTCGCTGATAAACGAAAACAGATCATTCGAAAAATTCAGACTTTTTTATATAAGGTGCCCAGATATGTATTCTTCCAAACCCATATTTACTGAACATTAACAAATTTTCATCATTACACTATGCACACCTCGTTTCTATTGACCTTGCACCCGGTAGTTTAACATTGAACGCGTTATAACTTCGAAAATATTGATTTTAGAAAAAAAAGTTTAAATTAAAAGTTGTAGAAAATTTATAGATTTAAAACTTAGGTCATTAGCATTTTATTGTTTAAACAATTATTAGAAGAGATATGGGTCCAAAAGTCAATAAACAAATCGTAATAGTCATATAAGTCGCGAACGGTAAGTGATACAAAAAAAAATTATCAACAAAAAAGATAGGAAATTTGATTATCTACAACAAAGGTTGTTACCATTTTTGGTCTCAAATGCACGTTTACGGAGATATAGGCCGAAACGGTTCTTCTCAAAATGGCGGCACTTCCGCCCTCCAAATTTGTAAGGATTTTGTGCATTTACATTCATGATACTGAACCTATTTATAAAAAAAAAATAACTTTTGTAATTTAGTGCAAGAAAAAATTCTCTATTGCCTGTATTTCGCGTCGACGACCCCACGAGACTAGAGATTATTTTTTGCCACTCCGGGTGTTAATACGACACCACCGCCTTGTCATCGAATTCTTCGTGCGATGAATAAACTCAAACTTCCCGAATATCACAGTCGAAGAGGCGCGCATGAAATTACAACGGTGCCATTAGTGACATTGCACGAGATGTTATCCTGGAGAAAATGCTGCCCCGAGCGACAGGTTGTTTTTCAGGTAAGCCTCAATAACATTTGGAACCACCACCCAAGTCAGCGGAGTTTGATTATCATTCTATATAGTTACGATCGAGGTGATACGAAAGAAATATGTTGTGCGAACATTTATTTTTCATCGAAGGACAAATCCCCTTAATGGTTATGGTTACGTATTGACTCGCGGTATACTATATGTTAAGAGACCACGTAACGATTGAATGAAAGAAGGGGATAGAGCCTAGAATGCCAAGACACACACGATGAAAATTTTATTGCGATGGCTTGCCACAATCCTGAATGTTCGCACAGTATATGATCGTCATTCGTGTTGACGATTTTTCAATGGACTCGGCGTTGTTTCAGTTTTTATATGGTGTCATCGCCGTCTCGTCCCTTTTGGGACCGGGAATGAGCATGGGTTACTCGTCGGTGGCACTCCCGTTGCTCAAAAACTCAACGATCGAGCCCATTTTGAGCGAAGAAGAGACGACTTGGTTCGGTGAGTGCAAATTATCATTCCCATGGATTCAGTATACCTCGTGAACGATGAGGTCTCGGCGTATCGATCGAGTATAATGACGGTTATGTTGAGTTTATTTGAATTTTCTTGAGTGGCTTGATTTTATGAGTGATTGAGTCTAGAGTGGTCACAAATTTGTCTCGAAGAGAGCCTAAATTCGTCGTTGACGACGAGCTCTCGACGTATCGATTGAGTATAATGATGATTGTGTTGAGTTTATTTGAATTTTCTTGAGTGGCTTGATTCTATGAGTGATTGAATTGAGTGATCGCAAATTTATCTCGAAGAGAGAATAAATTCGTCGTGGACGATGAGCTTTCGACGTATCGATTGAGTATAATGACGGTTGTGTTGATTTTATTTGAATTTTCTTAAGTGGCTTGATCTTATGAGTGATTGAGTCAAGAGTGATCGCAAATTTGTCTCGGAGAGAGCCTAAATTTGTCGTGGACGAACAGCTCTCGACGTATCGACTGAGTATAATGACCGATTGTGTTGAGTTTATTTGAATTTTCTGGAGTAGCTTGATTTTATGAGTGATTGAGTCAAGAGTGGTCGCAAATTTGTCTTGGAGAGCCTAAATTTATCGTGGATGAACAGCTCTCGACGTATCGATTGAGTATAATGACGATTGTGTTGAGTTTATTTGAATTTTCTTACGTGGCTTAATTTTTTGAGTGATGGAGTCAAGAGGGATCGCAAATTTGTTTAGAAGAGAGCTTAAATTGGTCTACGAAAAATGATAAGGTTTCTATAAACGATTAGAGCTAAATGTAGAGGGGTTGTTTGAGTATAAGTGCCGTGATTGAGTTTCGATGAATCATTTGAAGGGTGAGTAATCGTAAACGATTTTACAGTCAAGTATCTATGAGTTAATGGAAAAGTGAGTGCCTGTGAAACATTTTCTAGTTGAGTTTGTTTGAGCGATTCGAGTTTCTGCTTGTAAGTTATTGCAGGTTTAAGGGCCCGAACGATTATGAATTTCAAGCTCTGTGAGTGATTATATGAGTTCTCTGACGGAAGGTTTGTAAGTTTGAGTGTCTGAAAGTTTGAAAAGTTGAGTTTTTACGATTTTGCCATTGAGATTCTAGGAGTTAATACAAAAGTGTGTGCCTGTAAAACATTTTCAAGTTAAGTTTTTTGAGTGCTCCAAATTTTGGCTTGTAAGTTATTGTAGGTTTTTGAATGATTATGGATTTGAAGCTCTGTGAGTGATTATATGAGTTTTACTACCAAATGGCAGCTACGAATGACAAAACAATGGCAAAGTTGAGTTATCGTGAGTAAGCAGAAAGTTACTTAATAATATAAAGCAAAAAGATCTCAAATTAAATCACTGATGAATCAGCAAAATCGGTTTCTAAAAATGTTTATGTTAACAAACTTGAATCATTGGCCCATCAAATTTAAGTAACCCACTTTATTGATTTTTTAAAATAACAAAATAAAATGCGATCGTTTTGAAATTTTTACATGTTGTCATTTGTACCTTGAAGGGTACAAACAAATTTTTGTTTACTTCATTTTACATGAATTTGTTTATGATTTCGTACGTCAAAGTTGAGTCCTCAAAAAAAGGTGACTTGTTTTGGGGAAGCACACAGTTTTCCGTAGTCATCTGAAATAAAAAATCCAAAGAGATTTTTTTTGTAGGCTTAATTCTAGGTCTATAACCAATAATATGCATATTTTAAGGGAAAAAAACGAAATAGCAGACTTGTGAACAAAAATGTTTTCGGAATTGATTTTTTTTTGATAAATTGTTTTGAAAAATTCATTGATTATTAAAAAATTGAATGTTTTAGAGGTTAGGTATTTAACTATGTGTGTCTAAAATTACGGGTAAAATTTTTAGCCAAATCGGTTGAATAGTTTTTAGTCAGTGCTGCCCCGAAATTTCGAAAACGTCGTTTCGAGAAAAACTTGTTTAAAGTTTTGACAACAGATGTTGTATAAAAAATTATACTTACATTAATCAGCTATGCCCGGTGCATAGAGCAATCCTTCCGTTTCCTCAAAGTTATCTCAAAGCCCTCTTCATTTCTTCGAGAGATTTACAGTTTCTGGTGATTGCCAAACCGTAGTAATTAGTCATTTTTAATATTAACTTATTCGTTAATTGCTCTCTTTTTTTGGCTATAACTTAAAAAATATTTTTAATTTCGGTCTGAAACTTTTACAGTATATTCTTAAGATGTTTAGCTTGTGAAAAAAAAAAATCGATTTCTTGAACCCGTCACAGTGGGCTCTTGAAAGAGTTGAATGTAAACATAAGAATTTAATTACGTTTTATCGCTGATAGCTTGGCATACCTTGATTAAATTATTCTTCTCGATTCACCGTTATATTTACTCTATAATTGAAGAATGTGGGTCATTCCATGTCAAATCGACCAAGAGTTGGAATCGACCCCTCTCAATTTCGATGAAATTTAGTCAGAAGTTTTCTTTTTTAATAAAACGGAGTTTTGCCAAAGGAAAAAACATTTTCAAACAATTTTTCAAAAGTTATTCAAAATTTTTAATTCCACAATTTTTCAAATTTTTCAAATATCTCGAAAACTATTATAGTTACGAAAAATCGTTCTGAATTCGTTTTGAAGAATATACTTGGGGCTACGAAAAAAAAAAATATTCCGAAAAAAAATGTTGAAAAATGATGAATTTGGAGAATTTTGAATTTTGAAAAATCGTAAAAATCCAAGTTCCATATTTTATTTTTTGTTCCATTTTTTTTTATATAATACCTTGTACTGATCTTAAGAGATCCTGAAATTTTCAGAGAGCTATTTTTTTTTCTTTCAAAAAAATAAATTTTTGAATTTTTTAAAATCGTGCAAATCTACTCTCAACATTAAATTTTTGTTTAACATTTTTTTATATAATACCTTGTACTAATCTTAAAAGATCCTGATATTTTCAGGATGATGTGTTTTTGTTTCAAAAATATACATTTTTGAATTTTGGTAAAAAAAATTTTTTTTTTCAAATTGTCATTAATTGAAATTTTTACTGCTCAAAATTACAGATTTACATGATTGCTCAACTTTACTTAACTTAGAGGAAAAACAAAAAAAAAATGTTTACCAAAATTCAAAATTTTTTATTTTTTAAACAAAAACACACCTCTCTGAAAGTTTCACAATCTCTTAAGATCAGTACAAGGTATTATATAAAAAAAAATGGAACCAAAAATAAAATATGGAACTTGGATGTTCACGATTTTTGAACATATAAAATTCTCCAAATTCATCATTTTTCAACATTTTTTTTCGGAATATATTTTTTTTTCGTAGCCCCAAGTGTACTCTTCAAAACGAATTCAGAACGATTTTTTGTAACTATAATAGTTTTCGAGATATTTGAAAAATAAACTTGAAAGATTTGAAAAATTTTAAATTTTGAATAACTTTTGAAAAAAAAAAATTAATTTCTTTTCCTTTGGTAGAACTCCGTTTTATTGAAAACGAAAACTTCCGAGCAAATTTCATTGAAATTGAGAGGGGTCGATTCCAACTCCTGGTCGATTTGATATGGAATGACCCATATATCAAAGTAAAGTGAACTTCTATATTTATAAATTCCTATGTAAAGGGATACGATATAAAATGCGAATACTGATTGCAGCCTCGATTGCCATGATATCGACTCCAATTGGTTGCGTCGTCAGTCTCTTTACCATGAAAGCTGGACGACGTGCAGCCATCAGCAGCACGGGAATTGTTTGCTCGATCGGTTGGATTCTCATTGCAACGAGTTACAGCGTTGAACAATTGCTCATCGGCAGATTTGTCACAGGTAATTCTTGATAATCAAATATGACCATTCAATATTACATATTTACAAATATTACAAATATTCCAATGTTACAAAGGTGTATTTAGTCTGGAGAGCGAAAAAATCGAGTTTAGACTTTTTTTTTTGAGAATTGTAATGATATATGAGGCATTCCATGCCGATTCGACCTGGGTCTGGACCGTCACCTCTCCGATTAGACCCACGATTTTTTATATTATTGTACTATCTCTGAAAGGCACTCGAGAATTTTTTCAGATTTTTTTGGAACGATTTGACTTCACAATATTTTTTATAAACAAAAAATTAAAGCCCAAATTTAAAAATCTGAAAAAAATCACAAAAATCATGTGTCACATATCAAACACTGTGAGCATTTAGAAAAAGTGGGAGCGCGTTTCGTTTGGCCTACAATGCGCTTTTTTTTTGAGAAAAAAAATTGAATTTTGGACAAAAATTCTGAAAAAAAATCTGAACAAATTCTGGTTACTTCTGCATGATGTCATGTAATTTTTTTTCCTCTTCAAGAACTGAGTGGGCTATTGATTTTATTTTTTTTTTAACTTTTTTTTCGAAAAAAGCGCATTGTAGGCCAAACGAAACGCGCGCCCACTTTTTCTAAACGCTCACAAAAATCCTGTGTTCCATATCAAACACTGTGAGCGTTCAGAAAAAGTGGGCACGCGTTTCGTTTGGCCTACAATGCGCTTTTTTCGAAATTTTTTTTTTTTTTTAAATTAAAATCAATAGCCCATTCAGTTCTTGAAGAGCAAAAAAAATTACATGACATCATGTAGAAATAACCAGAATTTTTTCAGATTTTTTTTCAGAATTTTTGTCCAAGATTCGATTTTTTTTTCAAAAAAAGCGCATTGTAGGCCAAACGAAACGCGCGCTCACTTTTTCTAAATGCTCACAGTGTTTGATATGTGACACATGATTTTTGTGATTTTTTTCGAATTTTTAAATTTGGGCTTTAATTTTTTGTTTATAAAAAATATTGTGAAGTCAAATCGTTCCAAAAAAATCTGAAAAAATTCTGAAGTGCCTTTCAGAGATAGTACAATAACATAAAAAATCGTGGGTCAAATCGGAGAGGTGACGGGTCAGACCCAGGTCGAATCGGCATGGAATGCCCCATATCTTTTTCAGAATTTTAGTTTTTCATAAAGTAACGTTTGAAGGACACTCAGTAATTTTTTGGAGTAAGAATATATAATTACAAAAGAGTTACAGTCCCGGAAAGCACTTTTAAAAAAAGGTCTTTTGTAATGAGTAATTTACCATTTGAAACCAATTGATCAAAAATTAAAAAATCGAATGAATTTCGTTGGCACATTACTTTAACCTGAAATTAATCGGAGTAATTCTTCATAATCAAATGTGCCTGTTCAATATTACATATTTACAAGTATTACAAATATTTCCAAGTTACAAAGATATATCTAGTCCGGAGAGCGAAAGGATTCGAGTTTAGGTTTTTTTTTGAGAATTGTAATTATATATTTTTCCTAGAAATTTGGTATTTTGTAAAGTAACGTCTGAAGGACACTCAGTAATTTTTTGGAGTAAGAATATATAATTACAAAAGAGTTACAGCCCCGGAAAGCACTTTTTAAAAAAGGTCTTTTGTAATGAGTAATTTACCATTTGAAACCAATTGATCAAAAATTAAAAAATCGAATGAATTTCGTTGGCACATTACTTTAACCTGAAATTAATCGGAGTAATTCTTCATAATGAAATGTGCCGTTCAATATTACATATTTACAAGTATTACAAATATTTCCAAGTTACAAAGATGTATCTAGTCCGGAGAGCGAAAGGATTCGAGTTTAGGTTTTTTTTTGAGAATTGTAATTATATATTTTTCCCAGAAATTTGGTATTTTGTAAAGTAACGTCTGAAGGACACTCAGTAATTTTTTGGAGTAAGAATATATAATTACAAAGGAGTTACAGCTCCGGGAAGCACTTTTAAAAAAAGGTCTTTCGCAATGAGTTTTTGAAATTTGAAACGAAATTAATCGGAGAAACTTTCTAAATATCGAGTTGCAAAAAAAAATGGCGGGTGTTCAAACTGAGAGTCTCAAAATTGGAATTTTTCGTTCGTCAAATCGAAAGTCTAGATTGGAAAAGGAAACATTCGATCGTATGCTTCTTATATCTGGAAAAAGGTTTAAACATCGGTAGAAAATCTATGGAGTAGTTTTTAAAATATTTTGTTTGCCAACTTTGAGAATGCAGTTCTAAAAAATCGCGTTTAAAAATTTGAATAATTACTCCTCATTGACGGGCGTCAACATTGTAACTTGTAACTCTGTAAATTTTGATCCAACCACCTTGAAATTGCACTGAGAAAACAGTTTATTTGAAATAAAGAAATATATTTAGTTGGCACTTTTATTTAAATATTCCTTAAGGCGGGGCTAAATACCGACATTATTACTGAAGCCCTACATTATCGACTCAAAATCGCTGTACAAACTTTTTCCAATACCGGTGGATGAATATCAATTAAATATATGAATTAATGATGAATGAATTGCAAAATGCAAATGTGAGATATAAATCAACGCTTTCGTTAATTGCCACTGACTTGTCAGACAGTTTGGATAGAAGTGTGATGAAAGTAATGTTTATTTCATAGGAATTCTACATGGGGCTGCCCTCTTTCGGATTTCTGTGAACTCAATTTCGCCATTTTTTTCGATAAACACGAAATTTATTAACATTTATCTCGTGATTTGGATTCCAAACTTATGTCGCGGTTTTTTCATAAAATATTGTCAAAGACGTATCGATATTCGTACTTTGGTGCAGAGATGGGCGAAAATGTAATTCAATAAAATCGAATTACAAATTATCCTGGTAATGTGTAATTGAACTTTATGTCAATTACTCATGAAATTGGCAATAAATAATTAAAACTTGATTTAATTACACATTGAGTTGATGATGAACAATTGAAACACGTTTTAATTGCACATTGAGCTGGTAATGGATAATTTGTATATGATTGAAATACACATTACACGCTTAATGAGTAATTGAACTCTATTCAATTAAGAATTACTTTGAGCATTTAATAACGATTGTAATTCAATCATATTTGTTATTTAATTACAATTTTAATTAAACTATAATTGTAATTAAATTACAAATGCAGTTTAATTACAATTTTAATAAAATTATAAATGCAGTTTAATTACAATTTTGAGTTAATTACTATTTAATTTAATCAAATTACTATTTAATTTAAAAAAAATGAATCAGCAGGAAAAAGAAAAATCATTCACCGTCAATAATTCGAAGGGAGCTCTGCATTTTTATTTTATTTTTCAGTTTTTGCTTTCTCCAAATTCTGAAAATGTACACTCCTAATTTTTTTAATATTTCAAATTGTTTCAAATTGTTGAGCGAATAAGGGGACAGTGCGAGAAACTTGAAACATACACTGCCGTCAAAAAGTTTTCGAATAGACGGCTTCACTCACTTATGGACTTTATCCGAAAACTTTTGGACGGCACTGTATCAACAGACAAAGGTGCGACATTTTCTGATTGTAGTCGACAAGAAAATTTCGTATTCAACAAGAAAATGCCGTCTAAAAGTTTTCCGACAAAGTCCATGAGTGAGTGAAGCGTTCTGTTCAAGAACTTTTTGACGGCAGTGTATTCATTTTTTTCAACATAAAATACTCTAATTTTACATTGTATCAGAATTTTTCAAGAGCTCCGAAAAATTCGGGTGACGGAGTTAGTTAAGTAATTTAGTATTTATTATTTGAAGTAGTAATTTATTATTTACATAAAATATTTTTATAGCAAAAACTTATGTATTGGTATATATATATTTAGCATACATAGCTTATTGGCGAAAAAAAAAACATTTCATTATAAATGTAATTTAATTACATTTGTAATTAAATTACAGATGTAATTTAATGACAATTGTAATTAAATTACAAGTGCGATTTTATTGCATTTGTAATTTCAACTATAAACACTTTCAGTAATTTTTAATTAAATTAATTCTAATTACAAATGCTGAAAGTAATTTATAATTTAATTAATTCTAATTACTAACGATCTAAGTAATTTGTAATAAGATGACTTCTCATTACAAACACTGAAAGTAATTGGTAATTAGATATGTAATTTCATCACGTGTTTAATGGCACATGCCCATCTCTGCTTTGCTGTTGGTTATGGAGCCCCACTCTTGGTTTTAGTCAAAATGCTGTAAAAACATTATAATTTAATATTTTCAATTACAGATTTTTGATGATACTCGGATCTGTAATTTTTTCTATCGTTTTCCGAAAAAATTTTAGCGGGGCTCCATTTGTGCCATAATTCTGATGATACTGTCAAAATTTTATTGATTTTCGTTCATTCGTGCCAGAGCAAGTTTGGAATCCATTTTCGAGGTGCTAATGTCGGTATTTAGCCGCCCCCCAACTTCAAAATTCATTAGTCGTTAAGAAATATTCGTATTTTCATGAAAATTTTTTATTTGTGTCAAAATAATTTAATAACTGTTACAAAATATTTATTCTGCCATATTCAACTTTACATTTGTTAACAGCTGATGATATACTGCGAAAAATATCCTTTGACGGAAAATTCAATCGGTATACGTTACACAATATTCAATGATTTTTTTGTCGCATAAATTTATCGCTGGAATGACTGAATGACAATTTTTACAATTACATAAATTTATAGGGGTAATAATGATTGAATTCAGGTTTTGCCACGGGATTGGCATCGACACCTGCATGCGTCTATCTAGCGGAAATATCGATGCCGCGTTACACGGCAATGTTGACAACATGCTCAAGCTTTTTCATATCAATTGGAATAATGCTGGTCTATCTTTTGGGTTTCGTTATCAAAGTGAGTATTTTTTTTTTCAACATCGATTTGATACGCACGATTCGGTAAATCCCGCCAAAAGTCAACACTGCGATGACCTTTTTTTTAAATGACAAGCGTAAAAAAAAGTTCCCAAAAAAATATGTTCCATTAATGGAAAATTACAAAAATCCTCGCAAACGGTTTACTTGGACGAAAAATATTCATAGCAAAATTTCAAGACAATAAGGAAGCTCGTTTTTAATCAAATTTAATTTAAAAAATTCCACTATGACATTAAGTCTTATGGGAGGTAAAGTGACTTCCTTAAAAGTTAACGATTCACAAATAAAATATTTCATCCTTCACGACTTTTACATACAAAAAAGTTGAAACAATGAAAAAAGCAATTTCAAAAGTTTTTGACCAAGATTTCAATTTTTGTCTACTAATAGTGGCTCCTAAATATTGTTCGTTGCGGTAGATCTTGTATGCAAGGATTTATCACTAATGAAAAAAAATAAAAACAACATATCTAATGGGTGATCTAATATCACCTATTATATAAATGAAAATATAATACAAATTTATAAATATCATATCGTATGAATGCATTTATATATTAATTTTGTAGTCTTAGGTCCGAATTTTAAGTCATAAGTTCTATTTTAAGGTCGATCTTAAGGTCAAACTTAAGGTCAAACTTTCCATTGAACTCAAGTTGGAGCTTAAGATCGAACTTACGTTCCAATTTAAGATGAATCTTAAGTTTCAACTTAAGTGTCATTATAAGTTCAAACTTTAGTGCAAACTTCAAATATGTCTCAAGTTCAATCTTAAATTTGGCACGAAGTTTGATCGTAAGATCAATCTAGAGCTTGAACTTAAGTTCGATCGAACTTAATTATTTTAACAACTAATGTCAAAACTTTATATCAATATATGAGCACAGAAACAGAGCACGGTCGAGGGAGGCAATGAAAGAAGTTCGATCGAACTTAAGTTCAAGCTCAATATGGATCTTAAGATCAAACTTCAAACCAAGTTTATGTTTGAACTTAAGATCAATCTGAAGTTAGCACTAAAGTTCGCACTAAAATTTGAACTTAAGGATGAACTTATAATGACCCTCAAGTTCAAACTTAAGTGTCATTATAATTTCGAACTTTAGTGCAAACTTTAGATCGGTCTTAAGTTTAGACTCAAATGTGGTCTTAAACTCAAACTTAAATTAGGTTTCAAGTTTGATCTTAAGATCCATCTAGAACTTCAACTTAAGTTCGATCGAACTTAAATATTTTGACAACTAATGCCAAAGCTTTATACCAATATATGAGCGTAGAAACGAAACACGGTCGAGGGAGACGATGAAAGAAATTCGAACGAACTTAAGTTCAAGCTGAAGATGGATCTTAAGATCAAACTTCAAACCAAGTTTAAGTTTGAACTTGAGAACGATTTCAAGATTGTAGTAAAGTTTCAACTTAATTATGAACTTATAATGACACTTAAGTTGAAACTTAAGATCAAACTCAAGTTCCAATTTAAGATGTATCTTAAGTTTGAACTTACGTAAGAACAAGTGAAAGTACGAACTGTCATACCTAAGTTTGAACTTAAGTATGATCTTAAATTAAGATCTTAAGGTCAAACTTAAGATTCATCTTAAATTGGATCTTAAGTTCGATCTTAAGTTCCAACTTGAGTTCGATGGAAAGTTTGATCTTAAGATAGAACTTACAATAGAACTTATGACTCCAAATTTGGGCCTTAGATTAAAAGTACAAAATTCAAAATAGTGCCACCGTAGGCGAAATACAGAAAAGGGGACATATAATGATCTAAGTTGACATTTATATAAGAACGACTGGCGCGTAGTAGCTGCCGTATCGGTTGTCATCCCTACATTATCGACCGTACTGACGCTGACAGTGTTGCCGGAGAGTCCACGCTGGTTGCTGACAAAGGGACGCGAGAATGAGGCAAGAAAATCGCTTTTGCGATTGCGAAGTCTTCGACGTGAGAATGTCCAGTTTCAGGACGAATTTGAGGCGATGCTGCGTTACAGCGAGCCGAAATGCGAGCTCGAATTGACGATGAGTGAGATTGCGCAGGCGTCGAGCCCCGAGGTCGATAATGGGGGGGGCGTCGAAAAAACGCGCGAAAAGTACCAAAATGGCGGAGATGCGAGACTCGGCAAGTCCGGAATATTCGGCAGAATCAAGGAATTCGCGAGGATTTTAAGGATACCGGAAGTATGGAAGCCACTCGTTATCCTCAATATTTTCTTCTTTTTTCAACAATTTTGCGGTATCTACGTACTTATGGCGTACGCCGTTGATCTCGTCGAGAAAACTGGAGTTACGACCGATCCGTATCTCATCACAGCTCTCATAGGACTTGTACAAATTATGGGAGCCTTTTGCCTCATTCTTTTCAGTATCAGGTAAATAACTATTGTTTATTTAGAAAAATAAATTATTGACCGCAGCTGCTAATGACATTCTTCAAGGGATTTTGATATAATTATTATTATTGTGAAAAAATCATATTATTTCACTGTGACCTCGATAATCGGAATTGTGCGGGACCGACTCTTGCAAGAAGTGGGGTTGCGCACATTGCACAGAACCGTCTCTGCGCCGCTGGTGGTTGACGGCGGCCTGACGCGATTGGCTTGGCGCTTCTCCCACTGCGCTGCAGTTGCAAAGATCGAGGTTCCGAAAATCGAGGTCGCAGTGTATTTTTTTGTTACCTAGGATATGGGAGAATTATAATTACTATTTTGTTTTTAATATAATGTTTTGTTTTACTATTTTTTAAAATTACTATTTTGTTAAATATGGGCGAAATTTGCAGCTTTTAAACAATTATACAAGAATGCCTGATATTTTGAGGAGTTTCATTTCAGCTCTAAATTGTCAATCGATTGTTTATAATAAAAAAAAAACATTTTCCAAGGATTCAACGAAATGCTTCTGGGATCCTTTCGAGTGATCCTCAATTTTCGACTGAAGTAATCAACGCTGTCGCTTAAAAATGAAGATTACCAAAATGTTTTCAAACTGTTAATTAATTTTTTTGCAAATGTATGAAAAATATTATTCATCCCATATTGTATTTAATATGCAATACGGTTCTGTTTATAATTCGAGTATAATGCGAATTATAAACGTCCATTATTGCCACTTTTCGAACAGCTTGAAAATTTTTTTGCTGGGAAAAAAAAGATTAATTAGATTCGGAAGATTAATCAATATTTCTGATCTTTTGTAACAGTCTTGGCAGAAGACCCGTCGCTCTTTTTTCCGGATGTGGAATGACTCTTTCACTCGCTGGATTGGGAATTTACAATCAATTCTTCGAAGATACGAAAATTTCGCAGATTCCACTGACTTGCATCATGGTTTTTGTGGTAAGAACACTATTTTAGAGACTCTCATGAGAATTAAATATATGCGACGTATATAAAAAATATATCTGGAAAACATACACTGTCGTCTAAAAGTTTGGAAACACTCGCCCAGATTCCACGCCGCACAGAAAGTTTTACCCCGTAGTAAAAAACTCCATTCGTCGCCATTGAAAAATCCCCATTCATTCCCCATTGCCAAAATAACCAATGGAGATGAATGCCGAATTGCCTAAGGGGATTTTCGCCATTGAATTCCCCATTTGAAACGGAATGGGGATTATCTAATGGGGATTCAATGGAGACAATCCCCTTAGGCAATTCGGCATACATCCCCATTGGTTATTTTGGCAATGGGGAATGAATGGGGATTTTTCAATGGCGATGAATGGAGTTTTTACTATACGAAAGAATCTCCATTGCTGTTCGCCACTCATTCCCCATTGCCCACAAAACCAATGGATATGAATGCCGAATTTTCTAAGGACATTTTCGCCATTAAATTTCCCATTTGAAACGGAATGGGGATTATCCCATGGGGATTCAATGGAGACAATCTCCCTAGTGAATTCGCCATATTCACCTCTATTGGTTTTTGTGGGCAATGGGGAATAAATGGGATCATCAATGGAGATTCTTTCATATGATTGCTATATATACATGGAATTACGCATTAAATAATCAAGTAAGTTATCAGTAAGTAAGGTTAATCATAATGCTAATATTAGCATAACGACCAATAATTATATCATATATCATATATAGCAATCATATAGCAATCATATATATATATATATATATATTACATTTAATAGAAATTATTGAAGCTCAGAATTGAGAAAATAGATTGTAAGTGTATTCAGATGACGATTGATAATGAAAGTATATACGTTTCACCTCTCACAAATCGAGTTGAGAGGGACTGATAAAATTATGTGTATATGTTAAAAATAAACGGTTTTAAAAATCATTTATCCCAAACGTACGCGCACTTGATGAGCAGTATATAATTTTTTTTTTTAAAATATATTATATTATATTTTATTTTAAACTATTATATTATATTTTAAACTGATTGACCATCGATATAATCATCAGCATTTATTACAATTGAAGAAAATATTTGGTTCATATATGAGAATCAGCGACATCTACTCTTACTTAATTTTATTAATTCACCGCCGTTTGAGAAATATCGCATTCGGAAAAATTCTCATCGATCGATGGGTTCAATTGTTCTGCATTGAACCTCGAATATGGATTGCAACATCGTTAACGAATGCTACTCATCATTCGATACTTATTATTCAATGGGTATCCTTGGTAAATGCTGATCATTTCATCGTTAGCCGCATTTGGGTTCCAATGAACATCTGTGGGAAATGCTGATCTTTCAGTTCATCCGCATTGACTTTCCAATGGACATCATTGGGTAAAGCGGATCATTTCGTTCATCAGCATTTACCTTCCCATGGACACCATTGGGCAATGCTGATCGCTCGATACATCCGCATTGGCTTTCCAATGAGCATCATTGAGTAATGATGATCATTCGATTCATCCGCATTGGCTTTCCAATGAGCATCATTGAGTAATGATGATCATTCGATTCATCCGCATTTGATGTTCAATGGATACCCATTCACTGATCAATGGTCAGCCCTGTACGCCATTGACAAATGCGGAAATCTCAATGGGTTCTCAATTCATTGTCCAATGGAGTCGTATGAGGACCATTGGTTGCCATTGGCGATTCAATGGAGTTTTTTACTACGAGACTGCTCTTTCAAAAATGAAAATATTTCAATTCAACAAGCGGCGTTTCAAAGGGGACATATTCAGCTTCATTTTCCTTTTTCCAAAAATTTTGTACGATTTTTTTCTTTAACCCGGTACGCTTTTTGAAACATGGTCATTTTTCGACTTTTTTTCTGGCGTTGAAATTTTGGCGCAAGACCCATGAATTTTTTTTTCGCAAAAAACGACCATATTTATAAAATATGTAGCATAACTCTAAAATCACTGGGTTTTTGTGAAAAGTTGCATACAATTATTTGGATTCAATGAAATTCTTTCAGAATTTTTTTTCAAACATTTTTTTTTTTTTGTAATTTTTTCCTGTCAACGAGATATTTTTTTTACCTAGAAAAATCAGGTCTTTTACCTCATACACGGTTTTTTTCATCAGAAAACCTCATCTACATGGCTTTTTTTATTGGAAAACCCGTGTAGATGAGGTAAGAGACCCGATTGTTTAAGATAAAAAATAGCTCGTTAACAGGAAAAATTTTTGAAACAAAAAATTTGAAAACAATTCCGAAAAAATTTCAAAATTTTTCAATTCAATCGTTTCATTACTGTAAATGGTTAAAGAAATGATTGGATCATGGAAAAAAATGTTATAACGGTAATTCAGAATTTTTTGGCGTTTTTTTTCTTAGAAAAAACATTAACAGGACTTTAATGACCCAGAATCGGGGCGAGTGTTTCTAAACTTTTGGACGGCAGTGTATATTTTGTTCAAAAAGTTAAATATTCCGCTTGTATTTCAAACTACATACAGGTTTGTAAATAATGCATTAAGTTTTTTTAATGCATTTGTATTTTCATTAACTATTAACCATTAAAATTTAACGGTTAATGAAAATGCAATTGCATTAAAAAAAGTAATGCATTATTTGCAACCCTGCTCATTACAATGTAGTGTGTAATAGAAAAAATTTCCATTACCTAGTGCAATGTAATGTGTAATGGACAAAACTTTGATTGCAATTTTGGGAATGGAAAAATATAGATGAATAAATTATTGCAGTTTTGCATTACATTTTATTGACTTAGGACTTAGATTTTTAGAAATATAATATAGAGGCTTTTTAGAATTTACGGTGAAACTCTAAGTCAATGAAATGTAATGCAAAATTGCAATAATTTATTCATCTATATTTTTCCATTCCCAAAATTGCAATCAAAGTTATGGCCATTACACATTACATTGCAATAATAATGTAGATGCTTTTTATAATTGTAATATAGATGCTTTTTAGAATTTAAGGTACCTGAAAATCTAAGTCCTAAGTCAATAAAATGTAATGCATAATTGCAATAATTTGTTCATCTATATTTTTCCATTCCCAAAATTGCAATCAAAGTTTTGTCCATTACACATTACATTGCAATGGGTAATGGAATTTTTTTCTATTACATACTACATTGTAATGGGCAGGGTTGCAAATAATGCATTACTTTTTTTAATGCAATTGCATTTTCATTAACCCTTAACGTTTGATAGTTAATGGAAATAATTTTAATGGTTAATGAAAATATTTTCCATTAACCATTAAATTTTAATGGTCAATGAAAATAATTTCCATTAACCATTAAATTGTAATGGTCAATGAAAATAATTTCCATTAACCATTAAATTGTAATGGTCAATGAAAATAATTTCCATTAACCATTCAATTTTAATGGTCAATGAAAATAATTTTCATTAACCATTAACTTTTAATGGCCAATGAAAATAATGTCCATTAACCATTAAATTTTAATGGTCAATGAAAATAATTTCCATCAACCATTAAATTTTAATGGTTAATGAAAATAATTGCCATTAAACATCAAATTTTAAAATAATTTCCATTAACCATTAAATTGTAATGGTCAATGAAAATAATTTCCATTAACCATTAGATTGTAATGGTTAATGAAAATAATTTCCATTAACCATTCAATTTTAATGGTCAATGAAAATAATTTTCATTAACCATTAAATTTTAATCGCCAATGCAAATAATGTCCATTAACCATTAAATTTTAATGGTCAATGAAAATAATTTCCATTAACCATTAAATTGTAATGGTCAATGAAAATAATTTCCATTAACCATTAAATTGTAATGGTCAATGAAAATAATTTCCATTAACCATTCAATTTTAATGGTCAATGAAAATAATTTTCATTAACCATTAACTTTTAATGGCCAATGAAAATTATGTCCATTAACCATTAAATTTTAATGGTCAATGAAAATAATTCCCATCAACCATTAAATTTTAATGGTTAATGAAAATAATATGCAATAAGGATTAAATTTTAATGGTTAATGAAAATAATTTTCATTAACCATTAAATTTTAATGGTTAATGAAAATAATTGCCATTAAACATTAAATTTTAAAATAATTTCCATTAACCATTAAATTGTAATGGTCAATGAAAATAATTTCCATTAACCATCAAATTTTAATGGTTAACGAAAATAATTGCCATTAAACATTACATTTCAATGGTTAGTGCATTACTTTTTCATAAAAAAATTTGCAACCCTGACTACATATAACTTAGGTATATCTAAGTAAGCCTAATATATTTCAAGTATATCTTGAACACACTCGAAATAGTATATTATTTATGTGTAACCGTTCCAATAACTGGATATGTGGAATTTATTTTTGCTCATATTGACATTTCCTCAAAAAGAATTATATTTTGGAATATTTTTTTTCCAGGCTTCCGGATCTTTTGGATTCTTAGCTTTGCCATGGGCCATGATCGGTGAATTATTTCCCACGAGATACGTCAATATTTTGGGACCTATGACAACTTTTCTCGCGGGTCTTTACAATTTCGCCACGGTCCAGATTTATCCGAGTCTAGTTGCGCTCGGACCATTCGTAATGATTTATTCATACGGCTTTATTTCCTTTTTGGCAACATTGTTCGTGGCGTTTGTATTGCCGGAAACACGAGGAAAAACCAAGGACGAGATCGAGCGAGGATTTAGAAAACGATCTTGATGTCCGAATAAAGTGAATTGAATGAGTAAAATTTTTTAAAAATTTCATTCGAGGCTGTTGCTGAATTTTTTGATTCTACTAGACTTTCTCAAAATATAAAATATTTAAAGACATCTCCTTCAGGCTGCTTTTAGGTGCGTGCCATTCTCAATTTTGTCTGGAATATTCTACTATTTTTTCATTTTATAATTTTTTCCACCAAAAATAAGTCATAAGGATCACCTGTAAGTTTTATAATCGAAAATTATAAATCAATAAGTTTTTTTGCGTGAAAAGTTTCTTTGCTCAGTGTCGTTTTCACGATTTTTAAAAAATGTATTCTTATTTCATTTTTCATCAAATGATTCCTGTCAAAACATTACATTGTTCGAAGTACATTAGCGATTTTTTGTTTTCATCACTTTTGTTTTCATATAGAAATTATGCGAAAATTCGTCCGGTTAATTTGATCCAAAATGTTACAAAGTGTAACTCCCAGAAACAAGGTTAAATGATTTTGGAAAAAAAATCACCAAAGGTGTTCAGATTGAAAAATGTACAATTTTAATATTAATAAATAATCATGTTTAATCTTGTGGTCAATATTTAAAATATTAATCAATTTGTATATTATTTTAAAAGTCGTCGCAGATTCCGGAATATGTAATGGATTGCGATTTAAATAGGGTTTCATATTTTCCCGCCAGAGAGCGCGTTTTCCCACGCTATAAATATCCTTTGCATCTTCCGATGGTATCTCGTGAAAAAACTGAAAACGACCATAACCTCGAAAAAACAATGCGCGGATCGAAATTGCCTGCTGCTATTTTTATCGTTTTAACAATATTTCCATTTGTAAGTCCGACAGTCTCGAAATCGGATTATTGCGAAAAACCAACAGATTCCGGGGAATTTAATTGCAAGCCCCACGATTTGAAAAAAAGGTTAGCCAACATTTTACCGATGCATGCATTTTTCAAAATATATTTTATTCCATTTAAAAATCCGCATTTTGAGATATTTTTGCTATCAGAGGGAAAAAGATTTATTAGAAATTGTCGTTTTGTTTTTAATAAGGTACATATTGTACGATGTTAATCGCTTCGAGGGTTTCAATCTTCGTCGTGATGTTTACGTGAGGATCGCTGTATTCGTGAAAAAGTGCAACGATGCCAAAGACAACGCTTATGAGTGGATTTTGGTTCTTCCACCATGGGGTAAATATAGAGGGTCATTCCATGTTAAATCGACCGATAGTTGGAATCGACCCTCTTCAATTTCGATGAAACTTGTTTTATTTTATCATAAAACGAAGTTCTATCAAAGGAAAAAAAATTAAAACATTTTTTTCGAAAGTTATGCAAAATTCATAATTTCACCATTTTTTCATATTTTCAAGTTTATTCTTTAAATATCTCGAAAACTATTATAGTAACGAAAGTCGTTTTGGGTTTGTCTTGAAGAGTATACTTGAGGCTACAAAAAAAAAAATATTCCGAAACAAAATTTTTAAAAATGACGAATGTGGAGAATTTTGAATTTTTAAAAATCATGAAAATAATCCACGATCAACATTAAATTTTTTGTTCAATTTATTTAATATAATACCTTGTATTGATTTTTAAAGATCCTGAAATTTTCAGAAAGGTGTTATTTTTTTAAAGTATGAATTTTTGAATTTTGGTAAAAAAAATTTTTGTTTACCTCTAAGTTAAGTATAGTTGAGCAATTATGTAATTTTGTAATTTTGAGCAGTCAAAATTTTAATTAATGACATAAGAATGTAAAAACAGAAACTTAATTGAATTTTGATTTAAAAAATTTTTTTTTTACCAAAATTAAAAAATTCATTTTTGTGAAGAAAAAGACATCTCTCTGAAAATTTCAGTATCTTTTAAAATCAGTACAAGGTATTACATGAAAAAAAATGGAACCCAAAATTCAATGTCGATCATGGATTTTCAGGATTTAAACAAATTCAAAATTCTCTAAATACATCATTTTTTCAAATTTTCTTTCGGGACGTTTTTTTTCGTAGCCCCAAGTGTACTCTTAAAGACGAACCCAGATAGATTTTTTCGTATCTATAATAGTTTTCGGGATATATTTTTTTTTTAACTTGAAAATATGGTAAATTTTGAATTTTGCATAACTTTCGAGAAATTTTTCTTTAATTTTTTGTCCTTCGATGAAACTTCGTTTTACGATACAAAAAAACTTCTGACCAAATTTCATTGAAATTGAAAGGGGTTGGTTCCAACTTTTGGTCGATTTGACACGGAATGACCCATTAACTTCTTGGAAATCGGGAATTAAAATCTCAATTTCTCACGAGGTAATTGTTTTTCTCCGCAATTTATCGGAGCAATTATCGAATGATTTATTTGCAGAAAAAATGTATCATTGGAGAAGCAAAGAATTAGGCGAACAGAGTCAATTGCCATGGGGAACATTCTTCGATATTTCGAGTCTCAAACGATATATTCCTGTTCTCGAAATGTACGAATTTTTCCGAGGTATAAATATTTTTCTCCATATATCCATTTTGTATAGTAATCCATTGGGTAAACAAAATGGCGACTTTAGGATCACAAAATGGCGTCGATAATTGCAGAACCGAAATTGCATTCGAACGAGGGAATTACCGAACTAGATCGAGTTTACGTTCTTCAGAATGACATGAAAATGTTTGAAACTGGCAAATTCAAGGACAAAAATGAATTGATCGATTGTCCAGTAAGTCAATCGCGTTATCGTGCGATTAGTGATAACGAATATTCCGGACATTTTTGGGGTTATTCGAACGTAACATCGCGGGAAGTAAATTGCATTATATTTCATGGTACCGCTTCCGGTTTACGAGTGAATCTCGAACCTCAGGTTCACAGGTGAAGTTTTCATTAATCGTTTGAAAAAAATATAATATATAGCGTAAAAATAAAAGTAGAATACGTATAATAAATATAATGTCGGTAAAGTAGAAAAAAATCATGGGTCGATCTCTCTCAGATCTTTTATGTTCGATCGCATGGAAATTCCTCTTCACGATGAATACGGATCACGAGAATATTGGCGAGCTCGAAGAAGTATGCGTTACAACAGCCAATTGTACGAAACCGCGACGAAATATCGGTTGAAGTATCTAGAGTCCGAAGACTCGGTCGATAATACTCCATTTGTCGCTGACTGGACTGAAGAAAAAGTGAGTAAAAAAATAGTTCATGGGACAAGAGAAGAGGGAAAATCGGGTTCTAGTAAAATACCAGAGTTGGGCAAAGTACTTGAAAGTACTTCAAGTATCAAGTAGAAAGTACCGTAGGTACTTGGAGTATCAAGTACCGGTGGTACTTGAAGTACATAGTACTTGTTACTTCAAGTACTCGTCAGGACGAGACTTGAAGTACAAGTACTTGAAAAAATCAAGTACCAAGTATCAAGTACTTTTCAAGTTTTCGGGTACGTCTCGTAAATTCTGGTACTTGGGTCATCCCATGTCAAATCGACCAAGAGTTGGAATCTACCACTCTCAATTTCGATGAAATTTGGTCAGAAATTTTGTTTTATTATAAAACCAAGTTCTACCAAGGCAAAAAAATTTAATTTTTTTTCAAAAGTTTTGCAAAATTCAAAATTTAATCATTTTTCAATATTTTTTTCTAAATATCTTGAAAACTATGATAGTCATGAAAAATCGCTTGTTCCGTCTTGAAGAGTATACTTGGGGCTACGAAAAAAAAGTATTACGACAAAAATTTTTGAAAAATGATGAATTTTGAGAATTTTGAATGTTTTAAAATCGTGAAAATTCACAATTAACATCAAATTTTTTGTTCGATTTTTTTAAATATAATACCTTGTACTGATTTTAAAAGATCCTGAAATTTTCAGAAAGGTGTTTTTTTTTGTTTCAAAAATATGAATTCTTTTTCAAGTGAGCAATCATGTAATTCTGTAATTTTAAGCAATAAAAATTCCATGATTGATCAACTTCACTTAACTTAGAGGTGAAAAAAAAGTTTTACCAAAATTCAAAAAGTCATATTTTTGAAACAAAAAAAACACATTATTGAAAATTTCAGGATCTTTTAATATCAGTACAAGGTGTTATATAAACAAAATAAAACCAAAAATTTCATGTTGATCGTGGATTTTCACGATTTTGAAAAATTCAAAATTCTCCAAATTCATCATTTTTTCAAAATTTGTTACGGAATATTTTTTTTTTCGTAGCCCCAAGTATACTCTTTAAGGCAAATTCAGAACGATTTTTTCGTAACTATAATAGTTTTCGAAACATTTAAAAAATAAACTTGAAAAAATAGTGAAATTTTGAATTATTGAAAAAAAAATTAATTTTTTTCCTCTGTTAGAACTTCGTTTTATGACAAAAGAAAACTTCTGACCAAATTTCATCGAAATTAAAAGAGGTCGATTCCAAATATTGGTCGATTTGACATGGAATGACCCATATTCAAAAGGCTTTGCACATGCAACCATCAGCAAGATACATTCAAAAGTACTTGATACTTGTACTCGAAAAAAGTACTTCAAGTACAGAAAAGTACTTGAAATTTTCAAGTACAGTACTTTAAGGACAGGAAGTACTTGAAAAATGTAAGTACAATACTTGAAGTACTTTTTAAGTACATTGTAATTGCAAGTACTTCAAGTACTTGCAAGTACCGAGTACTTTCAAGTACTGCCCAGCTCTGTAAAATACCGAATTTTAGGGAAGAAGGAATGCTCTCGGAGGTCCTTATGTCGCGGTTCACATGAGAAGACGAGATTTCTTGACCGGCCGAGGAACTTCTGTACCGACTATCGCTAGTACCGCTGAACAATTGAGAAAAAAGCTCAAGAAACTAGATTTAAAAATTCTGTTTATCGCCACAGACGCTGAAACGGACGGTAATCATATACTTGAAAGCTTGGAAAATAATCCGAAATTTAATTGACGAAAAAAAATAGAGAAAAGAAGTTTTATCGGAAAAAAAATTTGAAATTTAAACTCATACATTGCAAATTTATTTCCAAAGCCTTTGGCTTTCTGAATATAGTTGGAAAAAATTAAATATAGTGAGAGAGGGAAACTCATGACTATCGATATTTACAGAATACGAAGATCTCAGGGATCTACTGATGGATTTTCGAGTTTACCGATACGTTCCAACGGAAACTGCGAAGAGAAAGTTCAAAGACGGTGGAATAGCGATAATCGATCAAATAATATGTTCCCACGCGAGGTAAAGATTTCCATGTTTTTGAATTTTTCGCTAAACCGAAATCTAATGTTTTTTTTTTTTCGATTTTTTTTTTACAAGATATTTCGTGGGAACTCACGAATCTACTTTTACCTTTCGTATCCAAGAGGATCGCGAGATAATGGGATTTCCAACAAATACGACATTCAATCGTCTCTGCGGAGAAGAAGAAAAGTGTCAGCGCAGCGGACAGTGGGAAATTGTATGGTGATTTTTCACGATCAGGAGGAAAGATCGTTCGTACGAGATTAGGTGGATTTTTGTATTTCATTATTAGGCAAGATACCAGCATAAATATAAGTTCTTTCTCAATATTCAACGATAAATAATCTTTCAAACTAACTTTTTTAAACAGACGGTGGTTTGCCGATCAATTCTTGTTCCCTCCGTATTTCTTGCTCCCTCTGATTCTCTCTTGTGAGGGCTTCCCTCTGTTTTATCTGCTGGAGGCGCAACGCTCGTTTCTGTGAATGAATATTATTTCCGTTAAGTCCCAACGATTTGAAAATTAGAAAAAAAACGTGCTGGTTTAGGCAGTGCAATAAAAAAAGGCATAAAGTGAAAACAAATGTGAGAAACGTTCAATGAAAGATAAAAATATCAGAAAGTCATTGCGGATTTTCTTTTGATAATTTCAATTTAAAAAACCTTGCAAATTGGAATTTGCACATTGCTTCCTCATCTTTATCCATAGTTCATATAGCTTCCTTTAACACACAGTATGGCGATCAAATTTGGCTTCCTCATAAAGGAAGCTTTGTTAACTATTGCAAAATATTAGTAATCGATGTGCAAATTCGATCGATTTTCGCCAAATTTGATAGCGAATAACATTGATAGCTATACTGGCTCTTCACAAAATTTCATCGCAATATCTAAAAAATTTCAAATGTTATAGCGTTCACGCTTCTTTTATAAAAATTAAAAATTTGATGAAAATTTAATCATTCGATCGATTTTCGCCAAATTTAATAACGAACAATCTCAATAGCTATATTAGCTCTGAGTAAAGTTTCAATGCAATATCTTAAAAATTGCACGAGTCAGAGCGTTTACGCTATTTTTCAAAAAATTAAAAATTTCATAAAATTTTAATCCCTCGATGGAATTTTGCCAAATTTAATAGCGAACAACCTCGATAGCTATATTAGCTCTGCAAAGTTTCAGTACAATATCTCAAAAATTGCACACCTAGAGCGTTTAGGCTAGTTTTCAAAAAATTCAAAATTTCAAAAAATTTTAATCTCTCGGTAGATTTTCGCCAAATTCAATACCAAACAACCTTAACAGCTATAATAATTATGTACAAAGTTTGAGTGCAATATCTTGAAAATTGCAGAGGTTAGAGCGTTTACGCCATTCTTGCAAAAACGAAAAAAGTCGATAAAATCTGAACACCGGTTATAATTAAAACAAATTTTTTTTCATAATGAAGAGCAATTCGTGCTCGACAAGTGTGCCAAATTCTAGCTTGATATCTCGAAGCCTTTTTGAGTTATTAATTATTTACATCTGAAACTCAGGATACACACACACACACACACACACACACACACCACCATCCGGGCATTTTTTCTAAATATGATTTCTCGATGTTTTAGGACACTTTGAACATATCGGCATGAAAATAGCAAAAAAAAAAATTTTCACGATAACAAAGCTTCCTTTATGAGGGAGTAAAATAATTAATTTTCATTACATTGAATTTATTTTTTATACTTTAAGTTTTTACCTACAGTAAATAATGAAAGAAATTCATAGAATCACCCCTTAAAACATTTTAACTGCTATTTTTTTTGGTGATGCCATTTTATTTTTAGTGATAAGAAAGCATTGCAACCAGAATATTGTATGAAAGAAAATTTGGATACAAAAGTCGGAAAAAAAATGTTTAAGCCATTTTTTCAAATATTTCCATATGAAAAAGTATTCATTAACAGGGAGGGATTTTTTTTTTTCAAGTAAAACGGACTTGACCTTCAAATTTGCCACAGATTTTCATATATTTTGCAATATTCAGTAAAAGTCTCTGAAATATTGGAAAAGAATAAAAGCACCTTTATCTACAAATCAAGTGTGTTCCCTGAATTTGCTTTGCTTTAAAAATTCAAAATTCCCTCAATGGTATTGCTTGCAGTTTTATCTACGGAGAGCAGTATTACACAACTCCTTAAGGAGAAAATTATTTTTAAAAAAACTGCAAAAAATCGTATAATTTTGGTTTTTTATTTTACCTTGAGTTTGAACGTCCGCTCGTGAACACTTGTCATTTCTCTCTTGATGGAGCTCAATCTGGTCTGATATGCTTTTATCGTCGTGAACTAAAAGAGTAACAATATGAATAGAAAAGTTGCGACTCGACACAATTTCACAAATAAATTTAATTGAGATGTTTCGTTCTTTTTTTACCATCTCATTTAGCGTTGGATCCTCCGCAGTGTCGGTAAGTTTAATATTTTCCACGCGAATTCGATCTATCAGACTCTCCTGCTTTCGTCTGCGATGAAAGGGAAATTTTTTGTTCGAGAAATAATTATTGCAAATGATTTTTATCGATTAAAAATTTGACTTCTTCCTACGTTAGTTCATCGAGTTCCTTCTTTATTTGTTCCAACGGAGGCTGATAGATTGCCAACAGACCGTCCGCTAGTTTGGCAGTTGAATTTGACAAATCAACGACGGGGATTTCTCTGCTGACATATAATTACAATTGGTTGAGATTGAATTTCAAAAGAAGTTCAAGAGATTCAAAAAAAAATGTTGAATTTTCGAAACATTCTTTGCCACAAACTTCAGTAATTTTGTAACAGTTTCAATTCCTCTACAGAAATTAGCGAAGCGAACAGAATGATTTGTATCGAAGCTGGAAACAATTGCTCGAGGGATGAAGTTTTAAGAACATTTTCTTAAAAATCAAATAGACTCAAGGAACTGCTCTTGAAAGCTCGGAAAACAATGGAAAAAAATCAGAACGTTATGTGCATATTCCTAATTTTGGGAATATTTTAAGGCACCATTTTTGTCAACTATTGTTGACTTTACAAATTAATATTATGAATTTGATAAATTCTGAATATACCACGCAAATTATAATAGAAAGCTCAAAGAGAAAAGAAATTATATGAAACCCCAAAAAGGGAATTGCAACAATATTGAAAGCAGAGTTGTAAATAATGCATTACTGTATTTATTACCCATTACACTGAATAATGTAATATGGATAAGTGTACCATTACAATTTAAAAAAGTAATGTGTAATGGATGCGTGTTCCATTACAATTAAAAAAAGTAATGTGTAATGGATGCATGTCCCATTACAATTAAAAAAAGTAATGTGTAATGGATGCATGTCCCATTACAAATAAAAATAGTAATGTGTAATGGATGCGTGTTCCATTACAAATAAAAAAGTAATGTGTAATTCGTGTAATGGATGCTATTACAAATAAAAAAGTAATGTGTAATGGATGCGTGTTCTATTACAAATAAAAAAGTAATGAGTAATGTATGCACGTTCCATGACAGATTACAATTTAAAAAAAAAGTAATTTGCAGTGGAGAATATTCCATTACCAATAGAAAAATTGCCATGCTCGTATTAGAAACTTGCACATTGCTGTCTCATTATTTCATTTTGTTCACTATAAGTTCATCCACAATTATCACGAATATGATCCATAAAGTTAAAAAATAGAAACAAAAAAACAGACAGTTCATGGTTAAATATGAAGTACAAAAATGTACTCAACCCCAAAAATGATCCAATTTTATATTGAACTTGCTTTTACACGCTGTTACCCATAATTATAAGCAATCCAATAAAAATTACAAGTTACTGCTACAAAATTTGTCACTTTATTCAATCTCTAAATAATGTGCATATTCTTTTTTTTTTAACTTTATGGATCATTTGTGATAATTGTGGATGAACTTTTACTGAGCGAAATAAAATAATGAGACAGCAATGTGCAAGTTTCTAATACGAGCACAGAAATTTTTCTATTTGTAGTGAAATATTGTGCATTGCAAATTACTTTTTTTTAAAATTGTAATTTGTAACGGAATGTGCATACATTACACATTACCTTTTCATTTGTAATGGAACACGCATCCATTACACATTACTTTTTTTATTTGTAATGGCACATGCATCCATTATGCATTACTTTTTTATTCGTAATGGGACATGCATCCATTACAGATTACTTTTTTTTATTTTTATTGGAACATGCATACATTACACATTACGTTTTTTATTTGTAATGGAACAGGCATTCATTGCATATTACGTTTTTTATTTGTAATGGCACATGCATCCATTACTTATTACTTTTGTAACTTGTAATGGAAAACTTGTCCAATACACATTGTTTAAAGTAGTGGGTAATGCATTACTTTTAAATTACTATTTTCACAACTCTGATTGAAAGACATTCGACAAAATTGAAGTAGATAAACAAATAAACGCTTCGGAAGCGCTATTTGACAAGTGACATCGACGAAAAGTTAGGTTATGTACCTTTCACCGGATTCGATTTCTTCGGCAGCCGCCTCCTCGCCTATGTCTTTCATCATCTTTGATGAAAACAATTACTAAAACTTAAGCGCAGTTGAACTAAATATTTCCGTTGCGGATTACATTTATCAAAGTGTCAGATAAGCCCTCGCTCAAGCTGATAAAAACAAAGAGAGAGAGAGACAATCAGCTGTTGTCGGTAAGAAAGGTTGGCGTCTCTTGGCTCGGTCGGTAAATCATTTCTCCGCTAGATGGCGCGCGCTGCTTGTGGCCGCTTGACACAAGAAGCGGTGCCGCGAGAGAGAGAGACAGAGAGAGAGAGAGAGAGAGAGAGAGAGAGAGATAAAGAAATTGCATATGGCCGAACGGTAAACGCGAGGTTTTTTTTCGCTAGTTACGTACATTTTTTGACGACGTTAATTTTTCGAAGCAAAAAGTGCCAAGAGTATAAAAATCATCGTTTATTATTTCGCACTATGTTGTTTACGGGCATCGAGAATATTGCCTGTTTGCCTCGGGAATCTCGAAGAGTCTTGCAATGCCGTGAAATACGGAGAAGCGGCGTTGCGCGCTCATAACCTCCAAAAAAAAAAAATAGTCGAAAACTCATTTCCCGTGCGATTAATCGAGAAGTTCAAAGTGTTTTTTTTCCGTTGAGTGATTTTTCGCGAACGAACAAATTGTCCAGAAAGTTTTTTGGGATGTTTTTTCGTTTCTTTTTTACGATCCAACGCGTAATCCTTTCTTGCCACGTTTAGTGTTAAATCCGCGAGAAAAACTACCCCCCCTCCCCTTGGTCCTTTTTTTTCACTTTAAGACTAAAAATTGTCGTGGTTGTGCGACGAACATTTTGCGAGTGAAGCAAGAAAAAGTTTACAATTTTTTCGATATCGAGGATCATGATAATAATCGTTTTTTACAATCCGTACATCGAACGCCGCTGAACTCGTTTAAACGTAAGTTGATGTAAAATAAACTATTACAATAAGTTTCCGTTGTTTCTAGAATCGTTATTATTCGATTTTTCTTGATTTTGAAGTTTCTCGAAAGTTCGAATTACCCCTTTTTTTTTGTAATCCTTTCGTCGGTTTCGGGGTTCTCCTTTCCCGCGCATTTTTCAGTTGCTGACATCCGCTTACGCGAGGAGGAAGAATCGCTTCCTCTTTTTTTCGCTCCAAATCGAGTAATTTTGCTTTTTTTTATGGTCTTTTAAGGTCTAAGATTAATGCTCCATTGTTACTATTATTATTGTTATGAATATTATTGTTATAAATATCGCGAGGAATCACGTTTGTTAACCCGTTTTGGTTGTCGTGGGTCGCTGGAGACCCGAGCGATTTTTCTTTTCTCCCACTTCGAGGTACACGCGTTTATGACGAAAAATAAAAAAATTGTTTAAATTTTTTGCAATCTTCATGGTGAACATTCAAGAGAAGTATTCAAGAGCGTTAAGGAATTTTATTAGATTTTTTCATTGCAAATAATGGGTTCTAACATGCCCTGGGTCTCCGGCGACCCACGATAACCTGAGAAGGTCTCGAAAAACACGAAAACTTGATAATGTCGTTAATTCACCGGATAACGAATTTTGCAAAATGTTAAACGCAGCTCGCACACAACCGTACAATAGTTTTTGAAAAATTAGGTTTGAGGTTGGGTTTTCAAACCTTCAAAAATAACTTTTTCAATGTTTCTTGTTTATACTTTGCAGCGCAATCGTAAAAACGATAAAACTAATCTTCTTTTGACTCTTTTTTCAGCGAAACTCTGATCTTCGGATGAAATTAAAATGCGTTCGCTCAAGAAAACCGATCTGGAGAAACTGGCTTGGGCCTGGGTGGAGACCGTCGAGCCCGAGGAACTCGAGCATTCTCATCTTGAGACTGCATATCGTATAGGATTGAAAAACTGCAAAAACTGCAAGTAAGTGATTGCGGGAGTCACTAAAAAATGTAATGAAAAAAATCATCAAGCCAAAAAAGGAAGTTTTGTTATTTTTGCTTCCTCATAAAGGAAGCTTTGTTTTCGTGAAAAAAAATTTTTTCGTGATTTTTATGCCAATATGTTCAAAATGTTCTAAAACATCGAGAAATCATATTTAGAAAAAATGTCCGTATGGATGTGTGTGTGTGTGTGTGTGTCCTGAGTTTCAGATGTAAATAATTAATAACTCGAAAACGCTTCGAGACATCAAGCTAAAATTTGGCACACTTTTTAATGTTTTAATTATCAATTAATTTAATTAATTGTCACGTTTTAATTATAACGGGTGTTGCTATTTTATCGACTTTTTTCGTTTTTGCAAGAATGGCGTAAACGCTCTAACCTCTGCAATTTCCAAGATATTGCACTCAAACTTTGTACAGAATTAGTATAGCTATTAAGGTTGTTTGGTATTGAATTCGGCGAAAATCCATCGAGGGATTAAAATTTTATGGAATTTTGAATTTTTTGAAAAATAGCGTAAACGCTCTGACTTGTGCAATTTTTAAGATATTGCACTGAAACTTTACACAGAGCTAATATAGCTTTCGAGGATGTTCGTTATTAAATTTGGCGAAAATCGATCAAATGCTTAAATTTTTATCAAGTTTTTAATTTTTATAAAAGAAGCGTAAATGCTATACCTTTGGAAATTTTTTAGATATTGCAATGAAATGTTGTGAAGAGCCAGTATAGCTATCAATGTTATTCGCTATCAAATTTGGTGAAAATCGATCGAATTTGCACATTGATTACTAATATTTTACAATAGTTAACAAAGCTTCCTTCATGAGGAAGCCAAATTTGATCGCCATACTGTGTGTTAAAGGAAGCTATATGAACTATGGATAAAGATGAGGAAGCAATGTGCAAATTTTTTCCAACTACGATGACTTCTAAATCCTTGATCGGCTAAAATTGTTAAACTATATTGAAAAAAAAAATGCAGGTCCCATTATAAAGAATTATCGCATGTGCTTTTTAAAAATGATAAAAATGGCGTCTTTCAACCCATTTGAACCTGCAAATGGGTTGAAAGACGCATGGTTTTTTTGATGAAAATTGATTCGTAAATTTAAAAAAAATCTTTATTTTCTTATACTTCTGTATGAATTCAGAAGTCGTTTGAACAATCTAGAATTTGGAATGTCCATGAAGGCATTCCGTGATAAAAAGTTTTGTTAAACCCTCCGTCTGTACTTTGGGTCATTAAAGTCCTGCTAATGTTTTTTCTAAGAAAAAAACGCAAAAAAAATTGTAAAAAATCTAAATTACTTTTATAACATTTGTTTCCATGATCCAATCATTTATTTAACCATTTATAGTAAACAACATTTTTTTACAATTTTTCTAATTCCAGAGCTGTTTGATTTAAAAATTTGGCTTGTGCCTTAAAAGACCCAGTGTACGGATGGAGGGTTAAATAAGCTTCATTGCCATTGTACAAATACTTTAATTATAATGCAAACGTCTGCATGGAAACCCATGATTTTCTTGTACATTAATGAATCGTCTATAATTCGGTACATGAATAAAGGAACAAATATTCAGTGTACATATAAGAACTCAATCAAAATTAGAATCAATTTTAACTCTACGAAATTCAAGACAAATTTTTTGCAAAGAAATGGATTAACGTATAAAAAAAAAATCTGCCTCATTGATCATTTTATTAAAAGTATAAGAACCAAATTCATATTAATAGTTTCCCAGATTTTCGAAAAACCAGTTTTTCAAATGTGACTGTAATTATTTTTGCAATATTTATGCAATTTGTTGAGTAACATTCGCACAAAATTTAAGAAAAAAACGATCTGTTTTGTAGCGTCGCTGCAAAAAGTATCGAATTTTACGCTGTTCTGAATTAGGGTTGTTGAACCACTTAATTTTTTCGACGAATACTGTTTTATCTCGCAGATAAAAATATTCCACAATCATCGAAGAGCTTGGAAATAATTGGAAAATCATTTCCAAAACGTTCAAAAACAAAATTACATATAATCTTATTCTATCTTTAATCAAAATTCTAGAATCCAAACATATAATCTAATCATCTAATCTGAACTATCTAATCATATAATCTAACTATCTCATCATATAATCTAAACTTTAAACATATAATCTAAACTCTAAACATATAATCTAACTATCTAATCATATAATCTAAACTCTAAGCATATGATCTAATCATCTAATCTAAACTATCTAATCATATAATCTAACTATCTAATCATATAATCTAAAATCTAAACATATAATCTAAACTCTAAGAATCTCAAAAATAAAAAATCGAATTTGGCTCTATGATTTTCGACGATTTTTATTATCTAAATGGCCTATCAAAGATGATATCTCTCGCAGACGCAACTGCAGCAACAATCCTATGTGCCTGACCGGTCTGGGCGAAGACAAGTACATAAAATCTCAACCGGCCGAGATAGCTTCGCTGGAAAGTTCGCTCTCAGAATTGCGGGATCCAACGCAATATGTAGGATTGAAAAATCTTGGTGCTACGTGTTACGTAAACAGTCTCATACAAGTTTGGTTCCACAATGAGGATATGAGGTATATTTTGCCCTCACAAAAATTGTTTATCAAAATCATTATTTGCATTGTGTTTCTCTGAGAAAAGTTTCGCTGATACAATTTTCTTACAGACGGATAATTTACAAATGGAACATTTCGGAGGATCCGGAAGAGCGCGAAGGTCTCTATCGTTTGGAGAACGCTAGACAGCAATATTTGCCCTCTACCGTTGTCGGACAATTGCAGTATATTTTCGCCATGATGCAATTTGGCAATCGACAATTGTTGGATCCGACGAATCTCGCAATTGCTCTGTCACTTGACACAAGGACACAGCAGGATGCGCAGGAATTTTCGAAACTTCTGCTCTGTCACATCGAGGGCAAACTTCAGCAAAATATGTCACTCAAGGTGAAACTTCAACGTTTGACGCAAGGAAAATACAGCTACGTTAATTGGTGAGTAACCATCTATTTCATTTAACATTGAAATACTGAATCATAACGTTTACACAAAATTATTCATTTATTCAACAAATTTAATTTTTTTGCTCTTTCACAAAGGTGCGAAATTCTTAATATATTCGTGGATAAAAATTCTTCTACGAGTTTTCACTCAATTTGTTTTTACTTCTTTAATAAAATAATATAGTGAATTTATTTTTCTTTATTATATTAATCAGCAGATTGGAGGAACGGTTATTTTTTTCAAGTAATCATCATTTTTATTTCATGGATCTGTAGAAAGAATTAAAAACCATCGAAGCTTCCTGAATGATTTTTTTCAAGTGAAAATTTACTGACAATCTCGTTTTTGTAATTTTGGATATTGAAAAAATTAATGAAAAAAGTAGCAATTGAAAACACATTATTTTATGCTATTTTTGTGAATGAAGGGAAAATATGAAGCTCTTTGAGTTGGAATTTTATCCTACTTTCAATATTAGAAGTATGTTACAAATTTTAAAAAATCAGAATACAACCGCAAAGAAACGTTTGATATATTTACTGAAATTACAGAAAAAATTAGATTCTTATGATTTCAACTTTTTTGCTCATTTGAAAAAGTACGAAGCTTCTTGAGTTGGAGTTTTATCTTACTTTCAACATCAGAAGTATGTTTCAAAATTAAAACATCAGAATACAATTGCAAATAAACGTTTGATATAATATTTACTGATATTACAGAAAAAAATTGGATTATTATGATTTCAACTCTTTTGCTCATTTGAAAAAATACGAAGCTTCTTGAGTTGTAGTTTTATCCTACTTTCAACATTAGAAGTATGTTTCAAAATTAAAATATCAGAAAACAATTGCAAATAAACGTTTGATATAATATTTACTGATATTACAGAAAAAAATTGGATTATTATGATTTCAACTCTTTTGCTCATTTGAAAAAGTACGAAGCTTCTTGAGTTGTAGTTTTATCCTACTTTCAACATTAGAAGTATGTTTCAAAATTTAAAAACCAGAATACAACCGCAAAGAAACCTTTGATATAATATTTACTGATATTATAGGAAAAAAACAAGATTCTTATGATTTCAATTCTATTGCTCATTTGAAAAACTACGAAGCTTCTTGAGTTGGAGTGTTATCCTACTTTCAACATTAAAAGTATGTTTCAAAATGTAAAAATTAGAAAACAATTGGAAATAAACGTTTGATATAATATTTACTGATATTACAGGAAAAAAATAAGATTCTTATGATTTCAATTCTTCTGCTCATTTGAAAAAGTACGAAGCTTCTCGAGTTGGAGTTTTATCCTACTTTCAACGTTAGAAGTATGTTTCAAAATTTAAAAACCAGAATACAACCGCAAAGAAACCTTTGATATAATATTTACTGATATTACAGGAAAAAAATAAAATTCTTATGATTTCAATTCTGTTGCTCATTTGAAAAACTACGAAGCTTCTTGAGTTGGAGTGTTATCCTACTTTCAACATTAAAAGTATGTTTCAAAATGTAAAAATCAGAAAACAATTGGAAATAAACGTTTGATATAATATTTACTGATATTACAGGAAAAAAATAAGATTCTTATGATTTCAATTCTTCTGCTCATTTGAAAAAGTACGAAGCTTCTCGAGTTGGAGTTTTATCCTACTTTCAACGTTAGAAGTATGTTTCAAAATTTAAAAACCAGAATACAACCGCAACGAAACGTTTGATATAATATTTACTGATATTACAAAAAGAAAATAAGATTCTTATGATTTCAACTCTTCAGCTCATTTGAAAAAGTATGAAGTTTTTTGAGTTGGAGTTTTATCCTACATTCAATATTAGAAGTACGTTACAAAATTGAAAAATGAGAATACAACCGTAAAGAAATGTTTGATATAATATTTACCGATATTACAGAAAAAAATTAGATTCTTATGATTTCAACTCTTCTGCTCATTTGAAAAAGTACGAAGCTTCATGAGTTGGAGTGTTATCCTACTTTCAACATTAGAAGTATGTTTCAAAATTAAAACATCAGAATATAATTGCAAATAAACGTTTGATATAATATTTACTGATATTACAGAAAAAAATTGGATTATTATGATTTCAACTCTTTTGCTCATTTGAAATAAAAACCACAGGAAGATTTTTGTAGTGCGCAATATTTCAGTCCTGAAAATCGTTAAAAGTCATGAAAATTTTTCAAATCAAATAAGATTTCTGGTTCATTACACTCAATAATTGAATCACACAGTTGTTCGACCTGCGGTACGGAATATCCCACCACGACAACTTTCTACGAGCTCGATCTTCAGCTAGCGCCGACATTAAAGGAGGCTATCGAGAAGTATCTGACCGAGGAGGAGCTCGTTGGTCCTAATCAGTATCATTGCGCGACTTGCAATGACAAAAAAGATGCAAGACGCTTCATAAGGCTCGACACATTGCCCGAAACGTTAAACATTCAACTTTTGCGCTTCGTGTTTCATCGGTAAGACACAAAATTTCGAATCCCTCGATTTTCTCTCATGTCCTCCGTCATTAGAAATTTTTTTTATTTTCGCATTTTTCCTCAATCTCGCTCGAATCGTATCTGAACTAGAATTTCTCTTCGCGATCCCGCGTGTATGTGGGATTTTTTTTTGCGCGGGTGTAATATCCCCGAAATCGCTGACCGATCTATAGATAAACTACCGGAAGATGTGTGATTTGATCGTCGAGGCCCGAACTACGGGCGACTCTTCGTTTCTTGATCGCAGAGACTCCGGCCAAAAACGTAAGCTCAACTCTTTCATACAATTCCCGGAGGATCTCGACATGTCCGAGTATCTGAGGTGTCCCCAACAGACGCATCTTTACAGTCTCGTTGCTGTATTGTCGCACAAAGGACCATCCGCTCATTCTGGACATTATATCGCCAATATTTGCAACTCCGGTGGCGAATGGTATCAGTTCAGTGACGACAAGGTTGAGAAAATGCAGAACAAGAGAATCGAGGACGGTATAACTGGTGAGTAACGGCTTAATTCATAGAGAAAAAATTGTAAATAACAGAAAAGACGTTTAGTCATTGAGTTATTATTCAGAGTTGTGAAAATAGTAATGTAAAAGTAATGTAATTATCCATTACATATTACTTTTTGTATTTTTTTAATGGGACATGCATCCATTACACATTACTTTTTGTATTTGAAATGGGACATGCATCCATTACACATTACTTTTTTTATTTGTAGTGGGACATGCATCCATTACACATTACTTTTTGTATTTGTAGTGGGACATGCATCCATTACACATTACTTTTTGTATTTGTAATAGCACATGCATCCATTACACATTACTTTTTTATTTGTAATGGGGCATGCATCCATTACACATTACTTTTTGTATTTGTAGTGGGACATGCATCCATTACACATTACTTTTTGTATTTGTTATGGCACATGCATCCATTACACATTACTTTTTTTTATTTGTAATGGGGCATGCATCCATTACACATTGCTTTTTGTATTTGTAGTGGGACATGCATCCATTACACATTACTTTTTGTATTTGTAATAGCACATGCATCTATTACACATTACTTTTTGTATTTGTAGTGGGGCATGCATCCATTACACATTACTTTTTGTATTTGTATTGGGACATGCATCCATTACACATTACTTTTTTTATTTGTAATGGGACATGCATCCATTACACATTACTTTTTGTATTTGTAGTGGGGCATGCATCCATTACACATTACTTTTTGTATTTGTAATGGGACATGCATCCATTACACATTACTTTTTGTATTTGAAATGGGACATGCATCCATTACACATTACTTTTTTATTTGTAATAGGACATGCATCCATTACACATTACTTTTTTATTTGTAATGCGGCATGCATCCATTACACATTACTTTTTGTATTTGTAGTGGGACATGCATCCATTACACATTACTTTTTGTATTTGTTATGGCACATGCATCCATTACACATTACTTTTTTTTATTTGTAATGGGGCATGCATCCATTACACATTGCTTTTTGTATTTGTAGTGGGACATGCATCCATTACACATTACTTTTTGTATTTGTAGTGGGACATGCATCCATTACACATTACTTTTTTTTATTTGTAATGGGGCATGCATCCATTACACATTACTTTTTGTATTTGTAATGGGGCATGCACCCATTACACATTACTTTTTGTATTTGTAGTGGGACATGCATCCATTACACATTACTTTTTGTATTTGTAATGGGGCATGCATCCATTACACATTACTTTTTGTATTTGTAGTGGGACATGCATCTATTACACATTACTTTTGTATTTGTAATAGCACATGCATCCATTACACATTACTTTTTTTATTTGTAATGGGGCATGCATCCATTACACCTTACTTTTTTATTTGTAATGGTACACGCATTCATTACACATTACTTTTGTATTTTGTAACGGTACACTTATCCATTTCACATTATGCAGTGTAATGGGTAATAAAATTTTTTTATTACCCATTTTTAATTTGTAAATTGTTTTTTTTTAACTTGTAGTCAATTCTTTAAAAATAATTCCTACGCATCTTTATCTAGGGTACATAGAGTGGTATTTTTTTGAATGATACTTTTCAAGTCATTATTATAACGAAAACAATGAATAATGGATAGAATTGCTTTACCCATTGACGAGATAATGGATTAATTTCGATGATTGTCAAAATAATGGACAAAGAACAAAATACGAATGCCTATTACTAAAATAATTAATAACAAATTGAATTTCGTTACATTATTAACAAAACAATGAAGGAGATAATTCCACTATCCATTATCAAAATAATTCTGTGGCTTGTGTGTGGTCAGCGATTTTGATGTTTTCAACACAAGTATTGATTTCAAATTGACTTGAAGATACATGTCCTATTACAAATACAAAAAGTAATGTGTAATATATGCATGTTCCATTACAAAGAAAAAAATTAATGTGTAATGGGTGCATGTCCCATTACAAATAAAAAAGTAATGTGTAATGAATGCATGTGTCATTACAAATAAAAAAAAGTAATTTGCAGTGGAGAATATTCCATTACAAATAGAAAAATTGCCGTGATCATCCGAAAAGTTCATCCGAATTATCACAAATAATCCATAAAGTTGAAAAATAGAAACATAAAAACAGACAGTTCATCGTTAAATATGAAGTACGAAAATGTACTCAACCCCAAAAATTATCCAACTTTATATTGAACTTGCTTTTACACGCTATTATCCATAACTATAAGCAATCTAACAAAAATTACAAGTTACTGATACAAAATTTGTCGCTTGATCGAATCCCTAAATAATGTGCCTATTTTTTTTTTTTTTTTTTTTATCTTTATGGATCATTTGTGATAATTGTGGATGAACTTTTAGTGAGCGAACTAAAATAATGAGACAGCAATGTGCAAGTTTCTAATACGAGCATGACAATTTTTCTATTTGTAATGGAATATTCTCCACTGCAAATTACTTTTTAAAAAAATTGTAATTTGTAATGGAACGTGCTTACATTACACATGATTTTTTCATTTGTAATGGAACACGCATCCATTACACATTACTTTTTTTTTTTGTAATGACACATGCATCCATTACACATTACTTTTGTTTAAATGTAATGGGACATGCATCCACTACACGTTACTTTTTTTATTTGTAATAGAACATGCGTACATTGCACATTATTTTTTTTAATTTGTAATGGAACATGTATACACTACACATTACTTTTGTTTCCTCATTTGTTTTCGCGAAAAAATTTTTTTTTGCAATTTTCTTGTCAGTACGTTCAAAATGTCTCAAAACGTCGAGAAATCACATTTAGAAAAAATGTCCGGACTTACGTACAATAGGGAACGTTTTGGGCGATCGACTTGAAATTTTGTATACAAGTAGACTACGTATGTCTCTGTTCTCAGTGCAAATTTTTTTTTAATTGCAAAATGATTGTCTATTTGGCGAGATTTTGTATTTTTTGTAAAATGTTTGTTCGACGTCTAACTTTCGCAATTTTACAGTTACCACTCTGAAATTTTACGTGCAGATACACTTTATAATAAGGACGGTTGGGATTGAATTTGGGAAAAATCGCTCGAGAAGTTCGGCTTAAAATTTTTTTTAATTTTTCACAAAAAATTTGTAAGTTTTCTAACTTTTGTAATTTTTCATCTATCGAGCTGATTTTTTTTGTGACGATACATTCAATGACAATGAAAAATAATACTGAATTTCATAAAAACCGCGTGAGATGTGCGGTTAAAAAAATTTTTTGAAATTTTTACCAAATTTTTTTAACGCTCCAACGTTCGCATTTTTAGAAGTATCAAGCTAAAATTTTTTGCACAAATACACTAGACGACAAGAATGATTAGGGTTGAATTTAGTGAAAAACGCTCGAGATGTTCGTTTGCAAAAATTTTTTTGAAATTTTCGAAAAATACTTGTTAACACTAAGTGTCCTAATTGAGCAGCTATCGGGTTCACTTCTTTAGCACCTATACACTGGACGACAAAAACAATTAATAATGTAATTGAACGGAATTGCTAAAAAATCATGCAAATTTGAAATTTGCACATAGCTTCGTTGTTGGTTTCCTTCGTTCATGAAGCTTCCTTTATGAGGAAGCCATGATCATAAACATACATGTTATAAAGATGGTCAAAGAGATCCTCATAAAGGAGGGTTGAGGAACGACGGAAAAAAATGAGGAAGCTATGTGCAACTTTCATATTTACATGAACTTGCTTCCTTATAAAGGAAGCTTTGTTTTCGTGAATTTTTTTTTTCGCGATTTTTATGCCAATATGTTCAAAATGTCCTAAAACATCGAGAAATCATATTTAGAAAAAATGTCCGGATGGATGTTTGTGTGTGTGTGTGTGTGTGTGTCCTGAGTTTCAGATGTAAATAATTAATAACTCGAAACCGCTTCGAGATATCAAGCTAAAATTTAGCACACTTGTCGAGCACAAATTGCTCTTCATTATGAAAAAAAATTTGTTGTAATTATAACCTGTGTTCAGATTTTATCGACTTGTTTCGTTTCTGCCAGAATGGCGTAAACGCTCTAACCTCTGCAATTTTCAAGATATTGCACTCAAACTTTGTACAGAATTAGTATAGCTGTTAAGGTTGTTTGGTTTTGAATTTAGCGAAAATCTATCGAGGGATTTGAATTTTATGAAATTTTGAATTTTTTGAAAAATAGCCTAAACGCTCTAACTTGTGTAATTTTTGAGATATTGTACAGTAACTTTGCACAGAGCTAATATAGCTATCGCCATTGTTCGCTATTAAATTTGGCAAAAATCCATCGAGGGATTAAAATTTTATGAAATTTTTAATTTTTTGAAAAATAGCGTAAACGCTCTGACTCGTGCAATTTTTAAGATATTGCGATGAAACTTTACACAGAGCTAATATAGCTATCAATGTTATTCGCTATCAAATTTGGCGAAAATCGATCGAATTTGCACATTGATTACTAATATTTTTCAATAGTTAACAAAGCTTCCTTTATGAGGAAGCCAAATTTGATCGCCATACTGTGTGTTAAAGGAAGCTATGTGAACTATGGATAAATATGAGGAAGCAATGTGCAAATTTAAATTTGTTTTTATTTGTAATCGGACATGCAACCACTACACATTACTTTTTTCATTGTAATGGAACACCCATCCATTACACATAACTTTTGTAATTTGTAATGGAAAACTTTTCGCATACACATTGTTTAAAGTAATGGATAATGCATCACTTTTACATTATTATTTTCACAACTCTGCTTGAAATACAAGTTTTTAATATTGAAATCTTGATTATTCAAAATGCAGATACAACGGCGAAAGTGGTGAAACGTGGAAGAGTACCAAAAGGTTTTTTATCATCGAATACGGCGTACATGTTGGTCTACAAGAGGATCAAAGTCGATGGTAAACAAGGGACGACGGGAAAACGTGGAAAAACCAAGAAACTCAATGAGGGTGAATCAACGAACAACGGGGGCAGCAATGCGGCTCAGCTCGAGAGGTTAACCTTCACCGATGTAACGTCGGATCAGGCCCAATCATCGGACGATGGAAAGCGTAAAAATTTCACCGAAACATCCGACGATGGAAAGCGAAAAAATTGTACAGAAACGTCCGACGATGCGAAGCGCAAAAATTGCACGGAAACTTCAATGGAAACGTCCAACGACGCGAAGCGAAAGAATTTTACCGAAACTTCGGTCGATGGGAAAGTAAAAAATTCTATGGAAATTGCAAGCTGGGTGCCATCGAGCAGCGCTGGTAGCAGCAGCGAGGCATCAAATTGCAGAAGCGTGACAACGACTAAAAAATCACGACCCGACATAGAAAGTTCGATAATGGACATCGATAGCGTGGAAAAGCCTCGTTTGTCACCCGAACAAAAAATTCTCATAAACGGGATTATCGGTTATCATTCGGACGAATCGCCCGAGCCGGAAGCTAAAATTCCCAAAATTGAAGAAACGTCCGAGAAACCCGCGCAGAAAAACGTTAAAATTGAGTATGGTTTGCTGAACGGCGATGCTCATAGAAATATGAGCTGCGGAGAGCATGATTATTACGAAGATGTGAGTTACACCGAGAGTGGATGGTCATCTGTACACTGGGTCTTTTAAGGCACAAGCTAAATTTTCAAATCGAATATCTCTGGAATTTAAAATAATGGCAAAACAAATTTGTTTACTATCAATCAATAGAGTTTTATTTGTATAACCTTTTAAAAAGGCTTTTTACAAAACTTACACAATGTCCAAAACATATCTCTTATCATAACTTATAAACTCTCCCGCTTCATCCTTCTCCATAAAATTTGTTTACTATAAATGGTTAAATAAATGATTGGATCATGGAAGAAAAATGTTATAAAAGTAATTCAGAATTTATTCAGATTTTTTTGACGTTTTTTTCTTAGAAAAAACATTAGCAGGACTTTAACGACCCAGAGTACAGGCGGTGTCCCAAAATTTAAGGATGTTGAGTCCCTATGAAGTCTTTTAATGTTAATTGTTCAATAAATAGCTTCTTAATCGTCGTGAAATTTTTACACGACCTGAATACTTCATGTAAAAACATATTAAATTTTCAGAATTCTATCGTCATTACTTCAACCTCCTTAAGGGTTAAAGTGAAGAATGATGAGAAAATTCTGAAAATTTGGTACGTTTTTGTATGAAGTATTTAAGAGGTCGTGTAAAAATTTCACGACGATTAGGAAGCTCGTTATTAAAATATTAACATTTTGTTAAGAACAATTTTTTAAACGAATAAAAAAAATATTTATCAATAAACTTCGTTCTGTTTCCGTTGCTTTCAATATAGTGTTGATATAAAAAAATTGACAGGTCCAAAAAAAACTTATTGCAAAGTTATATCAGTTTCCATGAGACTATATTTAATTTAATTTAATTTGTTAATGTTAATTGTTCGATAACGAGCTTCCTAATCGTCGTGAAATTTTTATACGACCTCTTAAATAATTCATCCAAAAACATACCAAATTTTCAGAATTTTCTCATCATTTGCGATTTGGGACTCAACATCCTTAAGTGTACAGACGGAGGGTTAACCCTTAAGTGGAGTGCGAGAGAGAGTTGTAATTTCTAACCCATTTTTCTGTCCGTTTTTCAGATGGAATTTGATAAATGGGAATTGAGCAGATCACTTCGAGATCTCGTTAGAGAGGAAAACGTGAAGCACGAGCATGAGCTTCTTGCGGTACAGCAAGAGAAGGTAAATAATTCTCTAAACGCTTTCAATATTCGATACCGGCTAAAAATTTGATGGTAGTGAAGATTTTTAGTGTTTCATCATTATATGTTCTTAAGGCGAGGCTAAATACCGACAATATTACTGAAGCCCTACATTATCGACTTCCAAACTTTTTCCATTACCGGTGGATGAATATCAATTAAATTTATGAATTAATGATGAATAAATTGCAAAATGCAAATGCGAGACATAAATCAACGTTTTCGTTAATTGCCACTGACTTGTCAGACAGTTTGGATAGAAGTCTGATGAAAGTAATGTTTTTTCATAGCAATTCGACATGGGGCTGCCCTCTTTCGGATTTCTGTGAACTTAATTTCGCCATTTTTTTTTTCGATAAAACACGAAATTTAGCCTCCCCTCAATCCATCTTCAACGAAAAATGGCTCTTCGTCGGTAATAAAAAAATGATGCATTTCCTGATGATCTCTTATTTAATCGTACGCGTAATTTCTATTCCAGCAAAAAGAGATCGAGGATCAAAATGCCAAACGTCAGTTGGTGATCGATTTTTACGCGATAATCGGTGAAATGGTCTCCGAATGGACGTCTTATCAATGGATACCGAGTGATTGGCTCGTTAAATGGTTGAACAATCATTCGAACTCCGATGTATCTCCCATCGACAATTCCACTCTGATGTGTCCACACTATCGGCTCGATCCTCTCAAGGTCAATCGTGCGAAGTGCATTCCACCAGCAGCTGCTGAATTGATCTACAATATGTATCGCGGTGGTCCCAGACTCGATGAGAATGCACTTTGCGACGTCTGCGTGAAAAAGCGCTGTAAAATGTTACGTTTCAAGTCCGGTCTTGAGCGCGACCATAAGGATGTCAATGAGATAATGCGAAACTTCAAAGAACCGTGAGTTTCACTATTTTATTTTTTCAATAAAATTTTTTTTTCAATTCTTTTTTCTATTTTCTATTTCACTTTTTCTGCTCAGAATTTCAGGTTTTGTTTTGATGAGCAGAGAAGTAGTCTAAATTGATAGTTCCGTATCGACAATTCATAATTCGCCATGTGATATATCGTATTGTAATATTTTACTGATTATTTTGGCAATGATTATTACTGAAGCCCTACATTATCGACTCAAAATCGCTGTCCAAACTTTTTCCAATACCGGTGGATGAATATCAATTGAATTTATGAATTAATGATGAATAAATTGCAAAATACAAATGCGAGACATAAATGAACGTTTTTGTTAATTGCCACTGACTTGTCAGACAGTTTGGATAGAAGTCTGATGAAAGTAATGTTATTTCATAGGAATTCCATACGGGGCTGCCCTCTTTTGGATTTCTGTGAACTTAATTTCGCCATTTTTTTTTCGATAAAACACGGAATTTATCAACATTCATCTCGTGATTTGGATTCCAAACTTACGTCGCGGTTTTTTCATAAAATAATGTCAAAGACGTATCGATGTTCGTATTTTGGTGTTGGTTACGGAGCCCCACTCTTGGTTTTAGCCGAAATGCCGTAAAAACATTATAATTTACAGATTTTTTATGATAACCGGATCTGTAATTTTTTCTTTCGTTTTCCGAAAAAAATTTAGTGGGGCTCTATTTGTGCCATAATTCTGATGATACTGTCAAAATTTTATTGATTTTCATCCATTCGTGCCAGAGCAAGTTTGGAATCCATTTTCGAGGTGCTAATGTCGGTATTTAACCTCTCCTTAAGGCGAGGCTAAATACCGACATTATTACTGAAGCCCTACTTTATCGACTCAAAATCGCTATCCAAACTTTTTCCAATACCGGTGGATGAATATCAATATCAATTAAATTTATGAATTAATGATGAATGAATTGCAAAATGCAAATGCGAGACATAAATCAACGTTTTCGTTAATTGCCACTGACTTGTCAGACAGTTTGAATAGAAGTCTGATGAAAGTAATGTTATTTCATAGGAATTTCACATGGGGCTGCCCTCTTTCGGATTTCTGTGAACTTAATTTCGCCATTTTTTTTCTCGATAAAACACGAAAGTTATCAACATTTATCTCGTGATCTGGATTCCAAACTGACGTCGCGGTTTTTTCATGAAACAATGTCAAAGACGTATCGATGTTCGTATTTTGGTGTTGGTTATGGAGCCCCACTCTTAGTTTTCGCCGAAATGCCGTAAAAACATGATAATTTAATATTTTCAATTACAGATTTTTTATGATAATCGGATCTGTAATTTTTTCTTTCGTTTTCCGAAAAAAATTTAGTGGAGCTCTATTTGTGCTATAATTCTGATGATACTGTCAAAATTGTATTGATTTTCATCAATTCGTGCCAGAGCAAGTTTGGAATCCATTTTCGAGGTGCTAATGTCGGTATTTAACCTCTCCTTAAGGCGAGGCTAAATACCGACATTATTACTGAAGCTCTACATTATCGACTCAAAATCGCTATCCAAACTTTTTCCAATACCGGTGGATGAATATCAATATCAATTAAATTTATGAATTAATGATGAATGAATTGCAAAATGCAAATGCGAGACATAAATCAACGTTTTCGTTAATTGCCACTGACTTGTCAGACAGTTTGAATAGAAGTCTGATGAAAGTAATGTTATTTCATAGGAATTTCACATGGGGCTGCCCTCTTTCGGATTTCTGTGAACTTAATTTCGCCATTTTTTTTCTCGATAAAACACGAAAGTTATCAACATTTATCTCGTGATCTGGATTCCAAACTGACGTCGCGGTTTTTTCATGAAACAATGTCAAAGACGTATCGATGTTCGTATTTTGGTGTTGGTTATGGAGCCCCACTCTTAGTTTTAGCCGAAATGCCGTAAAAACATGATAATTTAATATTTTCAATAACAGATTTTTTATGATAATCGGATCTGTAATTTTTTCTTTCGTTTTCCGAAAAAAATTTAGTGGGGCTCTATTTGTGCCATAATTGTGATGATACTGTCAAAATGTTATTGATTTTCATCCATTCGTGCCAGAGCAAGTTTGGAATCCATTTTCGAGGTGCTAATGTCGGTATTTAGCCTCCCCTTAAGGTAGATCTTGAGATCTTAAAATTCGAGCCTAAGAAAAACAATGATAAAGTTCTGTATACATTTTAAATTGCACGGTATTTTATATTTTTCTTCTTTTAACTGGATCGACAGGATGGATGACAGTTACGTCGTCGGTGCCGAGTCTTTGAAATCCTGGCGTCGTTTGGCAATGGAAAAATTTATGGAACAAATGGAGCACGAGATTGAGGATCCCAGCAACAATGATTCGGCTCCCGAGGAGACAAAATCTCTGTCGTCTTCGTCGGGAAAGGATCCGAGCGGAGAAACAAATGCAAAGGAACCGGACGAGTCGGATGAGAACGAGGCTGTGATCAATTTCAACGAGGATCTTCTCTGCGAGCACAATGCTCTCAAAACACCGGATTCGAGTAGAAAAATCGTTCCCGCTGTCGTCTGGTCGATAATCCGGAAATATTTTCCGGAATCAAAGGAATACCCGATTGTTACATCATCGTGCAGTGTTTGTGAGGCAAAAATGGCGAGTGCCCAAAGGGCCAAAGAGGACGACAAGATCAAAGCTAAAATGCAGAAGGATGAACTCCTCGATTTGTATTATGGAAAAAATCGCAACGAAAAGTTGAAGCTCAATGATCCGGAAATGATATTCTACATCGTCGAAAAGGGTTTTATCGACAGCTGGCGCCTCTTCATTCGGTAAGTCAATTTTCTAACTTATCGACAGTCCATAATTTTGTTAGCTACTATCGATCAATAATGATAATATAGTTTTCTCGTTTGATCGATCGTCGAACAAAAAGGAACATTTTGCGCGGGAATCTTTCAGTTTTCAGATTTCCGCGAGATGACGCCAAGAGCCTCGATTTTTGCTCACTCGTAAAGGAAACTTTGTTTTCGCGAATAAACTTTGTTTTGAGATTCTTATGCCAGTATTGAGTTGAAATTTTTCGCGGATCGACTTGATCATGAAAATAGTTTAGATTCCATTTGAAAAAAATTGCTGCAGGAATTCGCTTCTAGAAAATTATTAAAATATTAACAAAATGCTTGTGAATGATACAATTTTTTTAATTTTGCAATTATTGATTCTATTTTTTACAAAAATGAACCTAATTTCGAGAATGAATATAAATGCAATTTAAAAAAAATTGCTAAGGGGTTAACTTTTTTAAAAAAATTCAAATTTCTGAAAAATGTTTGAACCAGTCCCAATTTATTGAATTTCGAATTCGAGATCAAATTTTTCACACGAACCACTTGAACACAAATTTGATCGATTTGTTTATCCAGAAAAAAGGGTTCAACGGTTTCTTTATTTTTTTAACAATAATTCTGAACAATATTGAAAATGACCAGTCGATAGATAGAATTTTAAAGTATAAAATGAGCTGAGAATCCATGAAATTAATGAAAAATTGTTCATTATTCTTAGGAAAAAAATCGAAGGAAAATGCAATGTTTCGCGCAGCCTTTTTTTCTTTGATTATTTACGAAATGGCGACAAATTAATTTTTTTTTCATTCTTAAGGCTCTTTTGTATTCAAGCATGTTTTCAAAATAGTAATTATTGAGATTTTGAAAATTAGCTGCGTACAGACCTAGCCAAATATGAAAAGAAAAAAAAATTGAAAATCGTTTTTGTTGCATCTTAAGCTTTATAAACTGTTTTTAGCATGAAAAATTTGTGAGGGGCAGTATAAGCTTCAATTTTGTTATTTAAAAAGTTTCGTACAATTTTTTTTTGCAAAAATATTCACATTTTCGCAAAAAACGATCATACTCATAAAATGAAGCGTAACTCTAAAATAACTGGGTTTTCGTGAAATCACTAATAGAGCAAAAAGTTGCACTCAATTATTCTGGATTCAATTTAATTTTTTCAGAATTTTTTTTCAAAGTTGTTCACAAAAATGTTTCCTGTTGACGAGATATTTTTTTATCTCAAAGAATTTTTTGATCTCGATGAATCTTACCTCATCTACACGAGTTTTCCGATAAAAAAGCCATGAAGATGAGTTTTTTCGATGAAAAAGCCGTGTAGATGAGGTAAGAGTCCTGATTAAAATAGAAAAAAAATATCTCGTTGACAGAAAAAAAAAAATTCTGACAAAATTGCATTGAATCCAAAATAATTGTATGCAACTTTTAACCCTTTTAGTAATTTCACAAAAACCCAGTAGTTTTAGAGTTACGCTTTATTTTATAAATATGATCGTTTTTTCCGAAAATCTAAATATTTTTGCGAAAAAAAACGTATGGCATTTTTTAAAAAACGGAATTGAAGCTTATTCTCTCCTCCACGAGTTTTCCATGTGAAAAAAAGTTTTAAAAAATTCTCACGCGCCAAAATTTCAACGCTAAAAAAAAAGTAAAAAAACCACCGTGTTTCAAAGGGTACAGGGTAAAAAAATCGAAATTTTTTTTTGGAAAAAGCAAAATGAAGCTGAATACGTCCCCTTTGAAATGACGCTTGTTGATTGGGAAGCTCGTTATTGAAATATTAACATTTTGTTGAGAACAATTTTTTGAACAAATAAAAAAAATATTTATCAATAAACTTCGTTTTGTTTCCGTTGCTTTCAATATAGTGTAGATATTAAAAAATTGAGAGGTCAAAAAAAAAACTTATCGCAAAGTTATATCATTTTCCATAGGACTACATTTAATTTAATTTAATTTGTTAATGTTATTTGTACGATAACGAGCTTTCTAATCGTCGTGAAATTTTTACACGACCTCTTAAATAATTCATCCAAAAACATACCAAATTGAAAATGATGATAAAATATTGAAAATTTGATATGTCATTATGTACAACATTTGAAAGGTTGTGTAACATTTTTACGACGATTAGAAAGCTGGTTACTGAGAATTTTGAATTAAAAAATTACACGTAGCCTTATGGAAACTGAAGTAAATTTGCAGTTATTTTTTTTTTTGTTATAAAAAATAATGCCAAAAATACAAAAAAAATTGCACCTGAGAAAAAACATATAAGAAGCATTGTGTAATTTTTTCAAGACATTTAGGAAGCTCGTGTTCCAGTAAATAAATAATAAAAACACAGTACGTGGTTTTCACAGCAAGAAACAAGAAAATAGCGGCACCGTTGCATAGACTGAAAGTAGCGGGAAATTCAAATACTCATTTTCGTTCACGGACGACGTCGTTTCATGCACGATAAAGAGGTTTCGAGGTTATGTTTGCTGTCAGTTTCACATTCAATCGCGAGCGTCGCGACTGCTCTCGATCGTACAGTTCTCAGTCGTGCCAACTTACCAATGCACGCAACGTTGCCAAATGTAAAGCTAATGCAGCGACTACTTTAAATATTAATATTGTTTAAAAATATTGTTTTTTTTTGCAGTTCAAAGTAATTTCATGTTATATTTCTATAGTTGCGATATAAAATAATCAACATTTTTTTGAGAATGAACGGTTTCCACTATCGAGATTTTAGCGTTGTCAAGTTTGGACAAAACATCCAAAAGTTAATCCTCGCTTGTGTAAAAACATTGTGAAAACTTGATATAATACGTAAATAAGAATTTGCGATCATTAATATGCACAATTGCGATACCTCTTTTCACATCAACGGTGTTACGATACGAATTGAAGTATTAATCAATCCCAATAAAATTCAGTAAAATGAAAAACTTTTGGACGGAACGGTATGGACACAACATCCTTAAAATATCAACTATATGGTGAAAATGATCGTAAACTCCGATATTCAAAAATCCTAATATTCGATCGCTTCTTGTCTACATTCAATAGTCATCTTCCATTTTCCCATTCCCTTTGGAAAACCTTGAGTATTACACTCCTTGGCCAAGTTATCCCGAGCGCATTAACGACCTTCTCCTAATTATATGAAGAAAAAGGATGGAAAAAAGTGGAAGCGAGATAGAGAGAGAGAGAGATGAAGGGAAAGAGAGAGAGAGGGTGCTTCGCGCGATTAAGGTGAGCTTTTTGGGGGTGGTTCGAAGGGTGGTTTCGTGGGAGGACGAGACTTTGCGATGGGGAATGAGAACCTATGCCTGGCCCAGTGTGGGAACAGGGAAAACTAATTGAAAACGCCTAACGACCCAACAGCAAATGATACATCGAGGCCACCCCGACAAGAGAGAGAGAGAGAGAGAGAGAGAGAGAGAGAGAGAGAGAGAGAGAGAGAGAGAGAGAGAGAGAGAGAGAGAGAGAGAGAGAGAGAGAGAGAGAGAGAGAGAGAGAGAGAGAGAGAGAGAGAGAGAGAGAGAGAGAGAGAGAGAGAGAGAGAGAGAGAGAGAGAGAGAGAGAGAGAGAGAGAGAGAGAGAGATCTCCCCGTGAACAACATAGTGAAAGACAATCGCTTGTCCTAATACCGTTTTCCGTCTTATGTATCCCGAGGAATACCAAAAGTAGAAGTAGTCCCGTATACGAAATGCAATTTCGTGTCCAAAGATCGTTCCTATCGTTCCACACGTGTGTCCATCGACCCCTTGACCGGTCTCTCTCACGTTTCATCCCTCTTGCACTCGAGAGTCTCGGTCCCACAAGGCATAACCGTAATTAGAAAATTGTCGATTAACTCTGTCGTGAAATCGCCTCGATCCATCTTTCAACTATCAATCGTCCTCGTTCGACGATGTGCCTCGTGAAGTCCTCCTTCTACCCTCTGTTTCATGAATTAGAAGGGATTTTCCGACGACCCGATGAAAATTTATGACTATTTTAAGGCGGTTCTCTGGTCTAGAGACATGAACTGAGAAAAAAGTTCAGTTAAAACAACTAAGTCCATTTAGTTGAAAAAAATGTAGTTGATTCAATATTAATTTGTTTGAAATAATGAAACTATGATTAATTCAACAAATGAATTTGGTTAACCATAAGATATGAGGTGAACGAAATTATTAGGTCAATTTCTAGATACAGTTTAGTCCAATTAACACGTTGCTGAGTTGCTGTACAGAAATATTTCGTTGATTTCTAGTATATTTTGATTAAATAAATTTAGCTGTACCGAAAAAACAATTCGTATTTTCCATCACACAATTTATTTGGTACAAAGATATTTATTCGATTGAACTGAAACTTTGCCCATTTGAGCAACGATTTAACCGATTTAACTAAAACTTCCACTGTATCTTTGTTGAATTACCAAAATGATCTCGTTGAACAAACAAATATTTGGTTGTCAAACAAATTTTTGCATTTTCAACAAAACAAATTTCTCAGTGTCCATTTTGAGCTATTTTAGACTAAGATAGAATAATAATTGCAGTACTTGTTTGTTTGTTGGTAATCCATTACCATCAATTTTTTCTGTGACGTCACCTAACAGATATATTAATAATACATTTCTGAGAGACATTATGCTCGAGAATTTTAATTCTATAAAAATTGCTTCGTATCGATGAGAACGTGACTCACAGCGCTCACAGCGGGAAATCGTGGAATTTAAATTTGACTAAGAGCTTCCTATTTTCACCGCGCAGCGCTGTGAGCGCTTCAAGGGCTGCGAGCGCTGCGAGCCTCCTCATTAGTACGACGCCATTTTGGCGAACATCATGTTTTTCAGAAATTTAATATATTTGTTAGGTGACAAACAGCAAATTACCAACAAACAAACAAGTACTGAAATTATAATTCTATCATACGCGAAAAACGGGCTCAGGAAGATTAGGAAAATGTGAAATACATTATACTTATAAAATAGGATCGTTTGAAAAAAAATCATTATATATAAATAAATTAAAATTTGAAAAAAGTAAATTTTACTTAACTAATTTGAAAAACATGTTATTTGTTCTTCACTATTCAAGTTATAAAATTTGTTAAGATTATATAAGATTAAGATTCATTAGGTATTAATGATTTGCCAAAAATAGAAAAATTTTGCAGGTTTTTAAAGCTTGTGCAAATTATCACTATATTATTTTTCGTCAATTACAAAATGTTTCCTTTTAAAGGAACCTTATTTGAAGCTGAATCAATGATTGTTTTATTTTTAATAATGTTTCGGTGGATGAAAAAAAATACAATGCAAAAAATGCAAAATTCCCCATGTATTTTAAATGGGGAAAAAACCGTCTAAAAGGCAAGGTCAAATCACTTCCAAAACGGTTTCTTTTTTTTTTTTTTATTCGTTTTAGGTGATGTACAAATGATCGAGGAAGGGAGAATTAAAAAAATGCCAACTTCGGAAATAACGGACACCCTAGTACATATGTATGTATGTAGGCGTGTATGTATCCTGAGTTTCAGATGTAAGTAATTAATAACCCGAGAACGCTTCGAGATACATATCGAACTGAAATTTGGCACACTTGCTGAGCACAAATTGCTCTTCATTATGAAAAAAATTTGTTTCAATTCTAACGGGTGTTCAGATTGTATCGACTTTTTTCGTTTTTGCCAAAATGGCGTAAACGCTCTATCTTCTACAATATTCAAGATATTGCATTCAAACTTTGTACAGAATTAGTATAGCTATGACGGTTGTTTGGTATTAAATTTGGCAAAAATCGATCGAAAGATTACATTTTTATGAAATTTTCAATTTTTTGAAAAACAGCGTAAACGCTCTAACTTGCACAATTTTCAAGATATTGCACTGAAACTTTGCACAGAGCCAATATAGATATCGAGGTTGTTCGTCATTAAGGTTGTTTAGAAGCTATGAAACCTTTGAATGTTAATTGTTCGATAAATAGCTTCTTAATCGTAGTGAAATTTTTACACGACCTCCTGAATACTTCATGTAAGAACATACAAAATTTTCAGAATTCTACCATCATTACTTCAACCTCCTTAAGGGTTCAAATAAAAAATAATGAGAAAATTCTGAAAATTTGGTATGTTTTTGTATGAGGTATTTAAGAGGTCGTGTAAAAATTTCACGACGATTAGGAAGCTCGTTATTAAGAAATGAACGTTTTGTTAAAAACAATTTTTTAAACAAATAAAAAAAAATTTATCAATAAACTTCGTTTTCTTTCCGTTGCTTTCAGTATATTGTGGATATTAAAAAATTGAGAGGTCAAAAAAAAAAAACTTATCGCATAGTTATATCAGTTGCCATAAGACTACACTTAATTTTATTTAATTTGTTAATCTCAAAATTATTCGATAACGAGCGTCCAAATCGCCGTGAAATTTTTACACGACCTCTTAAATACTTCATTGAAAAACATAGAAATTTTTCAGAATTTTCTCATCAAACGTGATTTGCTTCTAAACAACCTTAAAGTTGGCGAAGCTCGGTCGAATGATGAGAATTTTATCAATTTCATACTCGACGATAAATTGACTCTCAATCTAAATAAAACAAAAACTCTGTAACCCTGATTAAATTAAGGGTGTATGAAGAAACGTTTGTAACGCTCAATTGGCTCCGAGTCTAAATCAAAACATTTTAACGATCAATTTACATCGACTCCTGGATTAAAAGGAATTCGCTCCAAAATGAAATTGGACACGGACAAAAAAAGTCCTCTGATCCGAAACGATCAATGGGAATGATAAAAATGAGATGCAAAGTTTCCGGGGTTGAAAACTTATGGAACTAATGTGAAAATGGAGTCGTGACTGGGCGACTCGATATTTCATCTGTTTCGCGGGTTAGGAGAGATGTTAAATTTCAACGAACCCTCCGGCGCTATGAATTGTGCGCGAGGGGGTTTGATGCTGAACTCGGGCACGGGAAGGGAACCGTATAAATGGGGTGGGAAGGAAAATCGAATCGGGTATAATCTCTCAGGAATTAGCAAAATATCAACAAAACGCTAAAAGGGGGTTGGAGGGGAGAAAAGGCAAGCACTCGCCATCCCTCTCTATTTCCGTGTGCCGACGGGGTGAGTCGGACTGGCGGCAAACGTATAACCGCGCGCCATTCCCGTAGAGCAATGAATCAACTTATTTAAGGGTAGTTGGATTTCGCGAGTCGATGCACGAAAAGACCAACCACCCCACTAACTCTTCGTCGTATCCCACACTATATCCCAGACTCTCTTCTTGTTTCGTCGAATGATTTATCGTTTTTATTCCTCATTCGCCTCAATTCTTCACCATCCAGAGCCAAAACTGCAACACTACGACCGTGAGACTCGTAAAGTAATAATGTGCATATCATATTGCTCAATTTACATTGCTCCGACGTTCATCATCGCAGTCACTTTTTTTTTTTTGAAAGTTCAAACAACAAAAAATAATCAATTGAGATGAACCCAATTATTGGTAGGTGGAGAGAGTTCAATTATCCAAATGGAAATTCAAGATTTTGGTTATGTTGAGATCAGGGTTGCGAAATTTTTAATGAAAAAGTAATGCATTAACCATTACTTTTTTAATGGCTAATGAAAATTATTTCCATTAACCATTAACCATTAAATTATAATGGTTAATGATTAATGAGAATGCAAATGCATTAAAAAAAGTAATGCATTATTTGGAACCTTGCCCCGTTACAATGTAGTGTGTAATAGAAAAAATTTCCATTACCCATTGCAATGTAATGTGTAATGGACAAGACTTTGATTGCAATTTTGAGAATGGAAAAATATAGATGAATAAATTATTGCAATTTTGCATTACATTTTATCGACTTAGGACTTGGATTTTCAGGTACCTTAAATTCTTTTTTAGAATTTTGAAAAAAAATCTTTAAAAATTCCTCTAAACTGAACGAAAACAGACGCAACTTTTTGCTAACTTGAAATTTTTCATGAATCCTCTTTGTTTTCGTGTTATACGGGATTTTTTAAATTTCCTCTTTTTTCGCAAAAAACAGAATAACTTTGGAAAAAGAAATCGCTCAGAGTAAAAAAAAAAAAAAAGAAAATTGAAGCTCAATCTTTCCCCTGTAACAATCCAATCGTAAAAATGTATTTAAAAAAATTTCTCTAGAAGATGGATACACCTGAAGAGAGAGAAAAAGGCGAAAAACAGTTGTTTTCAAAATAGAGTCCAAATCTAAAAACAAATTGTAAAAATAATTTAAAAAATTAATAAATAAAAATGAAAAATATAAATTAAAATTAATAAATAAAAATTGAAAATATAAATTATAATTAATAAATTAAAATAATTAATTTATATCCACTATATTCAAAAAACATATTCAACACATCTGGAAAACACAAGTTTTCCTCCTGTAATTAAGATAATCGAAAATTCGAGATTTCGTGTAAAACATTGATTTTTCAAAAAACAATCGATTATCAGGAATCGTTGTTCTTTCTCATCGTCCACTTCTGATATAAAACCAATCACCAAATCACGAATTTAACGAAAACAGGACCGCAACATTGTTAATCCGTTCGGTCCCACGTGCATTATTTCCTCTTATGGCGAAAAATGCCCTCGTCGTGGCCGCGTTTAAACACGATGTAACGAGGAAGGGATAAACACGTGAGAGTGTGAGAAAGTGGCCGGTGAGTATAATTAGTCATTTATGAAACCGTAAGTGGGGCCGCAAATCGGCCTCACCCTCTCATCTCTCTCTCTCTCTGTTTCTCTCTTGGCGGAAGATCGTAAAGAGAGAAAGAGGTCACCGGAAGGGTCCACAACGACTCCCGGGCGCGTTATCTCAAAATTATTAATCATATCCACGATGCTGAGGGAGAAAGAGGGAAAACCCATCACCCCATCGTCTCTAAATACACATGTATACCTATATATGACACCCTCTAATCCCAATGAGCCTCTCGGGGACCTCTCTCGCTCTTATAGACTTATCTGACACCTTAATCAATTCCAAGTTATTAATTATGAGCCCGTGGGTTGAGAGAAGCGCACTATGGTTTGTGCTCAATGGCAAGGATTGAACCAACCGCAACATCCATTGTCCTTCTCGTAACAATGCGGTGTCAACAAGATCACCGTCGTCGTCGTCGTCGTCGTCATCGTCGTCGACGTCGAATTTTCCTCAACCCCCAATTCCCTCTTTACACTGATGTAATATCATTAATAACAATATTTATCCCGTATCCTGGCCAAAGTCTCAAAGTCACTGTTCGCTCGATATAATCGAAGTACGTGCCAAAAGCAAATTGAGAAACCACAAAGTATCGATGGGTGATGTGTGATCGTTAATTCACAGACCTATCATTCGAAATCCATCATCCAGAGTTTTCGACACCTTACATTTAATGACCCACCGGAATATCCGGTCCGAAGTCATCTCCAAACATTTTTGCTAATTATCAAATGGTCTTTTGGCCCGTTTCATGGGACTGGGAGTCGTCGTCGTCTGTTTTATTTTGTGAGAAAAAGGAAGCGAGCGAGGAAATAAAAAAAAGAAAGAACGAGAGAGGCCAGGAGAGTTGAGCGATCGTCTATGCAAATGCCTAATCCTTTCGAAAATCCATCGGAGCGACGTTGACAGATTGGAGATGGGAAAAGAGCGCTCGACGGGCAAATGGTGGATGAGTCTGACGAGCGTTTTAGATCCTGGATGAAATGCCCGAGGAACGGACAAATTGCAATACCGAATGGCATTTGTTTTCTTCCGGAGTAACCGGAAAAAAGACTTCATTTATCGAGATGCAAAGCGTACTGAGTTGGAAATAATGCTTTGACTTTATAAAGAGTGGGAAAATTGGTAGATGGACTTTGAATTGGAACTAGTAAATAGTTAGGTTAATAGTGAATAGTTAGGTCAATAGTAAATAGTTAGGTTAATAGGGAATAGTTGGGTTGATAGTGAATAGTTAGGTTAATAGTGAATAGTTAGGCTAATAGCGAATAGTTAGGCTAATAGCGAATAGTTAGGCTAATAGCGAATAGTTAGGCTAATAGCGAATAGTTGGGTTAATAGTAAATAGTTAGGTTAATAGTGAATAGTTAGGCTAATAGCGAATAGTTAGGTTTATAGTGAATAGTTAGGTTAATAGTGAATAGTTAGGTTAGTAGTGAATAGTTAGGTTAATAGTGAATAGTTAGGTTAATAGTGAATAGTTAGGTCAATAGTGAATAGTTAGGTCAATAGTTAATAGTTAGGTTAATAGTTGGGTCAATAGTTAATAGTTATGTCAATAGTTAATAGTTAGGTTAATAGTTAATAGTTAGGTGAATAGTTAGTAGTTAGGTTAATAGTGAATAGTCAGGTTAATAGTTAATAGTTAAGGGTTGTCCAGCTTAGAAGTCAATAACGATTTCATCAGGGGTGGTCCATCATTTTTTTCCATCCTCAACGACGACAGTTGAAACCTTAAGTTATTGACTGACGTTTATATTTTAACCTGATAAAGTACAAGTAGGCTGAAACCCCCGAAGATCGTTGAGGGCGCACGAAATACCCAAAGTACTAATTTTGTCAGGAACACATCAACCTTCCCCATCTTTCAAGATAAATACGATTAGGAATCATCCATCATTATGTGGAGAACTTCATAGTATCCTCTGGTGAAGTCCCGGTTTCATTGTCTGTATATATTCCAAGTTTGCCGGTCAAGGAAGTAATCAGAGTCCCAATTAGGCCGAGTAGCCCGTCAGCTTTTGCCATCTTCGAAAATAAAAGTTCCCTCAACCATTGAGGGAACAACCTGACGAAGTACAAAAACGCTGAAACCGTTCCATTTTCGAAATATATGGCCCGACAACCGTTAAGGGTTGATAAAGTACCCAAAATACTAATTACGTCACGAATAGCACCTCCTTCCGTCCCACCTTTCAAGTTGAATAGGAATCTCATAGTTACACATCGTTGATAAAGTCTTAGGCTCGAATTTTAAGTTCCCAAGATCTATCTTAGGATCGAACTTAAGATCGAACTCAAGATCAAACTTTCCATTGAACTCAAGTTGGAACTTGAGATCGAACTTGAGTTGAATCTTAAGATGAATCTTTAGTTTGAACTTAAGTTTTATTGGAAGTTCATACTTAAGTTCAAACTTTAGTGCGCACTTTCAATCGATCTTAAGTTCGCACTCAAGGTTGAACTTAAGTATGAACTTATAATAAAACTCAAATTCAAACTTGAGATTTATCTTAAGATTCAACTTAAGTTCAATGAAAAGTTTGACCTTGAGTTCGATCCTAAGATAGATCTTAGGAACTTGAAGTTCAGGCCTTAGAACCGTGGGATGCTTTCATTTCCACAATGAAATCACCTCAGAACCGTTTAAAAGTCCAGCAGCCACTCGTACCAATTATGTCGAGAATACAGTCGGGTCTAATAATCTTTTAAGTTGGAAGTTAACAATATTGAATCAATGTCTTTGATTCGATATTTGGGTTTGATATTTTACTGTCTAATGGAGTTTAAGGCGGTATTCTGGTGTAGAATGTTTAACAAATTATTTTTTTCTGGATATTCTTAAAGTTGTCTCGAGTTCAGAATACCACCTTAAGGCGGCCGATCAGTGTCAAAACGGCGGCTTTTAATGATAGTTTATAAGTTTTGTAGAATGCAAATATGATGTACCGTCGACCATTTGAGGTTCCAAATGAACAATTTTTTGGGCCTAGTTAGAACCCTTAATTGCACCAGTTTTCTGAAAAACCTAGTTTTGAGTTTTTACACTCTGGGCGTGATTCAGAAAGAACCGCTGGACGGATTTTGTTCTACAACGTCTCATTTTCTTCGTAACGCTTTTTCCCACGGGATGAACGTGGCACATTTTGATTAAAGTCAAAATTGTGACCGGGGCAGTGCCTGGAAAGTTCAAAATAGACTAAAAATTTCAAAACAGGCTTGCAAATCTAAAATAAAGGGCTAAAAAAAATGTATCACGTTCATCCTATGGGGAAAAGTGTCACAAAGAAGATGAGACGTCGCAGAGTAACATCCGTCGAGCGATTTATTCACCGAAAAAAAGGTTTAGTAACATCAACTACCCAGCTGCGATCACGGAAAATTCGTTCGAATCAATCGTCACGTATTTGATTTGATTACCCCGTTGTTGAAATAATAAAACTGGTGTCGTTGTTTCGAATGTGTACTGCATTTACCGCAATTACAACATTGGATCAAAATGATTTCAAACGAGATTGATTAAAAAACTTGTTTTCTCATTCAATCGAATATTTAGTCATTTACTGGAAGTAAATAAAATTGTTTTAACTTTATGTTTCGTCTCATAAACAAAGTCTAGTTTTAATTTGAGCTATTTATCCAGTTAAAAAGAATAGTAAATGCTTTCAAGTCGATCAAATTGTTTGATAAACTTGACTAAATATTTCAATGCGACCACAATACATTTAGTCGATAGTACGTATAGTAACTACCACGATCCCGGCACTTCGCCCGAGATCCGTAAGGTGGCGTCGATCGGGGCGCGCTCTCGCGCCAGCGAGACAGCCACTGAGCACCGATAAGTACCGGTGTATTACTACCAGCATCGGAGTCCTCGATTAACTTTAAATTGAGGGAACATTACCCGCGCTCTGTGGTCGCGCAGTTCTATGGACTAAAGAGTACATATTTGAATGAGATCACCATTGCACTTTGGTGGCGCTCGTGCTCTTTATGGGTGCAAGGATAAATAAGTTAAGTTTTCACTTAACTGTTTAATCTCACGATTAATTAGTTGAGTAAAAGCCCCGTAGCTTAGAAAAATATTGCATATCAAATGTTTTGTTAATTCAATTGAAATTTTCTAGCTTTATATTGAATGCATTTTTTTTCCGGTGGACAACATCTGAATTGCATAGAAAATATAAACTGTTCATTCAACTAAACCATTTGGTTATGCAATCGCATATTGGGTGCATTTTGCCAAATATCGAATCAAAACAATGTAATTTTCAATTGAACGGATTTTCCACTCTGTTGGGTCAAGGATATATGTATTTGTGGGAATGCAATTTTTGTTTCAATTTTGATACACGTTTTGAGTTAACTGAATTACTCATTTCGTTCGCCACCCGTAAACGCCGGGTTTAGTTAATTCAAGCCAAATTTTTTTTACTTTACCAAACCTTTTTCTCGGTGTTCTGATTCATATGCGGAGTGTAGAAACTCAAAACTAGGTTTTCCAGGAAAGCGGCGAACTTTAAGGGTTCTGACTAGTCCTAAAAAAAGGTTCATCTGGTACCTCAAATGGTGAACGATGCATCATATTTGTAGGCATTCTACAAAAATAATAAATTATTATTAAAAATCGCCGTTTTAATGCTGACTCGACCGACTTAAGAAGTCTACATAAGTTTTTTCCTGAACATTCTACTTGTAAACCATTAAGGTTCCATCAAGACTTCAGAGTACCAATTCCCTCTTCTTGTAATATTACTTCCTAATAAAATCTATGAAGCTCAGGGCAATTTTGGAATATTTAATTTAGGGACCATTCGATGGTTCAAAAAGTACTTAAGGCAACTATTCGATCGGTAATAGCACATTGAATTTTTCCACCCCTCAAAAAGAAAATAAACAATCTTTCATCCCTGTAAAAGAGGCCCGATGGAGTAGGAGAAATCTGGGTCCGTATTTGTCTCCTTTGCATAAATATGGTACCCATTTCATAAAAATTGTACCTTTTTCATAAAAATGGCGCAACAACCCTATAAATTTATAAAAATCAGAGGATAATTATTATCATCCAAAAAACCACGAGACACTCTAAATGTTTTCATCATTCATCCGTCCTCATCGAAATCCTTTGATAAACACTGACTCTTCTCCAAAAATTATTCAACTATTTTCGAATTCCATCAAGAAATTGAACAAATCACGAGGACATTCGAGTCGCGAGTGATAAAAAGACCCGAAGCTCGAGTACGTGAACCACGACGAAAAATTAATGACCCCTAACATAAAATTGGCCCTGGTTACAAAGGACTTGTCCTTTCGGCATAGAGACAATGGATTCTTTCGCCGGCGCGGGAAAAATATTTTCGCCTTCCCGTATCACGATAACAAATCACGAACCCTTCGTCACTTGGGGCATGGAATTTTCTTCCACAATTTTTCCATCTATTGCCAAAAAATTATCCGAATAAAGAGGTTTCAAACGCGTGGCACATCGACGAACAACGACCAACAATTGAAGACCAATTTTCGCATAAACTAAGTGGAAACGACGCTGATTATAAAAAATGAGGTATAACGAACAAGACTAGAGGAAAAGTTGCAAAAACAATGCCATTCTCTATCACTGACGTGGAATTTCATCCCTATTAGCGAAAGAGAGGGTCGAATGTGCGCGATTCCGCCAAGGACGTACCGAAATCATGTGTGTCATGACATTGCGGTAATCCGTACAAAGACTTGATCCCGGTTGAGCCGAGTGTCCGTTGAATGTAACGCTTGGATTATATTTCATGCTTATAACATGTTAACTGATGAGAGAGAGGGAGAGAGAAGAGAGGAAGAGAAAATCCTCGAGTTACAAGTAAAATCCGTCAATCACTGGTCACACGTAGACTTTTTCCTCGCGTTACCATAATCGAGGGTATGCGCATGTCAATTTACATAATTAAAATATATGCAAAAAATATATGTGTCTAATATTAGGGCGATTTTTCTTCGACTTATTTTTTTTCTCACTCCCCACCAGAAATTTTGTTGGATATGACTGAAAAGAAATTCTCTGAAAGTTACAGCCCTTATATTAATATTAAGGTTGTTTAGAAGCTATGAAACCTTTGAATGTTAAGGGGTCTACCCTAATTAGACACGCAAAAAAATGCCTATTTTCACGATTTTTTTTCATTGTTTTAAATTAGAAATATTAATATGACAAGTATGAGGCTTGATAAATATAATCTTGAAATGCATGAAAAAATTTTTTTTAAATTTATTTTTCGGTTTTTTATTATATGAAAATGCAGGCCAAAAAAATATCCAAAAAAAAGATGAGTGCGCCCTGTTGACGGAATCTCCGGAGTGGATTATCTAAAAAAAAAAATAAATAAAAAAGGTTTTAGATTCAGTAAGGTCATGACTATGTCGCATATCATACGATTTTTGATTTTTTTAAAATTGGCAAAATGGCGGCCATATATCGAAAAGTAACGAAAAATAACCTTTTTTTTATCGGTTTTTTTTTTATTTAAACCAAGTTAAACTCAAAATTTCAAAAATCGTATGATATGCGACATAGCTGTCGACATAAACAATATGTGGTAAAAATTTGGTAAGGATTGATGCAGTAGTTTCCGAGATTTTTTCAACAAGCCGTACAAAAATGTAATTTCGAGAAAAACGCGATCAAAGTTTTTTTTAACGAAAAAACGTGAAAATTTCTTACCTACGCTTAATCAGCGATGCCTGCACCGTACATTATGCCTTCAGTTTGTTCATAATGTACCGTCTATACTTTCGAAAAATGGAATTTAAAAAAAATCGATTTTTTGAAAATTCCAATTAGGGTAGACCCCTTAATTGTTCAATAAATAGCTTCTTACTCGTAGTGAAATTTTTACACGACCTCCTGAATACTTCATGTAAGAACATACCAAATTTTCAGATTTCTATCATCGTTACTTCAACCTCCTTAAGGGTTAAAATAAAAAATGATGAGAAAATTCTGAAAATTTGGTATGTTTTTGTATGAGGTATTTTACGAGGTCGTGCAAAAATTTCACGACGATTAGGAAGCTCGTTATTAAGAAATTAACGTTTTGTTAATAACAATTTTTTAAACAAATAAAAAAAAATTTTATCAATAAACTTCGTCTTCTTTCCGTTGCTTTCAGTATATTGTGGATAAAAAATAAAAAAAAATAAAGATAAAAAATTGAGAGGTCAAAAAAAAAACTTATCGCTAAGTTATATCAGTTTCCATAAGATTACATTTAATTTTATTTAATTTGTTAATCTTAATTATTCGATAACGAGCTTCCAAATCGTCGTGAAATTTTTACACGACCTTTTAAATACTTCATTGAAAAACATACCAAATTTTCAGAATTTCCTCATTGAACGTGATTTATTTCTAAACAACCTTAAGTACTTTCCCTTCGCGTGAAAACATTTTTCATCTAAAATACACGTAAATCAAATTTTTTTTAATTCAAAATTCTACAATTCAGCGGCATTTTATGCTATAGTATTGTTCCTGGTCGCAATATACGCAGAATTGAATGAATTTCAAAAGTGTCCTTGACAGCGTAAGTGTAACAAGTTACACTTACACTAAGTTACAAGTTACACTGAAGTTGATTTTTAACCAAAATCATCGTTTTTTTTGCCGTTATCTCCGAAATGATGAACTTTACCGAAATAATGTAAAGGAAAATTTCGTTGAAAATTCAATTTTTTACAAAAAAGGTCCTTTAGATCTAATTGCTAAAATTATTTTTTCTTGAGATATTGAGATATTGAGACATCAACAATTTAAAACGTTTGGTTCGATAAACCATAAAAATTTTATACCACAAATAAGTTGAGGTTCAATATCTCAAGAAATATTAATTTTAACAATTAGGTCCAAACGACCTGTAGGAAATTGAATTTCCAACAAAATTTTCTTTTACATTTTTTCGGTAAAGTTAATCATTTTGGAGATAACAGCAAAAAACGAGAATTTTGGGTAAAAATCAACTTTAGTGACACGTATCATCTCACCAGTGTAAGTTACACTTACGCCGTTCAAGACACTTTTGAAGATCGTTTGATTTTGCGTAAATTGTGACAAAGAACAATTTGATAGTATAAAATGCCGCTGAGTTATAGAATTTTGAAGAAATTTTTTTTTGCTTTACATGTATTTTAGATGGAAAATATTTTCACGCGAAGGGAAAGTACTTAATATTAATATTTGAGGGCTGTAAATTTCAGGGAATTTCTTTTAAGACATATGTAACAAAATTTCAGGTGGGGAGCGAGAAAAAAAAATGAGTCGAAAAAAAATCGCCCTAGTGTAATATAGAAGTTTTTGGCGCCAAAAATATTTTCGTATATTTTTGACTAATTTTTTTAGATCTTTTTTCAATATGTTAGTGAATAATAGAAACTTTCACTTCAAAAATCAATCAAATACTTTAAATAAAAAAAATTAATAGTTACTGAAAAAAAGGGAGGAGATTCCTGTTTCTGTTAATAAGGTCAAAAGTAAATGTCAAGCAATTATATTTGCTGTAAAACAAATTGCTAAAGTTCTTGCAGAAATAATATTTCTAACTGTTTCAATGAAAACTACAAAAAGTATTGATATAATAAAATTGGAGTTTCTGAAGGAATTACATAGAAAATAATAAAATTTGTATTAATTAATCATCAAAAGATCCAAAAATTATTCATCTAATTCACAATGGTAAAGGAAATACAATTGAAATAAATTAGTCAGGGAAAATACGAAATATCAAATTGAAAAAAAAAAGTGTATGGGTGAACATTTTTTTCAGTTTTTTTTTTTCCATAGAAAATGCAATGTTCCTACCTTGTCACTTTTTTCACAAATTCGTCAGGGAAATTTTCGAAAATTACAGGGAAATGTCGGAATTTTTTTCGTTTGACTTAGTGGCCACCCTTTTTAAATAAATTTATATTTATCTTTTTTTAAATATTGCATCGGTTGACTAGAAAGGTTGTAATCGTGTCAACACACCCTTTTTTTCTACCCCCAACTTTACCAGCTTATAACTTATTTACTCTTAATTTTTGTTCTCGAGTTTTTTTTTGTTTTTTTTTCAAATAATTAATAAATAGGTTGTAAAAAAATGGTAAAAATATTTTTTGTTTTTATCGAGCTCGATAAAACGTCCAAAATGTTTGTCTTCAGACCAGAATACCGCCTTAAGGGAGCTTTTTACTGTACATCAACATTTTTCGGGGCTCAATAATAAAAATCAATAAGTTGCGATTGATAACTCGACGCTAATATCTTGTATTGTCGTACGAAATCACGCGTGTGCCTATATAAAAAAAAAAGATCAGGCTGTTTCTTGAGACCCCGAATTTCTCTTCGATATCAACGCGCACGCAGAAACGCTGGCTAGAAGCGCGCTTGCACCATATATATGGGGCATTTCACGTCAAATCACGCGGTCATCGGCCTGACTCCCTCGGATTTTTATGTCCACTGAATCGTGAGTTTCATTTGGCCCAAAATATGACCTCAAATTTTTAGAAATTTTTATTTCATTTTTAAGGGGTTGCCCGAGCTAAAAAATCATTAAATTGAGGGAAACCACAAAGAGGGTCCTTTTTCAAATTAATGAAATTTTTTCACAGAAACTAGGGCCCAAAACAAATATTTTCGTCGTAATTCGATAACGGGCCAAAAGTAATTACTATTTTTTTTAAATTCAAATTTTTTAATTCTGATTGAATCATCCGTTTTATTTCAGGTCGTCGAGGCTAACAAATTTTCGAAAAATGTTGTCGTTTCACTCTTAAACGAAGAAAAAAAAATCAAGTTTCACTAGAAAAATATTTTTGTTGTTATTGTCACTACAAGAAACAATCAAAATAGGAAATTATAACAAAAAATTAAAATACGAAAAAAAATAGTAATTATTTTTGGCCCATTATCGAACTGTGACGAAAATATCTGTTTTGGAGCCCAGTTTCTGTGAAAAAAATTTCATTAATTTAAAGAAGGTCCCGCCTCATGTTTTCCCTCAATTTAATGATTTTTTAGCTCGGGCAACCCCCAAAAAATAAAATAAAAATTTCTAAAAATTTGAGGTCATATTTTGGGCCAAAAGAAACCCACGATTCATTGGACATCAGAATCCGAGGGGGTCAGGCCGATGACCGCGTGATTCGACGTGGAATGCCCCATACATATAATAGGACCTAAGGAAATCTTGTATATTCTAGCTTCTCTAGACATCCCCGAGTTCAGGAGGGAGTGAGAAAGACAGAAGTGGAAATATCTCGCTGTCTCGCTTCCGCTCCTACACACACGCGCGCGCGCGCGCACACACACACACACACAAGCTCTCTTTTCCTCTGGCAGCCGAGGGCGGCCAGTGTCTCGGGGGGCGGTCATATATCATCCACCCCATCCCCAGGGGTGGCCAGGCAAAAAATCTTACCGGGGCAAAAACTATCATCAGTGCTCGGCAAAGCGAGCTGAACGCTTGCTTCGCTCCCGCGTTTCGCCTCGACCGTCTCTCCCAACTCCCTTCCTCGCTTCCTCTTTTCCTCTCTCTCCCTCTCTGTCCTTCTCTCATTTTTCCTCAGCATCCCCCTCGATCCTGGCCAGCGTCTTCTTCCTCTCTTCTTTTTGGCTCCGCTCATCGTCGCTTTCGCGAAAATTCCCGCAAGTTTGGGAAAAGCCCGAAGAGCCATCTGTCCAACAATCCCAAAGTGATCTGAAAATGCCTCAAGATCAGTGGCAGACACGTTTTAACGTGAAGCCTTGAGCTTATTGGTCTCAAAGAAAATTTCTACTTTCGAGGATACCGAGTAAGGAAATGCTTAACCACTATTTTTTAAAAAATACTTGTCGCTTAAGGGGAGGTTAAATACCGACATTGAAAATGGATTCCAAACTTGCTCTGGCACGAATGGATGAAAATCAACAAAATTTTGACAGTATCATCAGAATTATGGCACAAATGGAGCCCCACTAAAATTTTTTCGGAAAACGAAAGAAAAAATTACAGATCCGATTATCATCAAAAATCTATAATTGAAAATATTAAATTATAATGTTTTTACGGCATTTCGGCTACAACCAAGAGTGGGGCTCCATAACCAACACCAAAGTACACTGAGAGAAAAAATTACTAGAACCAATGAAATAAAGTTTTGAAGGCAAAAAATAATTTTTTTCATTATTTGTCAAAACATATTAGATTGGTTCCTTTGAATATTTACTTGGTTCATTTTTTCCAGTCAATTCCATAAATTTCTGTTTCAATAAACGAATTTACTTGAATCTAACATTATGTTATCAATTATGTGTAATATGTTGTTTGAATCAAGAACACATTTTATCATTCAAAACATGCGTGTCTTTTAATACAGAAAGCACTGAGAAAAAAATTTGTTGAATCAACAAATTAATTAGTCCAATCAACAGGAAAAATGATTGATTCAATCAAATGCGTGTTTATTAATTGTTGCTAAACATTTTATAAAAAATATATAGCCCTTGCCGAATAATTTAATATGCACAGTTTAGTGACCCCAAAAAGAGATAAATGTAAAAAAAAGACAAACCTGCGCCAATTCTCCGATCTAGTTTCTCTGTCCGACCGAGATTCGAACCCTCGACCCTAACTACCATCATACCTATCCTACCTAACTACCTAACACGCTACCTATTACGCTATCGACTACTACTATGCACTTGAAAAAAGTTAGGAGTCATGAAGGTTCGAATATAAGAAAACATTAAAAAAAACAGTTTTTTAAATTTTTAACAACTTATGTATATTATTGAAGTATACTATAGAAATGATAGTTCTTTGCTTGAAGGAAATAAAAATGTCATTATTCCAAACAAATATTCTATTGGAATAAAATAATGTGTTATTTATTTTACTGCAGCTTCTTTTCAAATAATCACAATCAATTTTATATCTAATAAATAGTGAAAATACTACAGAAATATTTTTAGAAGTAAAATAATGATGAATTTATTGCAAAGAAATAATTTTGTTCGAAAAAAATAATTTAATATTGATGTCGTTTTTCTAATTCAAATAATCTCATGTTTATGATGCCATAAATAATTTTCTTCATAAAAAATAATTTCGTATTGAAGTCGTTTTTTAGATTCAAATAATCTAATGTTTATCATGCGATAAATGTAATTAATCTAATGAATACAAATTCAATCAAATCTATTTAAATAAAAATATTTTTTGAAGTAAAATAATAATGACTTTGTTGCAAGAAAATAACTTTTTCGAAAAAAAAAATTTAGTATTGAATTCGTTTTTTAGATTCAAATAATCTCATGTTTATGATGCGATCAATGTGATTAATCCAATGAATACAAATTTAATCAAATCTATCATGCATTTAATTGTTAAATAAGAGTTTAATATAATGGAGTAATAGATTCGTGAAAATATTTTTTTAAATGAAGAGTGATTTTCTTGGTTCAACAAATAAATAATCGAATTAATACTTTCATTTAATAAATAAATTCATGTTCTCAAATTCAGTAATTTTTTCTCTCAGTGTACGAATATCGGAACGTCTTTGACATTATTTTATCATTTTTATTATACAGTCAGAATCAGATGTTTTTCAAAATGAAAAATTAGTTTTTATCTAAATAATAATAATTTTGCCGTCAAAGCAGGAAAATCTGAAAAATTTCCTATAAGTTCAACTTTAACCTTGAATAACTTTTGAAGGAGTGGGTTTATCGAAAAATCACTGGAGACCTTTTTTGTAGAGTGTTCAATTTCCTACAAAAATATGTATCTCTCATTAAATGTGAAGTGTGGAAAAATCCCATTTTATTTAAACGAAATATATCGTCTTTGGGGCAAGGTTTAATGTAAATATTAAGGGCTTTTTTTGGTCTGATATTTTTGGTCAGGTCATGAACTAAAAATTTGGGAGGCGCTATAAAAAAAAAAACAAACTTGGTATATAACGGACAGCCTAATATTTATGATCAAAAATCGGCGTTTTGACGCTGACTCGGTCCCCTTAAATAATTTCCCCCCACATAATTAAGTGTCGGCTTTAATTTACCTATTGGTCGTCTCGGGGGAATTTGGCATTAATGTATTATTTATTTATAATAAAAATAACAATGAAAATAAATTTATCAAAAATTTGATAATCGATTCAGGGTATCTTGCATAAGTATATTTCCATTTTGATATCGTTGATAGTTCAGTTTGAAACTATTTTTTCGCATCAAAAAACCCCCATTTTACGATTCTTTTATTTATAGTATTTTTTCAACTGCATTTTGGTTATTGTCTACTTCTTTTAAATTTGCATTATTTTATGGACAGACTACAAAAAATAAAAATGCGGTATTTAATGCGAGGAAATAAATTTAAAAAATTGGGGTCCGATCGAAAAAACGTTACATTAGGGAGATAGACTGATCGACTGATCAGATCAGTACAAGGTATTGTATAAAAAAAATTGAACCAAAAATTAAATCTTGATCGCGGATTTTAACGATTTTTAAAAATTCAAAATTTTTCAAAATTTTTTTTCGGAATATTTTTTTTGTAGCCCCAAGTATACTCTTTAAGATGGACCCAGAACGATTTTCTCGTAACTACAATCGTTTTCGAGATATTTAAAAAAAAAACTTGAAAAGTTGGTGAAATTTTTAATTTTGCATAACTTTCGAAAAAAATTTTTTAAATTTTTTTCCTTTGGTAGAACTTCGTTTTATGATAAAAAAAAACTTCTGAACAAATTTCATCGAAATTGGAAGGGGTCGATTCCAACTATTGGTCGATTTGACAAGGAACGGCCCAGTTGGAAACTTGAAAAAACGGGTAAGAAAGAGATAATTGCACAATCGGGGGATGAAACCATGCCATAAAAAAGTTCACAAAGTCATCGCAGACTGCCGCCAAAGTGTAAGCACCAAAATAATGGTTAAAGCTCTCCTTTGCTGCAAAGTATGTCAAAAAGTTTTCTCGAATCTTGCGAATCTCCGGTATTCCACGTTAAAGTGCTTCGGGAATCCACGAAAGAAGATTAACCTCACAAGCAAGAAAAGAGAGGATAAAACGAAGAAGACCGGGGGGAAAAAAGCTCGGAATAGATCCTCCATCGCATGAATCCTCGATCTCATCGATCTCGCCACCGTTGATTGGATCGACTTGAGCAAAATGTAAATAACGTTTGCAGCGCGGGCGCGATCGAGCACGAAGAATCTCGCGCGAAACAAAACGCACGCAAGTACCGATAAACATTTCTCTACTTTTTATTTCCCATCATTCCGTATACAACTCGTGTGTATCCGAACGATGATTTTTCTTTCGAGGCTGCTATTGAGCCCCCCTTAAGGATGCCCTTACCGTCCAATCCAAAAATTTTAGTTCCTTGAAATCGGATAAAATCTTAAAAAAATTAGCAACATTTGGCACACCATAAACAATTATCAATAATAATATTGCCCAAAAGTTATTAATAAATTGTTTAAACAAATAATTATTCAACAATTTTTCGGTAAGTTCGTTTTTTTCGTTAATAAATCCAATGCGTTAATTTTTCTGAAGGCATATGAATTTTTTCAGAATTTTCCCTCTATTTGGAAATTCCCGTTTTGAAATTTTTAGAATGGCTGTACTTATGTATTTTTCGGCCTCGTGTCCTTGAAACTCTTCAAAGCTGACGATGAACCTGTGTGCAAAAACATACACAAAATTGGCAATTTTTTGTTTGTATTTCAGAATTTTTTTTGTAGTATTTCAAAATAGTGAGAAAATTCTGAAAAAATGCGTTCAGAAAAATTAATGCATTCGATTTGTTAAAGAAAAAAAAAGAACTTACCGAAAAATTGATGAATAATTATTTGTTTAAACAATTTATGAATAACTTTTGGGCAATATTATTGTTGATAACTGTTGTTTGTGGCGTGCCAAATGTTGCTGAATTTTTTCAGATTTTTATTGTATCACGAAGTACGGAAATTTCAATCGGATACAATTTTTGGCTGGGACGGTAGGGGCAAAGCATCCTTAAGTCGGTCCGAAGGGAAGGCGCAAAGACGACGAAAAATAAGTTCAGAGGAGGAGGAGAAGAAGAAGAGTCTGAAGAAGCGAGGGAAGAAGAAAATGAAGAAGATGAGAGAAGGAAGAGGAGGCGGAGGAGGAGGAGAAATGAATGCGTTCGATGTGGCACTCGTTCGGCATCGTCACGTAGAAAGGAGATACTCAAAAGAGGATGGATATCCCTCTCTCGCTTAGAGAGGAGAAGTCAACGGCATACCGTAAGCTCACCGGACCGCGATCGTCAACCGATTTCTTTTGGTCTCTCTCTTTCTTTTCTTGCCCCTCGTTCTTGACCAAAGCCAGAAGGCACTTTTGCAACGTGCAGGGTGCCTTGGCACGAGATACAACTATAGATATATACAATATATCACATAAATAGGAGATGAAGAGGCAAAATGGCCATTATAACACGCTACTAGAGTCGTAGCATAGTGTAAACTCGTTGCTATTTGCAGCAAAAAATAAAGTTTTCGTGGATTTAATTGAGTGTGGTCAAAAAAGGGTCGGGGGCAAAATGGCCACCACCTTAAAAATTGAAGTTTGTGACGAGAAACGTTGATATAGTACATTACATCACGAGGACGTAAAAAAATTTTCTGACGAGTTTGCAGGACGGGCCGAAGGCGAGTCCTGCAATCACACGAGTCAAAAAATGTTTTTACGCCGAGTGATGTACGATTTTTTATATCACGAGGTGCAATATGGATTTTACGGACGTAAAAGCGTCCATTATTGTACTGAGTGATATAATAGTATATTACGATACGAGTGCGATGAAACTTTTTCTGACGAGTGTTTGCAGCATGAGCCGAAGGCGAATGTTGCAATCACACGAGTTGAGAAAAAGTTTCTCGCACTAGTATCGCACAAAATTTTATTGTACGAATGCGTAAAGCGGTACTTTGCGCACGGAGTGCAATAAAACAATTTTCCTTCGCTCCAGGTCTTTTACGTCACTTTGATGTTGATAGTTTTCTCGCCATTGAAAATACCGACGACAATAAGTATTGAGACTGCTATTGAGACTACTATTGAGACTACTATTGAGACCATTATTGAGACTGCTATTGAGACTGCTATTGAGACTACTATTGAGTCCAGTATTGATACTACTATTGAGACTACTATTGAGACTGCTATTGAGACTGCTATTGAGACTTCTATTGAGACTACTATTGAGACTACTATTGAGACTTTCCAAAGTCTCGTCTCGTGGGGACGAGACTCTCGCCGAGACTCTCGTCGAAATTTTCGAGATTTCAAAAAAAAAGTCTAATTATTTTTAACGTTATTTCATTGTTGTTACTCTTTTTTATTTTCATCTTACCATGTAACGAAACAAAACCAGAGCCTTGGCGCAATTATTCGTTAGTTTCAGAAAAAACATGGAAATAATTCGCTGCTATCTCACGATTACGTGAATCCGTTGTTCGTCGACTAACTATCGACTTCAAATTTTATACTCAAAGGTTTTGAGGGTTGCTGATTACGAATCTGTACCCAAAATTTAGAAATTGAAGATGGCGGATCCAATACGGTGAACCAAAATTGCCAAAAGTTGCTTGATCTAAGTGAAAGTTGGTATACGAGAGTTTTTGGGGTCGCTGATTGCAAATTTCCACTGAAACTTCAGAAATTCAAGATGGCGAATACAATATGACGTACCACAAAAGATAAAACTTGCAAATCGTAAATTTACACATAGCTTCCTCAGTATTTTTTCTCATTTAAAAATCCTCCTCTTTTGTTTAAATAGCTGTTTGGTCATCAAACGTCATTATATTTTGCATTTGCGATGACTGTTTACATTTTTCGTCCCCTAAAATTTCTAAATTTTCAGTGCAAATTCGTAATCAATGACCCCAAAAACTCTTGAATGACAACTTTCGCTCTCATCAAGCGATTTTTTGCATTTTTGGACCGCCATCTTGAATGTATAAATTTTGGGTGCAGATTCGTAATTAGCGTTCCTCAAAACCCTCAAGTATAAGATTTCAAGTTGATAGTAAGTTGACGAATAATGGAATTACGTAATCGTGAGATAGCACGTGAATTATTTGATTTTTTTTCTTCTGAAAATAATGAATAACCGCGCCAAGGCTCTCGTTTTGTTTCGAAACATAGTAAGATGAAACAAAAAAAAAGACTAACAGCAATGAAATAGCGTTGGAAATGATTTGACGTTCGTTTTTTCTCTATATAGATACTTCATCGAATACTTGCATTAACCCGGCTACCAAATAGCAAAAGGAAGGAACGATAACTATATCATTCTTTTTAATTTTTTCTTACACTCATGGCCACATGTATATCTATACAGAGATTATATTCTCGCGGTCGATGATTATTTGTTTAAAGGTCTGTCGCCACAGTTCGATCGGCGAGCATCATGAGCTCTCCCTTCTCTCTCTCCCACTCTGTCCTTCTCTCATCGTGATCATCGAAGCGATCCTTTCCTCGTGCACCGCATCCTCCGCGTCGTTGTCGTCGTCCTTTCGAGGAGCCACCGCCAACGAGCGTAGAGAGATGGGCTCGAAAGACGAGAAAATCCATGGACCAAAGTAGATTCGCCGCTGTGGGCTCTTTCTCTCTCTATGGGCGCTCTCGGCGTAAACACTAGGGTGGTCCTTATCCAAAGCTCAAGCGAATTTTTTATCAGACGCCTCCCAAATCGACTCCAAATAATTCAAAAACAATACCCTATTTTTTTTAGATTTTTATCCAGAATCCAACCCCTCCCACCAAGAGGGTAGATTTGCCCATTGGAAATACACGTGTTTCGGCCGTATTCTCAGGGTATATTTTATTCCAAGTGTAGTAGTTTTTAAAAAAATCTGTAACTGCAAGATTCTAGTGTTCATTGGTGCTAATATTTGAGGAAAAATTCACATTAGCAGACGGGTTAATCTGGACGAATTGCAATTCGTCTAAAATTCTAATACGGGTCAATCTGGACGAATTGCAATTCGTCCAGATTGACCCGTATGATAAAGTGAATTGTTCCTCAAATAGTAGCACCAATGAACACTAAAATCTTGCAGTTACGGATTTTTTTGAAAACTATTACACTTGGAATAAAATATATCCTGAGAATACGGCCGAAACACGTGTATTTCTAATGGGCAAATCTGACCTTTTTTGGGTGGGGTTAGAGACTAGATTAAAATCTGAAAAAATTAGGGTTCCGTTTTTGAATTATTTGGTCTTTTTTGGTTTCTTGCCCCTTGTTCTTGACCAAAGCCAGAAGGCACTTTTGGAACGTGCAGGGTGCCTTGGCACGAGATACAACTATATATATATACAATATATCACATAAATAGGAGATGAAGAGGCAAAATGGCCATTATAACGCGCTACTAGAGTCGTAGCATAGTGTAAACTCGTTGCTATTTGCAGCAAAAAATAAAGTTTTCGTGGATTTAATCGAGTGTGGACAAAAAATGGTCGGGGGCAAAATGGCCATCACCTTAAAAATTGAAGTTTGTGACGAGAAACGTTGATATAGTACATTACATCACGAGGCCGTAAAAAAATTTTCTGACGAGTTTGCAGGACGGGCCGAAGGAGAGTCCTGCAATCACACGAGTCAAAAAATGTTTTTACGCCGAGTGATGTACGATTTTTTATATCACGAGGTGCAATATGGACGTTTTCACGTCCGCTTGCGGACGTAAAAGCGTCCATTATTGTACTGAGTGATATAATAGTATATTACGATACCAGTGCGATGAAACTTTTTCTGACGAGTGTTTGCAGCATGAGCCGAAGGCGAATGTTGCAATCACACGAGTTGAGAAAAAGTTTCTCGCACTAGTATCGTACGAAATTGTATTGTACGAGTGCGCAAAGTGGCACTTTGCGCACGGAGTGCAATAAAACAGTTTTCCTTCGCTCCAGGTCTTTTACGTCACTTTGATGTTGATAGTTTTCTCGCCATTGAAAATACCGGGAACAATAAGTATTGAGACTGCTGTTGAGACTACTATTGAGACTACTATTGAGACTGCTATTGAGACTACTATTGAGTCCAATATTGATACTACTATTGAGACTACTATTGAGACTGCTATTGAGACTAATATTGAGACTTCTATTGAGACTACTATTGAGACTTTCCAAAGTAGGGTTCCGTTTTTGAATTATTTGGAGTCGATTGGGGAGGCGTCTGATAAAAAATTCGTCCGAGCCCGAAATTAGAACCACCCTAATACACACACCCAAGGAGCCGCCTGTCCAACGTCCACTTGACTGGCCGGCCATATCCCAGGCAGGATGTCGATTATCGACGCTTTTTGCCATGATTCTCTTGCCGCCATCGCCACCGTCGGCTTCTCGCTCGCTTCATCGTTTTCCTACAACGAGAGACCTCGGCGCGAGCGAGATCACTCGCTCGCGACCGAGGCGCATAATTAGCTTTCGCGTTATTGTAGAAACTGAACCGCGAGAGTTGCTTCCGCTCCTCCGATAAAAATATATATATATATATTGTACATACATATATTGGTATTGGCTCGATCCCTCGTCGCCCTATTCACGCTCCTTCTCGCTCTTTTGAGGCATTCTCGACTCAATCTCACCTCGAGGCAACAACGAAAAATCTCCGTTCAAGAGCTTCAACAGAGTTAAAGAGAGAGGGGGAGAGGGTATTGTGATTATTATCCGAGGTTCGACGTTCTCGAGGTTAAAATCCTCTCGCCAATAAAATCGAAGGAATTTGGGTCGAGAGACCGTGCCAACGATTATATCGCTGCAACGGATATTTTTCTTTTTTCTTATTTTGTAATTTTTATTTTCATTATTTTCCACGCGAAACGAATAATTATCGCACGGTGCGAGATACATGAGGTTAGAATGTATATCTGCACTTTTCTACACCCCGTTATGGGGTGTATTGTGTGAGCGAGAAGACTATTATTTTATGTGGCGATGTACGCTGAGTCCCGTTGTGACATTGTTAACGACTTTTGGATGCCCTATCATAAATTGCCATAATAGAAAATTTATCCATCATTTTCAGGAAATTTTCAATTTTTTTTATCCAACCCAAAAGAGGCTTTTTCCCAATAGCTAAAACTTCTTCAAAAATTGAATAATTGGGACGTTTTTTTTTTCAAAATTTTCGTCATCGAATTTACTTTCCAAAAAAATAAAAAGCAAATTTTAGGATATTAAAATCTCTGAAATTTTTCACTTTTTCGAGAGAAATTATCTTTTTCTCAAAGTTCGCCATTTTTAATTTTTTTTTTTCACTTAAAAAATACTTTGATCAATTGCGGAAAAAGTGTCGCCCAACTTGGAGTGGGACGACATTTCCTTCTATTTTTTTTATCGATTGAAAAAAAAAAAATTCTCAGCTGGGCTTATTTCACGAAACACCACTCTGGAAATTTGTGAGGTTTTATAAAGAACCTTAGAGTTTAAAAAATTGAGAAGAAAAAAAATTGAAAGTGGTAATTCTTGAAAAGTTTTTAATTTTTTTCAAAAAAGTGAAGGTCAGTGTCTCGAGTAAGCTCGAGTGCAAAAATTTTGTGCGAATTATATTAATTTGCTACTACTATTTTTTCTTGTAGTGCTATATATTAAGCAAACTCAGTTAAATTTTTAACCACCTTTGTCGAAAAATAAAAAAGTTATGATTTTTTTTCGTAAAAGTTGTCAGTTTTTTTGCATATTTAAATTTTTTTATCATATTTAACATTGATATTTCACTATGAATCCTGTATAACTTTGGGAAGTAACCTCTCAAGAAGTTCTAGACAAATTTGGAAGTTCAAATATTAAATGGTATATTTTTTATAAGAATATTTATCGCTGGGGTACAAACGACCTCAGTGTGCCAAGTACGTTATTCTGTAGAAGTGTGGCAAGTAAGGGTCGATCACTTGAACCGCAGATTCGAAAATAATTGTAATGCGATTACATTTGTCAACATCCCAATTCCCTTCAAAATTGTTGGGAATATTAGAACTCATATCCACAAATTTCCCACCGGATAATGCCATTCAGCAAAAATCATTCTTATTCTTTCATTCGCTAATAAAAAATGAACCTCCACCTGAAACGTATTGTCAAAAACATCTGTTGATCTCAGATTGATGCAAATGCAATCCTAGATCGTATCTTCGTTAAGAAGTCTATCGTACTTCAGTCGCAAGTTAAAAAATGGAAATTCCATTCGGAAAACACGAATTAAGAGAAGAAGCTCCGTGGCTCTTCAGCATTTAGTCAAATAGCTCGCAGGGGTTGCGGCGCTAAATCAGAGAGCTGGCCTCTCATAGCGGCATGAGCTCCCGTGGGGTATGACTCTCCAAGCGCGTTGTGTGGTGTCTTGAGAGAGGAAAGACGAATGTCGGAGGACACGAGAAGGATAGAGGCAGAAGGAAAGAGAGAGAGAGAGAGAGAGAGAGAGAGAGAGAGAGAGGGAGAGGAATAGACACACAGGAAGAGGAAGAGTGAGAGGGTGCGAGACCAGAAGCGGAGAACGAAGTGGAATCACGGGAGACCCACGGGCTATAGAGAGATGCACGGGTCTATGCGACGGTAAATCAAGAGTGGTGATATTAAAAGGCCGCTTATACGCGAAAAACATAAGATTTATATCTGCGAGCGAAAGAGAGTACGTGAGGTGGTTCGAGAGAGCTCGAGCACGTGCGAGAAACCACAAGGGTAGTTGCATGGAATGGAACAGAGAGACGAAGATGAAAAATCGAGAGAAGAGAATTAAAAGAGGTCGAAAGTGTATGTCCCAAGGGTTTCCACGTGTTAGACGCGAGTACATATTTCAGAGAATGATGACCTATAGGCCCTACAAAAGACGAATGCCAATGTTGCAAAAGATGTCTAACGATCATCTATGATCATTATACGTCCCTTCATTTAAACGCTATTAATGACATATTATTCAATAATTATAAACTTCATTACTGATTATACATTATTCAAGGCCCATGAAACAAACATATATAAGTATATCATGTAATGTAAAGACCCAGCCGCCGAAACGACTGAATCCATGCTTACTCGCCTTTACAGGCACACGCTGCCTATATAAGTATATCAGCAAACTACATCGTATAAGGTTTTTACACGCAAAAATGTATCATAAGTCAAGTTAGTGTAGATAGGTAGGTAGGTAGGTAGGTAGGCAGGCAGGCAGGCAGGCAGGTAGGAGATCAGAAAAGTTAAGCAGCATTCCTTGAATCCAATACTGTGAAAAATCGAAAACTATTTCTTTTTCCTTTGTTGCAAAAGATGTCTAATGATCATCTATAATCATTATACGTCCCTTCATTTAAACGCTATTAATGACATATTATTCAATAATTATATATTTCATTACTGATTATATATTATTCAAGGCCTATGAGACAAACATATATAAGTATATCAGCAAACTACATTGTATAAGGTTTTTACACGCAAAAATTTATCACAAGTCAAGTTAGTGTAGATAGGTAGGTAGGCAGGCAGGTAGGAGATCAGAAAAGTTGAGCAGCATTCATTAAATCCAATACTGTGAAAAATCGAAAACTATTTATTTTTCTTTTGTTGCAAAATATGTCTAATGATTATCTATAATCATTATACGTCCCTTCATTTAAACGCTATTAATGACATATTATTCAATAATTATAAATTTCATTACTGATTATACATTATTCAAGGCCTATGAGACAAACATATATAAGTATATCAGCAAACTACATCGTATAAGGTTTTTACACGCAAAAATTTATCATAAGTCAAGTTAGTGTAGATAGGTAGGTAGGTAGGGAGGTAGGCAAGCAGGTAGGAGATCAGAAAAGTTAAGCAGCATTCCTTGAATCCAATACTGTGAAAAATCGAAAACTATTTTTTCCCCTTTTTTTCTGTAAAATATGGATATCTTATAGACCCCGAATATTATATAATCAGTAACCAAATTTACAATTAATTAATAATATCTAATTAATAACGATTAAATTCTTTAAATTAAGGGACGTATAATGGATGATCATTAGACATCTTTCGGATCACTAGTTTATTCGTCCTAAATACGTCATTTTTTGGGGTCTAGTCCGTCTAAAAACCGTCTCAGGGTACACATAAGAGACGTTCCCAGTACATAGAACAGGTGCCGTTTCGCACTTAAGTTAGAAGTTTGAGGGATATTCAAGGACATCCCTGGGATGGAGTTTTCATCCACCATGTATGAATATTGGGCGTCCCATGGCTCTAATGTTCCGCGTGGGATGGATCACACCCGAATAACAGACGTCACCAAAACATCCCAAAACTCTGCCAATTCCCATACTATCGTCTTCAACTCTAAGGTATCATTTACAAACGTTTCTTCCGCTTCCGTGACAATAGTTATCGCCTCTTTTATGGAAAACAATCTACAATCAATTCCCGCTTCGACCAAGCCCTAACATTTACGCAATACACTAGAGAATCAGACTTTTGCAAACATCGGTCTCGCTCGGTTAAACTCAAGTTTCGCGCTGCTCTGAACGGTGGGAGGAGGGCCTATCGTCGTTCGTGCATACAATCGGATACATCATTGCCACTCGTATCGCAGCCTTGGCTATGACAATTTATAAAAAAAAAAAAAAGAAAAAACCACAAGATAGTGCCCGACCGCAGAACAAAAGTGCACATTGCAAGTGATGGAGGTAAGATGTCCTTTTTTCTGCGTCCACTGTTTCTCGATTCCTAGCCCAGACGAACGTATCAACTAATTTCAAACTCTCTCTTCCTCTGTCTCCAACCCCGTTCCTGGACGTACCGTGTTTTCTCGCAATTTCGTTTGTTGACCTCCTGGGAGCAATATCGGGTCGTTTATGCCGACAAGGAGGACAACCCTGGCAAGCGTTTGTGTGCCCGGTTAACAGAGTCTCCTATCGGGTTGAACAGGGTGATACAGAGGAGTTTTCAAGCTGCTCCGTCCTCACATTCAGCGATAAAAGAGAGCACGGAAAAAGGGTGTTGAGGAAAAATTCCGCTACAAAAGTTAAACAAAGCAGGACGTAACGCGGATGTCCGTGTGTGCTGCCCTCCCCGACCAAGCCCGGAACGCTTGAAGTGGAGTAAGAGCAGGACGAAAAAATAAAACGTGCTACTGTATTCTACTCTGTAATAAGGGAAGGTCCGAGCAAGCAACGAGAGACACGCGTACCTATAGACTGCGAATATGTGCACCGTGACTATCGTTGACCACCACCCAAGCACCGCGCTGCTGGACTCTCCGTTCCGCAATATTTGAACAAGCCTCATAATTAATACGCATTCGTCGGGAATGGCTTCGCCAGAAGCTGAAACACGAACATTTTTTAACTCAGACGTATTATTAGTATTTGCCAGGAGTTGGAATTCCCCTCTCTCACACCCCTTTTGTCTTCTCACTCTCCGTTAGCCTGGAAGCTTTGTCTCGTTTTGTATCCGACGATAAAGGATTCACACACTTTTATCGCTCTACGGAACAATATTCTCTGACGCTCTAGGCTAAATTCCGATGTCCGCGTACGCCGATAAGGATAGTTCAGAATTCAATATTAATATTCAACAAAATATCAGTTTGATTGCTCGGAAAAAAATGGTTGGTTGGGACAACCAACTGATTATTAGTTTATTTCGGTTACCGTAACCATCTGTTTTGTTACAATAACCACCTAGCATTAGTTCCATCCACTATTCATAGTTAGTTGAGGCGACTAATCAACACGATTGACTTGATTAGTCGGTTTAACTAATCAAATAGTATTCAAGAGGGTAAAGGATGGACAACGAATTTTATAGGTACTGTAGCCAACTATACGATCATATCTGTAAATTTGTTAATACCCAAAAAATCCGACAGGTGGCTTCCGCTCGCGCAAACAAACTTTCCCATCGACGCTTATAACCTTTCCAAGTTCGTCTATGTTTGATATCCTTATTTTTTAGAGTGGATATTTAATACTTTGCGGCAAAACGCAAGATGGTCGAATCCGAAATGGATTCCCATAAAAAAGGTATTTTTTCTTTTACCTTCTTTCAAAGGAAAGACGTTAGACGAAGGTTTACGAAATTTTAAACTTCATATGTGTACTGACATTCAAAGATTGAAATGTTTAAAAATATTCTGTAGATATAACAAAAAAAATTATAATAAACCACGAGCAAAATAGTGGATACAACCATTTCACTCGTGGTTTGCCGAACTAAAAAGTTAGTTAGAAGTTATAAAAATCGTTGATCCAACCAACTTCTCGTGTGGAGCTCAGAGTACTAAGATAGTTGGTTGAGTCAACTATTTTTTTTTTACCACAGTTAAGTACCTTTTTTCGTGAGTACAATATATTTGCTAGGTCAATAATTAGGGGCTTCAATAGTTCGATACTTCGATAATTCGATAGATTGATATTTCGATAGACCGATAATTGGGCATTTCAATAAATCGACATATCGATAATCCAATAACTTGATTTCCCGATACGCTGATATAGTTTTATATTTTGATGGTCGGGTATTTGATAGATAGTGTAATTGTAAAATATTTTCATAAATCGGTAATGCGATAAATTGATACCTAGATCGATAATTGGTTCGTTCGATCTTTTATTGAAGGCCAATCGTGATATTTCCGCCGAGATTTTATTGTATAAAAACGACAATGAGATCCTGCACAGATGAATAAAATACCATCGATGGAGCAATTTGCAATGAAAATCATTTTCGTCATCGAATACGACGCTCGTTGAAGGTGTACAGTAAAATGCGATTATTACGATTGGTATTTGCGCATTTCAACGAGAATTCCGAGACGAGAATTCCGAACGATCTTGCAATGCATTTTGAATCTCGGACAGTACCTCTTCGATATAAGAGTCCTCGATATAAGAGTCCTGGATATAAGAGCGTTTCTCCTCCGCTTCGTTTGAGCAAGTTTTATTGCTTCTCCCACTCTACGTATTTACGCGGTGCGAGCTCTTATATCGAGGAGGTACTGTACGCCGTGCGAGCTCTTATATCGAGTTCTCGTAAATAAGCAGTTCTCGAATCCTGCTGGCAGTAGTGGGGGAACCCTCCTGCGACGAATTTCTCGGAATTCACTTCCTCTAACCGCCCTGGAGTGCTCTTATATCGAGGAGGTACTGTACGCCGTTCGAGCTCTTATATCGAGTTCTAGTGATGAAGTGATTCTCGAACTCTGCAGTTAGAAGTGGGGGAATAGCCCGGTGACGAATTTCTCGGAATTCACTTCCCCTAACCGCCCTAGAGCGCTCTTATATCGAGGAGGTACTGCATATTGGGATCGGGAGAATTCGAAAATTCGTCCGGACGATGACTCTCTGAATTTTCTGTCTTTCTCATTGTCTCTGCACTCTTTCCCTCGTTTCTTTTCTCATCCTTAAGAGATATCGTTCTTTAAGGACATTATCTCGTTGGCAATGCCACGGGGACGTACGAGAGACGAAGGAGAAGGGGAGGATGTGCAGAGGGATGACAAAAACGATCCGCCCTGTCTCTCTTTCTCTCTTTGGTATGTGAAAAATGATGCAGAACCCCCGATTTCCAGAAGCGACGGTATAGACCGATCACGTTTACAAGCACACACGAATCTTTCCTCCTTCTCAAATCATCCTTTTTTTCTTCCTGTCGCGCTCAGTTTTTCCTCACTTTCACTATGTCTCGCTCTCTCGCATACTTCCTCACACATTCTCAGAAGAGAGAGAGAGAGGCTGTCCCGAAGGAAACCCAACAAACGCTGTCTCGTTTCGTGGGTGACGTTGCCTCGAGGCCTCCACGAGGAATCGCACAGTCAACGTCATACAAGCCCTGTTGTAATGCAGAGATGGCAGCACCGGCATACACGCGCTTACAGTATCATTCAAGGGTAGTTTACCCAGGGCCAGCGAGATCGTGACATCCCAGCTCCAAACGATTAAGTCTTCCCCCGCCCTTATGCCAAAAACTTTAGTAAATGATCGTTTTGTCCCGCTGGTTCAAGAATATTTCTACGATCGCTCGTCCACATTTTTACAAAATGAATCAGGCATCATTTTTCATGAGTTTATATTGATCTTTTTTTTTTAATCTTGCGTTACAGATACGCCGAGACACACAGCAAAACACCACCTCCGGGCATTAAAAATACCCAGTTGCTCTGTGATACGCACGGTGGATTCCTGTATTGTCCAAGTCCAACTAACGAGCTGTGAGTACATTTCCTTATTTATCGTATTATTGAACAGGTAATTTTTTCAAAGGTACAAATGAATTTGCTTCTGGAAAAAACTCATTTAGTGGGATATCCAGAGCTGGGCAAAGTACCGGAAAGTACTTTGAGTACAAAGGTCAAAGTACCGTAAGTACTTGAAGTATCAAGTACCGGCAGTACTTAAAGTACTACGCACTTATTACTTGAAGTACTTAAGATTTAAAGTACTTGAAAAATAAAGTCCAAGTATCAAGTACTTGAAGTACAGAAACGTATTTGAAATTTTAAGTACAATACTTGAGTACATTTTAAGTACAATACTTGAGCACATTTCAAGTACAATACTTGAGCACATTTCAAGGACAATACTTTTAAGTACAGGCCAATTACTTGAAAATTTAAGTATAATACTTGAAGTACTTTCTAAGTACTTTGAAGTACTTCAGTTTCTAAGTACTTGAAGTACTTTTTAAGTGCTTCAGCTAGATTAAACCTAAAACCATAGAGAGCAATAATGTACAGCAAAAAATGGATTACAAAAATGCTGTCCAAGTTTGATGTGATGAATTCGAAGATATTGAAGGTTGCCCTCAGATGGCCGTTCAATTCTACACCAATCAACATTTCAACAATCCTATATTTTTTCTCTCACATATTCTTGTTAATCATCTTGGTGAATTTTCAGTTTACAGTTTAATTTAACCACTTAAATTAGTTAAAATTGGATCTCACATTAACCTTCCGTGGTCACACTGGGTCAAAACGACTCCACGACTACTTTTCTTTTTTCTTCTTTATGCATTTTTTTAAATATATAGTAATTTGACTTTTTATACACTAATTCTTAATACATCAACTAGAATGTTTGAAGGATGTTCTGTAATTTTTTGAGATTTTTCCGACGGATAGTTTGGTCATAATACTTGTTCAAACTTGGACAAGGTCAAATCGACCCACATAAGTGTGACCACGGAGGGTTAGTCATACAAAATCTGGAATGTATCTGAGCTTTGAAATTCTGCATGAACTGGGATAGGTACAGACAAAAATTGATGCATCTTGTCACAAATTTGCAACCAAGGTCGTATGAACAGCGCAACCCTCGAGAGAGCCATTAGAGGGTGCTTTCATAGTGATTGTAAGACAAGAATCCCCTTAATTAATTATTCTCGTTGGCAATAATTCGGTGGATGGAATTCGTAGTTGACATGAATTTGGAATGAAATCGGCAAAAGAACGTGGGAGCCACTATATTATGAAGTGAGAGTGCATGACCTTGTTCGAGGGGCAGGAGGGTGTTTTAGCAGGTCCTTTCAGAGCGACGTGGAGAGATTCCCATGATCATCCCTTCCACCCTCCTCTCTCACTCTCTCTCTCTCTCTTAAACTCTCGCTTGGGTCGCAGAACGCTTATGATGGATACGCGAAGATGTCAGCCGCATGCCCCGGGGCTAAGTCCCGGTTATCCCTTGAGTTGTCCGCGTTCCTTCGTCCTCCGCCAGCGAACCCCTCCTTTCCTCTGACCATTATGCTAAGCCATTGTCCACTATCTGGACTAAGATAGCGTTTCGCGCCCGAAAACCCACCAACGGCCTATCCCCCAAGCCACTTCCCTGTCCCGGGTGAACCCCTCGATGAGAAGTCAAGATTCTCTCATCCGATGTCTCTCTGCTCACGATCTTCACATGACACACCGTTAAAAAATCATTTTTCCCCCAATCTCACTCCCCGAACTCCGGTGAACCGAATATACTCGAGAAAGGACACTTGCCCTTTTCCTCGTTCAACCGTAGACATTCTCAGATAAACGGTTGGCCTGGTTTGCAGCATTCGACAAGAGAACGGGTCGTAACTCACTCGTGACTTCGCTCGTTGAACAATTTTCCGAAAATTCCTGGCAAAACAATAAATGCAGAATCAAGTCAGATTGAATCAGGCTTCTGTTTTATCAGAGGGTTAAGTTTAGGGGTGTGCGATTATTCGAATTTACGAATTATTCGAGACGAATCGAATTATTCAAATAGTTCGAATTATTATTATTATTATTATTATTATTATTATTATTATTATTATTATTATTATTATTATTATATAAGATCAAAAAATATTTTTTTTCATTTTAATAATGATTATGAAATGTTTAGAGGCAATAAACATGATCCTTTAATTTTTTTCGAAAATCTGATTGCTTGAAACAAAAAAAAACCGTTCAATGGATCAAATTGAAACTTTACAGGGTTTTTGTGGGTATATTGAGCGATAGAAGTCACGCTCAACATTAGTCGTTTTGTCAATATTTTTAATTGAGCCATTGATTTTCTAAAAAACCATAAATAGCTCTTTTTCTCCTGTTTTTTTCAAATTTATGGCAAGGATGGATTTTTTTTCTCAAAAAACCATCGTCAATCCTTGTAGAGCATTAATACAAGTTTTCGAAACCCCCCTTTTAATTTCTGTGCGATCATTGGTTGCTGAGATATCAATGGTCAAACGCAAAAGGATCCTTTTTAATTAAAAGTCCGATATCTCAGCGAAAAATGGTCGCATCCAGGTCTCAAAAAAGCAAATTGAAGCTAAATAAAGAAACTATCCGGTCCATGTAATAGTTTAGCGGGAAAAAAATTTTCCAAATAACTGCAGCCAACAAAAATTTAATAAAAATTGGACTAATTTTTTTTTCTCACAATTTCTTAAGATTGCGTGGAACCTGTAGCTTCGATTTTTTTTTTGCTGAAAGATCTCAAAACTAAAAACTTCGAGCTTCAAAATGCTTGTTTTAGACCTCGATACGAACATTTTTCACTGAGATACAGCATTGTTGTTGTTGCGAAATTTTTAATGAAAAAGTAATGCATTAATCATTACTTTTGTAATGGCTAATGAAATTACTTGAATGGTTAATGGAAATTATTTTCATTGACCATTAAAATTATTTTCATTAACCATTAAAATTTAATGTTTAATGGAAATTATTTTCATTAACCATTAACCATTGAAATTTAATGGTTAATGTATATTATTTTCATTTACCATCAAAATTATTTCCATTAACCATTAAAAATATTTCCATTAACCATTACATAGTAATGGTTAATGAAAATGCAATTGCATTAAAAAAAGTAATGCATTATTTGCAACCCTGCCGATTACAATGTAGTGTGTAATAGAAAAAAATTCCATTACCCATTGCAATGTAATGTGTAATGGACAAAACTTTGATTGCAATTTTGTGAATGGAAAAATATAGATGAATAAATTATTGCAATTTTGCATTACATTTTATTGACTTAGGACTTAGATTTTCAGGTACTTTAAATTCTAAAAAGCATCTATTATATTATAATTATAAAAAGCATCTATATTATTATCGCAATGTAATGTGTAATGGGTAAAACTTTGATTGCAATTTTGGGAATGGAAAAATATAGATGAATTAATTATTGCAATTATGCATCACATTTTATTGACCTAGGACTTAGATTTTCACCTTAAATTCTAAAAAGCATCTATATATTATAATTCTAAAAATCTAAGTCCTAAGTCAAGAAAATGTGTTGCAAAACTGCAACAATGTATTCATCTATATTTTTCCATTCCCAAAATTGCAATCAAAGTTTTCTCCATTACACATTACATTGCGATGGGTAATGGAAAATTTTTTTATTACACACTAAATTGTAATGGGCAGGGTTGCAAATAATGCATTACTTTTTTTTTATGCAAATGCATTTTTATTAGCCATACAATTGTAATGGTTAATAGTTAATGAAAATAATTTTAATGGTTAATGAAAATTATTTCCATTAATCATTAAATTTTAATGGTTAGTGGTCAATGGTTAATGAAAATGCAAATGCATTAAAAAAAGTAATGCATTATTTGCAACCCTGGAACAACATAACTTCTTCATCGAAATCAATCAGTTTAAGAGGATGTGAAAGATCTGTTTTACCGCCAAATTTTCGAACAAGTCTTTCTCGTAAATGTTTAACAATTTGAAAAAAAAAAACAAAGTTTTAGGCCCTGCAAGATATACTGACACAGAGCACCAAACTTTTATTTTGCCCCAAATGTTCCTGATTTATGAGAAAGACTTGTTCGAAAATTTCAGCCATCTTTCTCGCACTCATGTAATAGTTGATTTACTCTCACATCCTCTTAAGAGCAAAAAATAATTATTCGAAAGGTTCGAATAATTCGAATTTCGAATCGAATATCACTGTTCAATTCGATTCGAATCGAATGCTATTCGCACACCCCTAGTTCATTCGAAAAAAATGACTCGACAAATGAAGCAGAATGGAATCGTTTGGAGAGAGGTTCGAAACGACGACTACTAATTCCCAATTTTTTTTTTTTTCAACGAGTCCCTATTATTCGAGCGTTAGGCAAATACTGTACACAGTACAGAGGGAAACGGACGCGTATACGAGACACGCTCGTTCTCGCAGTTTTTGCCTTCCTCCCCGTGCTGCGAGCGCACACACAGAAGGGACGACGAGAGAGAATCGGGAGGAAAGAGAGCGCGCTCGGTTCTCTGTAACATTGGAAAATTCAAATTAGCGCGGCATATTGCACTGAATCGAAATTAATTCTGCGTCACTAATTATCCGATGCCTAGGGATGACGATCTATGACGGGGGATGGGATGTATCTTTATTTGCATTTTTATTACTTTACCGCGTTGTAAAGTCTCGTGAAAATCGACCAAAAGATCCTTCTCACGAAGAACAGGGAACGGTTTTCCTTCTAATATAAATAGAAACGAAAGAGGAGGGGAAGGAGGGAACAAAAAATCTTTCAGTCTCGTGTATAGGGCGTCCCGGGCTCACGGTGATCCTAGTTCCGACTTGTAACACACGTGAGCAAAAACTAGAGAGAGAGAGAGAGAGAGCCAGAGCAAAGGAAAGTAGCGAGCGAAGCTTGAGGAGAAACGAGGGAGGGAGGAAGGGAGTCGCCGGGCAAGAAATTTCTAATTTGCGGTATAATTAAGGGCGGCTTGGCAAAAAGCATCCACGGTAGGAAGAGGATGAAGGGAGGGAGTGGGATTCAGCGCGAAATGCGATGCTGCACACGGAGGCTCCCTCTTGGATACTGCAGAACCACGAGACTTGTGCGTATATATATACATAGGAGTTACATGCAAGTCGGGGGGGTATGAACGTACCGGGAAAATCGGAAATTCCTCGTACTATCCACATACTGGTAAATGCGTGGTGGCTCCTTCGGCCGAGAAGTAATTTTAAGCAAACTCTCAATCGGCCTCTCTTGCTCTGTTTTCCCTCGCCTTTTGCTTCATTCTCGTTCCACTTGCTTCACGGGTCTCTCTGTGTCTTTCTCTTTCTTCCTGGAGAAATTGTATGGATCAGAGCGAAATGATAGGGTTGTACTTTTGGACTTCAAACGTGCTTTTGAGACAATAAATCGCAATACATTACGCCGAACATTGAAAAAATATGGCATAAGAGGAACAATGGTTCAGTACTTACTTGAAAAATCGTAAACAACAAGTCAAATACGTAAATGTCATATCGGAAGAAAAAAATACAAAATACGGAGTCCCCCAAGGAACAGTACTGGGACCACTACTATTCATTCTATATATAAATGATATTACCACATCGCTGAAATATGGTTTATGTAAAACGTTTGCCAACGATACCATAATTTACACTAGTGGGAATTTTACTGATGCGAACGAAATTGAAGAAAAACTAAATTATGACTTAATTGATATTGTAAAATGGTTAGATAAAAATTCATTGACACTAAATAAAAGTGAGTCTAAATCTATGTTTATACATGACCCAAGGAAATTAGGAATGGCAAACTGTTGTGATATAAAAATTGATGATGTGCATGTAGATGAAGTTGATGACTTGAAATATCTAGGTGAGATAGTAGATACACTGTTAAAAAAATTTATTTTGATCCAAATCAACGAAATTACTTGAGTGGCATTTATTCGAGACAAATCGATTTTTCTTTGCATTGAATAAAAACAGAAATTTGGCTCAGTAAGTCATTTTATTGGTAGCAGTTGTTTGGTCAAAATAATCTAATTCATTGATACTAGTTACAGTTATTTCATTCGAATACAGGATTTCTACGAACAGCAAGGCACAAATATTAATTGGAAATAATTAATATTTTTTATCGTAATACTTTATTTGGTCAACACCAACCGGAGTTATTAGTTGCGAATATGTAATATTTTTGATTGGATAAACCAAAAATACTGTAACCAAGTAATTTACATTTTTTACATCAATTGTGTTTTTCTTTGGTACAAGAAAATATATCCAGATGCAAAGATTTGATATCCTGGGATAACAAAAAAAAATTACTTGATTCAACTACTTCAAATTATCCATCGGAACATTCTGTTTTATCAAGCCAAATAAAAATTATTGAATATTGAAATAGGATTTTTTTCATTTTAAAAATCAATATTATTTATCTAAATTGATTATTGTATGTGAGCGCAATATTTAATTCATTTAACACAAATTCGAGTTATCAGCTGTGTATATGGAAAATTTGTGATTGAATTAACCAATATTTTTTGACTAAAGTAATTTAAATTTTTCACTTTACCGTGTATTTTTCCGGTACAAGAAAAAAGTATGTAATATTATGACACGGTATTCTTATTTTGGTATTATTATTATTGTTATTATTATTCATCTGATTCAATATTTCATTTTTTTAAATTAAGTTTAAAGACAAGTCTAACCAAAAAATGGCCTTCGGGTAATGAAAATAAATTCTTAATACTATTTTGGTACGTATTTATTTCTCGGCCTGTGCTCTATAAATATGATATTTACATCAGTATATCAAAAGTAGCCGGTGGTGTAGTGGTTAGCGTCCCAGTCTTAGGTCGTTAGTTAGGTTCGATAGGTAGGAAGGTTTCAAATCCCAATCTGGTCTCGTACATATTCTAGGGTCCGCGAATATGCAAGAAAACCAAATCAGTCGGAAAAGTCGAAGAACTTTCAAATTATCTATTTTTTAAAAATTTAATTCACGTTGAATCTGAGGATATGCGTAAAAACGAGGGTCGCGGGGTTCAAACCCCACTGGGGGCAAAATTTTTTTTTTCTCAAAATTTTTTTTTTTATTACTTGACCCTTAGAAACTATCAATTGTGAATATGGATTTGATTTTCATCGTAAAAACTGATAAATATATGGAAAAAATAAATAATTCTACACGGGTGGTCTAAAACAATATTTAATTGGACCAATAGATTTGGGTTTGGAAGAAACTGATGGGTTGTTCCATTTTAATGAGCATTTCTTAGATCCAGAGAAAGCATTTTCTAACTTCTATGGAAACATACACGGCACCAAAAATTCGTAATCATTTCAAGAAAAGTATTTAATTAATTCAAAGTATGACCTGTATGAGTACAAACAATCATTGAGTTGGATGAAACAGTTCAATTTTCGGAACCACGTAGTCGGAAGCTTGATTCAAATTTTAATTTATTTGACTGAAGTAAATGGGTTTGATATTTTAGTAGCCCGTACATTCCCGTATAGTAACTGTGCATTGTTTTAAACGATTTCATATTTGCTCTCATTAAAGAATGATATTTCTATCAAAAATATATTTACTTCATCCCAATAACGAATTACGGGATAATATACAAACAATGAATTTACTTGCATCAAATAAATTTTATTTGTTTCAAATAAATTTTTTTAACAGTGTAGGCACCTCAGGTTTGAGAGCCACGCAGGTTTTATGGCGAAGAAAGTTAATTTTATGTACAGACTAAACAAATATGTATCGACGCAAACGCTAATTATTATTTATATGGGTATAGTGTCCCCACATTTCGAGTATTGTAGTACCTTGATGCTGAATTTTAATGAATATAGTATGGAGATCATGCAGAAAGCACAAAACCGAGCAATGCGAGCTATATTGAAATGCAATAAATATATGCAAATCCAACTGATGCTTCAGGCTCTAAGGTTCGTGACAGTAAAACAAAGAATGGTGTATAATGTCTGTGTATTTGTGCATAAAGTGGTTAACGAACGAACAGCAATGTACTTATGTAACGAAGTAAAATTTATCAGAGATAAACATACATACAATACGTGACAGAAAGACAATATAAATGTACAGTTCTGTAGGACGAGAGCCGGACAGAAATCGATGATACACAAAGGTTTTAAGTTATGCAACGAAATGCCGAAAGAAATGAAGGAGATTGAAAATAAAAGAGAATTTAAAAGATGTATCAAAGAGGATGTAAAGGAAAAATGGTAGAAATATAAAGATATTAGACCGTGGAGTAAGTTAGAATAAGAAACCATGCAATGTTTAGCTGCGAGCTAAATAAATGCCAATCGATCAAACAATTTCTTCGTACGTTTTCACGCATCTCATCGTGGACTATGATTACAGATACATGGTGGTCACCGTTGACGAGTGGAGGAAATTGCTGGAATTTTACGAAGCGGACAAGTCCATCATCATCCGCAACGCAGGAACGAAGGAAGAGTTTGTCACTGATCCCGGTGAGTATCATCATTTTGTTTTTGTTTTTTTTTCCAATCTCTTCTCTTCTGAATTTCTTAATGGCGTATCCCTCTCAGCCAGGATACGAAGCCTAAATGTGTGGCCTGGTCGTTCCTGCAGCTTCACAAACGCAACGAATAATGCCAGAAGACATTAGCTCCTGATTTACATAAATCCCGACTGTGAGGGTTTCCTCGTTCCCCATTCCATTCTTCGTGTCTCTCAGCATATCCCGGTCTCTTCATCTCTCTCCCTCTCTTTGCCAGCAAGGGGTCTTCTGCACCAAAGTGTCTCATTATAATTACCAAGTATCCTGAAAATTAAGCGACGAGTGAAAGTCGCTTGGTCCCTCGAAAGGAAGACAGAGGAGCATGAACAAAAAAAAAGCATCAGCAACAACAATGACAACAGACGCACCGGGATGGCTAATGCAGAGATGAGAGACAAAAGTCTCTGTCCATTAGTATATTCAGATCGTCTCATCTCCGTCCTTGTTTTCTTCCCTCTTCTCTCCTTTTTCGTCTTCGTTACTTTTTTGCCTCCCAATTTCGTCGCGTGCCTTCTGTCCAACTTAGCGCAAGGCGGTAAGACGTATGCGCTGATACAAAATGAGATTAAAGAGGAAAAGGAGAATCGATGATGCGGGAACGAAGGAACGAGGTGGAAAGAACGAGACGAATAAGTTTAGCGGTTCTCCGATTCCAAGAGTTTCTGGATATATACCTCAAGTGCGTACACGCGCCCCCAATCTCGCAGGACAGTGGCGCTTGTATGGTATTGTGTGTAACGCGTCGATCCTTCTAAACATCCCATTGTCTTGTCCGTCTTGGTACTCGAAGGACCGAACCAAAGTGGAGAGCCCCCCAAATGTGGAAAGGGGACGGAGATGAGAGAAAGAAGGAGAAAGTCGTGTGCAACGATTTTTTGCAACATTTGTCAGGGCCACTTTCGCCCTTCGGACTATCTCTCCACGTTCCTGATGCCTCCCGATGGTGATAGGTGGCGCATGAATTTTGGACCGGTGAGAACGCGCGTGCTTCTCCTCGTGTCCTTCTCCAACGAGCCGCACGACCAGATAGCCCAATTTGAATTGCTAAACCGAACTAAATCGAATCCCACGTTGGCCCATGCCCGTACAGGAGAGGAGTATCCTCGGAGTATCCTCTCTCTCTCATCCTTCGTCTTCAGCATCAACCGCTCGTATCTCGGCTCCTTCCCTCGCTACAATTGCCGCTGCTACTACTGATGCTCCTTCTATCTGCTATCCATGTCACCTATCGTACCCACCCGCGAGAGCTCACGCGCCTACAATCCCTCCGAGCGTTTGTTCGGATGGAGACGTTGCTTAGGTTTGAGAGCGAGGGATCTACGAGATTGCAAGACTTTGTTGCTCGATCTCTGACCGCAAGTGTTTCGGATCATTTGATTCGCAGGATACTGGTAATCACAGAACAAGGAAGGCTAGATTGATCTGTTCAGCGACGTGGTCAACGGATCAATTTAAATCCTTGGAAAATCTGATGATCCAAATATGATCTGTTCGCTTGTTCAATAATACGAGAATCTAGAAATAATGTCGTTAACATGTTATCCAGATTGACCTCAAGAAATTGCGTACAAATAGTGTAGGCTACTAAATATGTTGCCCTCTACCATGGAAGTGATTCAGAGAAACCCTAAGCAATTTGGCACTCATTCCCCACTCCAAAAAAATCAAGCAATATTGTTGAACAGCTTGGTCTGTTTTGGGTAGGTTCCCCTCAAACATGGAAATCATGCGGATTAATCTTGAAAAATAAGGCCCGAGCGTTCGCTAATGAAATCCTAAAAAATTAGCTACTTTAGGTAGTTTTTCCCTGCATCATGAGAACCTCCCGGTATATCTGATTCCCCAAGAACAAAAAGAAACCACTTTTCATTGGTTTCGCCGAACTAGCCCGGCAAAAACTTTTAGTTAGGATTCTGTTCATTATTGTTTTTTGTTCAAACTTCCAGCGTGCTTACTGTTCATACAGGAGGCATTCGGGACATCGCCGCTAATGAGGACAATTACATGCATCGTGGAAGATTCTTCCATTAGCCGGTGCATTGCGGGTAATAAAGAAAAAAAAAGGAAAAAAATGGAACAGAACAAGAGGGAGATAAAGATACGCGAGTGATACTGAGCGGAGGCGACAGGTCCAGAACAAACAGACAATTTAGCTCGTTCCAAGTGGGGTGGCTTCGAGGGAAATAGCTGAGATCCGTACGCCGCGGAGCGGTAGAAGGAGGAGTTCGGTCGGTGACGAAAAATCAGGGGTTGGCGCGCTTACGTTGACTGATACGCGCGTAGGGAGCGGGGGTGGATGATTCTGGTCGACTAACGAGCACACGACCGACGTGAACGACGAAGACCAGAACACCGCCGTATACGTAACACTAATACCGTGGCAAATGATACCGTGAGCATGGCCAGGCAACCGCATCACCCCACCCCGGCCCCCTGACCACGACTCTTGAAGCTTTAGAGGGTGGTTTTGACTCGGCTGTACGCTGGAATGGAGCTACTTCTACCCTGGCCACATTAGGCACCGTCCGGACTCGTATCAATCACCTCCCGCGCTTTTATCCTACACGATTTTCGCTCTTCTTTCATCCGCCCCACCGTCACTCGCGTCGTCATCCCTTCCCGTCTCAGCCGCTCTTCGCACAAGATATCTCACTGTTCGCTCTTCGCAGAGTACTAATTTTTTTCACGACCTTTCCCTCTTCTGCCTGAAATACCATTATTAGCCTGGAAGCATCGCGTAAGATATGATGAACGATTCGGTTCGGATCAATTTCGTTGAGACTACAACGTGTCGTTGCTTCCGGGCAAGCTGTTTCTAAGCTTCTACGCTTGTTTCAAAATGTACAACCAGTGGAATGGTGTTGTAAAACAAACCGTGCGGCCAGGCCAAAGAGCACTTCTTCAATCGTGTTTAGCGCCACGGTCGTAAATATCGTTTAGCGCCTCTGCCTTCGAGAGTCGACCGCGGGGCAAACGAAATTCTGTCTGTCCCACTCGCTCTTGGTTGTGCGCCGCTGTTGGTCCGGTGTCACAAATCAAAGGGTGGACAAGCCTCGTGATACAAGCAGGCGCTTTCACTTGCGTATCGGTAACAAAACACACCACGCCTGGAAGGACTGTGCTAGCTTTTCGACCCCGCAAGAATTAATATTCCTGCCGGGCGTTTAGATTTAGAACACGAATTTCCCCGATTAGTTTGCATCGTCTCTCTTGCACTCGTATCATACCGTGCACGATTCAGGCGGTCGTTTTGCCTCGTAGCTGAAACTGGTACCACCATCGCTAGCGTAAGCGATGCAATGGAATGGCCAAGCATCGGTGTCCCACACTACTGGAGGGTTGAAATGCTAGGGGTGAACGGTTAGCAAGGATTTAGTTGACTCGAAGAAGGGAGGTCGAAAATTAAGACTTGACTCCGTGGAATGGGGTGGTCAGCGGGACATGGCGAGACAAATATTGTTCAGTGAAGCGACGAGTGCGCTGGACACACGTCCCTTTGTCCTTCAATTCCTGCCGAATTTGTAGTCTTTCGTTTATTAACCAAGACTGTGTATTACTGAATTATGGTATCCACACTTGGCTTATCGACGAAGTTCCCGTATTATTCTGGGATAGTGACTCTGTTCGGGATTTCACTCGCTTTTATGTGGTATTGAGTATTTGGTATTAGGTATTTAGTAGTGGGATTTTGGGGTTAGGTATTTGGAGTGTGGTATTCATTGTTGGGTGATTGTAGCATTTGTAGCGGCTGTTGGGTATTTAGTAGTAGGAATTTGGGGTGAGGTATTTCGCGTTTGGTACTTAGTGTGGGGTGTTTGTTGTTGGGCATTCAATGTTAGGCATTTGATCCTGGGTATTTGGTATTTTGCGTTGGATATTCAGTGTTAGATATATAGATGGTCTTGGGTATTTTGAATTAGGCATTTGATTTTAAGTATTTAGCAGTGGGTATTTGGTATTTGTTCATGAAAATTTGTTATTAGCGGTTGGGTATTTGGTTGGGGGTATTTTTTCTTAAGCCTGGTAACTTGAATATCTGGTGCTGGATATTTAGTATTAGGTATTTGATATAATGCAGTTGGTATTAGGTATACGGCTTTGGGTATTTAGAATCAGGATATAGGTAGCCTAGATCCGGAATATTCTTTTTCCTAGTTCCAGTGGCCTGATGTACATCTTTGACGAGAATTGGCCACGGTTCTTCTGATTTGACATGCTCGAAACAAGAATATAAGAAAAAAATTTTGTGCAATCTAGAGAATTCATTGCGACGGACTCGCTGTATCGTTGCTCTCGCTTCACCGCGGGGAATCTAATCGCAGCGGAAGTGGCAGTAAAGTCCCTGGTGGAGAAGAAGAACAATTTCGCAGAGGACAAAATTAGCGGATCCTTCCAAGCGAGCCTAGTGCACACCCTCCGCTATTCGAGTCTTTCCCTTATCCCGGCGGAAGATCTCCCACTTGTTTCTGTCGTCGCTCCCAAACTCTCGTCACGGGAGGGCGAATCATCTCTCTCTATCTCTCCCTCTATTTCTCTCGTTTGCTTCAGGCTTTTCTCCAGGATTAAATGAAGCGCCTAGATGACCGATGTTCGGCAACGACGATGACCAGAGAGGGAGAAAGCGTTAAACAAGATAAAATAAGGATAAAATGCGCTTAGTCGCATATCCACTATTAAACCAACAAAAGAAACTTTTCCACTATATTTCTTGACAAGATATCTGTCTGAGAAAAAAAATTAAAGTAAATGTTCCAATACCCGATCACGTCCCAGTACCCGACCACTTGAACCAATATATCAGTAAGTTAAGCATTCACTTGAGAGAAATCTTGAACTGTTAATTGATTTAATATCCAGGATTCATAATCTACGTATACGACACTACTTTTAATAGTTCAAGAATCGTGCATAACCTCAAAATTTCGGTGACACATTCTCCGAGCAGCGACGCATTTTTCTTAATTCACCCCCTCCCTTTCCCCCACCATAGAGATGCGTGGTCGGTTATAGGGTCATAATGTGTGGTCGGATATTGGGTCATATACAAAAATGGGTGGTCGGGTACTGGTACATTTACATTTCTCAGTATTTTCGATTATTACGAATAAACAACTAATTGTAGTAACAACTATACCCTGTGTTTTGGAAACTAGAGACTTCAAGCTTTCCAATAGCCACAGTCGTTATAGAAAATAGTTGATTTTTGAACGCGAAAAACAAGTTAACTTTTTCGTCGCCTCTTAAATGGTCGGGTATTGGGACACTTACCTTACTAGTGAAAATTGTTGCCATCGCCAAATCTCTTGTGTCTGGAAAACAACATCCCAGCTGTATTCTCAGGAAGGCTACACCTGTTATCTCAGAAATATTAATAATTCCGCATTCTCAGTGGCATCGAAACTCTTAAGCCGATTAAAATTTCCCTCACCATCGACTTTGTTGTGGTTAACGCCACCGAAGACGTTCGTTAGTTGAATCTTCGTTGGGACATCCTTCCCGGATTGTTTCCCGTGCACTTTTGGAAGGAATAAGAACATTCCGCTGAATATCAACCTCGTATGACATCCCCAAAGAGTCTACTCCGCGTCTTGGAGACATTTTACCGAGCGGGATCAAAGACCATGGCAGACGGATTTGGGTCAATTATTTCGTGACATTCAGACTCGTCTCGCAATCCGCAAAAGGACGGAAGCACAACGGGAGGTGAATAATTTCTAAGACCTTGGAGAATCCTTGGGAGAACGTGACGTGGGGAATATTTGATTTATCAAAAACGTGGAGTTTCGAAAATATTGATAAATTCGTCGAAGGTTCCTAGTTTTTTCCGCCTCTTTTTTTAAAGACCTCTGGCAGGAGACCATCGTAAGAGTGAACATCAATCTTTTGTATTCATCGAGTGACTTCGCGTCGTTATGAATGAAACTCTGGGATATCGGGTCTCCGCTGTGGCAGTTTGTGTGTGTGTCGAAGGGAGAGCCTCCAGATTCGTTTTTCCTCGCTAACGCAGTTACGATTTTGATCGAAGACCTCGGCACGACAAAGCTCACGTTCCAATCCCCTCGCCCAACTGGTGTATCAATAAGCCATGATATCAGCCAAACTATCGGCGCTTTCGACAAACTTTTCGATCGAGTAGCCCCAAAAAATAGAACACGGCGAATTCTTCGTGACGTTCTATTACGATCAACCCCTTCGTTCCACCCTTTTACCACCCCTTAGAAGCAGTAGCGAAAATATTATTTTGTCAAATGTTGTAGGGGTGTGCGAATAGTGATATTCGATTCGGAATTCGAAACGAATATTCGAATTATTCGAACCAGTCGAGTTATTCGAATAATTATTCTTTGCTTTTAAACTGATCGATTTCGATGAAGAAATTAGGTTGTTCTAACATATTTTTAACTCAATTATAATATTTTTTCATAGCTCACTAACAGTGATCGGCAAAATCGATATTTTCGTCAATTTAATTACCGCTAATTACTCTGTGTTAGAAAATTTTATAATTGTTCCAATAAATATTACTCATTATTAAAGCACTCGGTAATTAGGCAGTAAGTTATTTCTAATATTCGAAAATTCCATAATTCACGTTCCATTATTATCCAATAAACCTATAACTTGTAATTTAGATCAAATAATTACTCGATAACCAAGTAATTAAAATTTGGCTCTTATGAATTACTGATTTTTTTAAAAATTAGGTAATTGTTCCATCTAATTATTAATTACCCAAGTAATTAAATACTTAAGTACTCTTCTTACTAATTTTGTACGAAATTAGTTAATTATTTTTCAAAAAAATAGTTAATCATTCTTTCCAATTATTGATTATTCGAATAATTAGAAACTTAATTCTTCTAATTACTAATTTGTAAACAATTTCTTTGATCGATGTTCAGTTAGCGATAAATCATTGGACAGAGCTTCAACTCCTTTCAAATTGAAGATAGTAACATAATCTGAATGATCTTTACGCTGAATTGACAAAAAACCCTGGATTCTGGAAAAATTTTCAAATTCAAGCTAAAGTGTAGAGTTTTCTTTTTTCTTACGATTGCTCGTAACATGCTGACGCTGAAAAGCTCAAGATTCCGATTCAAATACAAAAAGCTTGAAATTAATTACTCCGAAAATTGATAATTAATATAATTACTAATTACTCGAATAATTAGTAATTAAAATAGTTCAATTACTAATTACTTGGATAGTTAGTAATTTAGATACATACATTACTAATTATTCAAATACTCAATAATTGACGTAATTCAATTACTAATTTTTATAATAATGTATAATTTAAAGAATGCACATATTCAATATCCAAATAATTCGTAGTATTGATCTTTAAATTATTGATTATCGAAATACCTCAAAAAATAATGGATGATAATATTAATTTTGTAAATAACGATTAATGAAAAATCTAAATTTTTTTTTGCCGATCACTGCTCACTACTAAAGTAATGAAAATTTTAATAAAACTTAACTTTAAAAAGAAAGTTTCATTACCAACCTTTTAATGAAATGTAAAATTTAAAATATTTTTTTACACATTACGAAAATACATGGTTACGAAAATTAACAAATAAATTCAATACGCTGATCATTAGTCAAGTGTAATTGAATTTTTTTGAAGTTATACTCTTTTTATTTATTTGCAATATATTTCCTCCAAATTTTGAAAAAATTTTAACGACAACAAAAGTCAAACGTTATCTTTAGTTTCTCTTTCTCAGTTTTAACAATTATTGAATGGTAAATAAGAAATGATTTTTGATTGTTGTGATCGATGACTATTTTTCTTCCTCGTTTTGAAATCTGGCTTTATTTTCAGCTACTGACATTAATTTATTCATAAATTTCGACAATGCATATATTTATTTAGGTCTTCATCATAAACAGCCATTGCAATAACATAGCCTCTTATTTTGTATTAGTATTTAAGGGTGTGCGAATATTCGAATAATTCGTAAATTCGAATATTCGCACACCCTTGAAATGTTGGATTTTTTGCAAATTCATTTCGAAAGCTTCAGCTTTGGTAATTTTGGAATTGTCGCTGGAATTTTTTTTGTACGAATGCACTAAGTGACAAGAATGATCAGTATTGAATTTTGGAAGTGAACCGCTCCAGAAGATCAGTTCCTTAAAAATTTTGTAGTAAAAGAGAAAACATTTAAACCCTAACTTTTATAATTTCGTGGCTGTTGATTTCATTTTTTTTTGTAAATATTTGCTCAATAATTAAGAACAACTAGTATTGATTATTTGGAAGGAACCACTTGGCAGGATGGAAGTTTATGGGATTCGGAAATTGTCGAAAAATAGAAGCAATAATTGAGCTGCTGATCAAAGCAGAGCTCAGAGAACTCCTTATCGAGGAGACTTGGTGAAATATGGAAAAAATGAAAAAAGCTGAGAGGAAATTTTTAATTTGCTCAATGTTTTTACATTTTTTCAAAAATGTCAGCACTTAAGCTTCCGCAACTTTTGAGCTATCAAGTTGAATTTTTCATTCTCCATTAACTATCATTGAATACTGTTCGTTATTAAATTTGGAAAATTTCGAAAAACTTATTTCAAGCTTTCGGTCAAAGTAGGTTTGAAGGATTGGTATAATATTTCTTTTATCACCTATAGCACTATACATTTATACCACTATATTTAACGATGATTATCGAAGCCTTTTGGATTTTGAATTTTTGATTCTTGAAAAATATCTGTGGATAATGTAGCTTTTGCAAATTTTGCACTACAAAACTCAAA